>JARGCV010000111.1:995000-1447837 GCA_034064705.1 Bothrops alternatus | reverse complement strand
GATATTTACATTACGATTCATAACAGTAGCAAAATTACAGTTATGAAGTAGCAACGAAAATAATTTTATGGTTGGGGGTCACCACAACATGAGGAACTGTATTAGGGGGTCGCGGCATTAGAAAGGTTGAGAACCACGGCTTTACCCTCATAAAAATTTAATAAAATATATTAAAAAAAAAGAAAATCCCATCAGAACAAATTCCCTCACAGCAGATGTGTTGGCTATTCTAGTTATTTCAATCATTCTAAAGAAAAACAGATTAAGAAACAAGATTAGTACAGGAAACAATTGGATATAGAATACTAATATAAATTTACTGCCAGAACATAGTTAGAAATAATTGTCAAAATTATTTATTTCATAAGTTGAATGTACACATCAGACATAGTTTTTCATTTTCTATGCATGGACATTATTTCTCATATAAAGCAAGTTAATAGTAATATAAACTTTTGCAGAAATTTTCAGTTTGTCTTTAAGAAATCTAAACAAAATAAAGTGGATTGCACAATGTAATGTCAGTTGGGTTGGAATGATGGAACAATACTTTTTAAAGTGATTTCTAATGGTCCATTCATCAAATATATGTTTAGATGTTTAAAACAACATAAAATATCAGAAAGTTGATGAAGAACAGTAATGCATTGAGAGAAGTGGTAGAGAAAAGTCTCTGTACAGTATTTAAAATTATCCATTTTAAAAAAAAATCATTAACATTTTTGAATAATATTGTTTGACAATTTTCCTGTATCAAAATATGGAGATGTATATATTTATGTATAATTATGATTATTAAGAAACTACAGAAAGATAAAATGAAATATTTCAACATTAATGAAAACACCCAATCAGAAAAATCCTCTCACGGTGAATTGGTTGCTTAGTACACATCTTTGAATCATTGTGTGTAGAAGGAAATAATTGTAGACTAAAAGATAATTACTGAAAGAAATATATATAAAGAGCAGTATTCTATATCTTTATTAATACCTATTTAGTAATTATTGATAATTAAAATTGAATATAAATTCAACTTTCAACTGGAAGTTATTAAGCCAAAGAGTTGCATTATTCAGAACAGAGCAATGCATGTTAATTCATCCATCATATGTTAATTTTTATAGAGATAGATAAATAATTCTTCTAAATTCCATTCTACCTCATATCCCAAGATAAACCTAATTCCTACAGGACTTCCGGTGGCTCCGCTGGCGTCGCCACAGCCTGTTTCGGGGGCTCCGTTCTCCTGGGTTTGTTAAGCTGCAAAAACAGCGAACATCAGCTGTTTTTTGCAGTGAAAAATCCCCCCTTCGGGCAAAGAAGTGGTGAAGAGCATCGGGCGGGGGTTGAGCTCCTCTGAGAACCCCCTGAAAAAGTTTTCAGGGGGTAAGAGTGAGAGCTCCCCAGGCGCTCGAAGATGCTCCTGCCCAGAGACGCTTCTGTCTGCGGACAGGCAAAGACACCGTGACCATTCTCTGCTCGAGAAATTTTTTTAAAAGAGATCTATATGCAGGCAGAGTGAATACAGGAGTTCTATATCGCAAGTATTTCTTTATATTTTACTTCTGATCACATATTTCTACAATCAACATAATGTATCCAAAATGGCAATCGCTTTCACTGTAAAGAGAAAGTGACCGGAAAGTGAAAGTGATTTTTTTTCAGTGCAGCGTTAGAGCGATCGCTAAGAGACAGTTCAGATTTATATTTTAAAATTCTATAAAGTGCAATTAAAGAAGATAAGAAGAGGATATATTTTGGCAATATATTTGTAAGGACTTTTTTTCTACTTAAAGCAACTTTTTAAAAGTGGACTGAATATAGAATGGCTACCAGACAAACAAAAATAGTTTCTTCAAAGGTGGCAGTATCTTCTCCAGCTCAGCCCTCTAAATTACCAGTAACTATTTTTTCTGCTCCCCCATCTTCCTCAATATCTACAGAGTCTCAAGCCCCCTTGTCTACTCAAGCCTCTCCAGAAATGCTTACTGTGAAAGATTTACAAGCTGCATTGTCAATAATGACTGACAATTTAGAGAAAATGTTTGAAAAACTGGAGAAAAAACTGGAGAACAAGATTGAGGAATTGGAGAATAAGATTGAGGAACAAAGCAAAGGTGTAACTGATGAACTGGAAAAAATTAAAGAAACAATTCAGACTCACAATATGGAAATAAGAGAAGATATTGTGGAAGCTTTCAAGGGGGTTTGGGAGAGTGTTGAAGAGAAGGTGGAAGTGGTTGAGCAACAAATTGAGGGACAACTTGCTGAGATCAAAAGTGATATACAAGACCATGCACTTATGGTGCAATATAATCAGATGATGTCAGCTATTAGAATCAGAGGGCTGAAAGAAGTACCAAATGAGAATCAGGATGATTTGAGAAAATTTTTTGAAGAAGCTTTGGAAAAAATTTTAGAAGATGCTGTGCAAAATTTCTCCTGGCAGATTGATAGAATTTTCAGAGTTAATTCATGGATTGCAAGACAAAGAAATTTACCTAGAGATGTTGTTATTTATTTTGTCACAAGGAGATTCAGAAATCATGTTCTTACAATATCTTACAATAAGAAATTAAGCGTTGCTGGTCAGGAGGTTGTGGTTTTGAAGGAGATTCCTCCGAAGATGTTAAGAGTAAGGAAAGATTATGCATTTTTGGTTGTTGAACTTAGAGCACGTGTGTTACAATATAGGTGGGAGGTTCCAGCTGGACTCTCATTATTTTACAATGGTAATAGATATCGTTTGAATTCTGTCTGGAAAGCAAAAGAATTTTTTGAGAATGTGCTGAAGGCTGGTAGACCCCCATCTCCAACACCAAAAAGTGCAGATTTATTACAAGAAAGAGAAATGGACTTAAATAACAACCACAGTTCTCGGAGTCACAGCCCCCTGCAGCAACAGGAGTTGATAAAGGAGCTTTGATGGAGATGCCTGCTCGGAGCATTGATATCTTTCAGCCTTTGGAAGTAGAAAAGTCTAAAGATCAAAGGCAAACAAGAGCTACTACTAAACGTTTGGAACAACAAGAAAAGCAACAAGGTCGTACAAATATAAGTCTGGAAGCCATGGGAGCTCGACCAAAGAAGAAAGCGGGTGAAAAAGTTGATTTGGTCTTGCAAAAGCTTTCTAAAGCTGGTCACATCAAATAAATATTTGTAATGGAATGTTAATGGTTTAAATTCTCCACAGAAAAGGAAGAAGATATTTCATTATTTGACTCAATGTAAAAATGATGTAATTTGTTTACAAGAAACACATATTAGAATTACTGACCAGAAATATTTAATAAATAATAAGTTAGGTATACATTTTGTAGCAGCGGCTGCTGAGAAGAAGAATGGAATTGTTATCTATGTCAAAAATCATATAAGAGCTAAATTAATAGAATCAGATATACAAGGTAGATATTTAGCAATTGAAATTTTAAAAGATGGTAAGAAAGTTCTTTTGATGGGCATATATGCACCAAATCAACAACAAGGAAAATTTTATAAGTTAATACATACAAAGTTAACACAATTTGATTATAGGTCTTGTATTTTAATGGGAGATTGGAATGGTGTTATAGATATTGGTTTAGATAAAAAGAAGACATTACCAATTCCTCAAACACGTTCCAAGTTGCCTAAATCTTTTTTTGATATAAAGGATTATTTTGATTTGGTAGACATATAGAGAGAAAGACACGGTAAAGAGCAAGAATTTACCTTTTTTTCTGATAGACACCAGTCATTTTCTAGAATTGACTTTATACTAACCTCAAGTGATTTTCTTTTTAGCTTAAAGAAGGTGAAAATCCTACCCAAAGTTTTAACAGACCATAATCCGGTTTGGATGGAATTAAGGGTTGGACAGAGACCTAAGAGATCTTGGAGACTTAATGAAAATTTGTTTACATATGATATAAATGTGAATGAATGTAAAAATGTTATGAAGGAATTTTGTATGTTAAATATGAATCAGGATACACCTATAGAAATGATATGGGATGCAAGTAAGGCGTATATGCGTGGGATTTTAATTGATATGAATAAAAGGCACCGTTGTAAACAAGAGCAAAAAAGGAAGGATTTAGAAGAGGAAATAAATAAGAAAGAGCAATTATTAATAAAGAGACCAGATGATAAAAACATTAAAGAGGGGATTAAGATTTTACGGAAACAATTTGACTTGTTGATGGCAGATCAACTTGCTAGGAATATACAATATGCTAAACATAATACATTTTTTAATTCTAATAAACCTGGTAGATGGTTGGCTTATATATTAAGGAAAAAACAAAAATCTCGTATAATTGAAAAAAATAGAATATAAAGGGAAGGAAGCGTTTCAACAAGAAACAATTAAGAAAGCTTTTTTAGAATTTTATTCCAAGCTATACGCTGAAGAGAAGGCACAAGATAATGAGATAGATATGTTCTTACAAAATGAAAAGATATTGATAATTACTGATGAACAAAGAGATAGATTAAATGCATTGTTTACATCAGAAGAAATAATTTCAGTGATTAAACAATTGAAAATGGGAAAATCCCCTGGGACTGATGGGTTAATGGCAACTTATTATAAGTATCTTTAAATGGAGATGGTGGAACCTCTTAGAGAGTTATTTGTTAACATACAGGAGGGTGGTCAGGTTCCACCATCATGGAAAACAGCTTATGTTTCCTTAATTCCCAAAGAGGGAAGAGATAATGTTCAACCAGAAAATTTTAGACCTATTTCATTATTGAATACGGACTATAAAATTTTTGCAAAAATTATGGCTAATAGATTAATGACAGTTTTACAAAAAATGATTCATTCAGACCAAACTGTTTTTTTACAAGGAAGACAGATGAAAACTAATGTTAGACAACTCATTAATATAGTAGAATATTTGGAGAAGCATATCCAGGTGCCCGCTGTTCTTATGTTTTTGGATGCGGAAAAAGCCTTTGATAGACTGAATTGTTTGTTTTTGAAAAAAATAATTGTTAGGATGAGAATGGGAGATCAGTTTATTAATTCTATATTGGCAATTTATCAGAAACAAACCGGTCAGATTATTGTGAATGGGGACTTAACAGATTCATTCAATATAGAGAAAGGTACTAGACAGGGATGCCCATTATTCCCTTTGCTGTTTGTTTTAACTTTGGAGGTTTTATTGAATAGGATACGAGCTGCAGATGATTTAAAAGGTATAAAGATTAGACAACATGACTACAGACTATGTGCTTTTGCGGATGATTTGCTTGTAACATTGACTCAACCAACACAGTCAGCCAAGAGACTGATGGAGATAATTAAAGATTATGGTAGGGTATCAGGTTTTAAATTAAATATATCTAAGACTAAGATGTTAGTTAAAAATTTAGACATTAATTCAAAACAAGATTTGGAAAGAATAACGGGTTGTGAAATAGTTAAGAAAGTTAAATATTTAGGAATTGATATTGAAGCCTCTAATGGGAAGTTATATAAAAATAATTATGAAGTTTTGTGGAATAAGCTTCAAATAGAACTGGAAAAATGGAAAAAATTACAATTATCTTTGTTGGGTAGGATAGCCGCAGTTAAAATGAATGTATTGCCAAAATTTTTATTTCTTTTTAAAATGTTACCTATACTAAAAAAGAATGCGAACTTGGAGGAGTGGCAGAAGGGTATTAACAGATTTATTTGGGATGGCAAGAAACCGATGGTTAAATTAAAAATTATTCAGGACACAAGGGAAAGAGGTGGTCTGAAAATGCCCAATTTTAAGTTATATTATCATGCTGCTGTTTTAGTTGCGATAAGTGACTGGGTTAATTTAACTAATGATAGAATATTGAATATTGAAGGGTATGGTTTATTATATGGTTGGCATGCATATTTAGTTTATGATAAAAAGGTAGATAGGAGTTTCAAGGAGCACCTATTAAGAAGCGCTCTGTTGCGTGTCTGGAAAAAGTATCAGTATTTATTAAATGAAAAGATTCCTGATTGGGTGGATGGTTGGCTGTGCTCTGATTGGCTGTGGGAGTGTTCTGTTTGGGTGGGGGCTTTGTTGTGCTCAGGTTAGTCTGATTTACAAGGGGATTAGAGATGGTGAACTGCATAGCTGTTTCGCTTCGCGTTCGTGGTCATGCCTCATCTTCATGGTGGGTGTCAGTTTGTTTCGTGTATGGATTGGAGGGGTTTAAGGTGGCTAATGATGCAGCTGTGGTCTGCCTTCTGGTTTCTGGTCGTGCCTCCTCATCAGTGTGGGTTTGGGTTTGCTTTTTGCCTGGATGTGTGGTGGTGACATCTTGTGTGGTTTTTGTGAGTGTAGGTCTGGTGTCATTCCCCGTACTATGGACTCGTCTGTCAATAAGGGCAGGTTTCCAAATGGCTGGTAGGCGGGAGGCATCATCTCGTTTGTTCATGCTGTGAGGGCGTTTTTCTATCTCGATGGCTTCTCTGATTATTCTGTTATTAAAGTGTTCAGTTTTGGCAATAGTTCTGGTCTTTTTGAAATCAATTTTATGTCCTTCGTTCCTTTGTTCCTTCCTTTGTTCCTTTTTTTCTTTCTTTTTCTCTCTCTCTTTCTTCAAGAGAAAGTAATTTGTGTTCATTTAGTAACATGAGTCGAATGTACTTCAATTTAATGTTACATAATGGTTAACTGATGTTTTTTACATGAAGTCCTAGGGTTACAAATATTTCTGACTCTTAGATGTTTATACAGTCTCTATTGTATCCATCAAGTTCTTTGAATTCAGTGAAATGAATGCTTTGAGCATAGTTTATCTCAGTTCTGAATCAAATTAATTATTATTAAATAATATTTTATAGTTCTTATGTTTAAGTAATAAGAAAAACAATATGATTACATAGTAATCAAACAAGCATTAATTATCTACCATAAATATACATCAAGGTCTTTTCGTTAGTATTGTATGAGCTGGATTCAATATATAACTAATTTATTTCTCATTACAATTTTATAACTATTTACCTTAGCCTAGAAATGATGTATTTCAAGAGTAAGAAAATATAAACATAATTCACCCTATAATGTGATATGTAAAGTACAGGTTCTCATTTTTTAGCAATGTTTTAATAACTGGAAATGAATGAAAGAGAACTCTACTTACCTCTGAATTCTTTGATGAGAAGAAGACTCTGCCAATCTCTTTAAATATAAATACTCTATTGTAAAAGAACGATTTGTTTTGTAAAAAGAATCTATGTTATCTGTTTACTGTTGCATTTAAGTTAATCTCTCCTTTGGGATCACATTTCCTAATGCAATAAAGACAGTTTAATTTTCTTCTGTACTCTAACACCTTAATGTCTCAGTTTTAACCTCCCTCACCTGCCCCTCATTTAAGCTTCTAAAATGAGCAGAATGGTTGAAAAGAACAATACATATTGTCCAGTCTTCATAGTAAATCAGGCCAGGAAAGAGACACTGCAATTATTGCAATTCTATTTCATTACTGCAGGGTATAGTAACAAAGTCCTGAAAACCTAAAAGTTATGTTAAAATGTTTAAAATTAAAAATTAAATGATTTGAAACAATACTATCTAAGAAGCAGAGATCCAATTCTAACCAAAGGTTTAATCTATTGTGCTAGGTTTACCACCAACCATAGTGTGAAGTTCGCAGATGATACAACAGTAGTGGGCCTTATCCAGGATGACAAGGTGGAAGCTTATCACAAGGAGATTGAGGGGTTGGTGAACTGGTGTAAGAAAAACAGTCTAGTTTTAAATACTGGAAAAACCAAAAAGATCATTGTCAGATTTTTAGTTCCAAAATTTGTCCAGACTGAAGTATTTTAAATCAAATTTTAATATATTTCTTCTCTCCTTTAATATTAATTCACCACTTCCATCTGTAAGAAAATGGGGATATAATCCCCTCACTTCACTTCTGGAGGTTTTCTTGCTTTGGGGATCTTTATAAGGATTTAGATAGTAGATAGAAGAAAGAAGATCAGTACTCTCACCAATTCCAAGCACACTGTTCACCGATGTTTAGGTTCCTGCTCCGGACTTCGGCTGCAAATAGTTTGGGCTAGACACTGATCTCATGCTAGCCTTTCTCCTGTTGGATTCAGAGGGCTTTCCCCAGATCAAACAAAGCAATTTACATCACTTCGTGACCAACAGGGCACCCCTCCTTCACAGTCACCTCTCCGGAGCAACTTCGAACCCATCTACGGTCCCCCAAGCAGGAAGAAACTACCATCGGGAGTGCAGGTCTGCTCTCATGAGGCCATGCACTGCGCACTATTTATATATAGGAACAGTTAAAACATTATTCATATTCCATACAAGTAATAAAACTAGACAAAGAGAAAACTAAATAAATGATTTTTTTTATTAATTATTTTTATCAAATTTTATAAAGTTTTAACAAATTTTAACACAAAAATATAATAACTCAACTGATAACAGAGAAATAACAAATTTAACAAGCAATACAAATAGCTGCTCGGAACCCCCCCCCACATCCTCCCACATCCTAACCCCTAACCTCCAAACCACCTTCCTCGCCATCCAATGCGGTGTAAAGTTTTCCCGAGCACCCTAAGAAAAAAAAAGAAAAAATCTATTCCCTTAATATCCCCAACTACAGTTGAGAAACATAATCTATACACTAACCCATATCCTTCTATATTCAGTATTCTTTCATTTGTTAAATTAATCCAATCACTTATTGCCACTAGAACTGCTGCATAATAATATAATTTGAAATTAGGCACTTTCATTCCACCTCTCTCTCTTGTATCTTGAATAATTTTAAGTTTAACCCTTGGTTTCTTGCCATCCCAAATAAAATTGTTTATACCTTTCTGCCATTCATCTAGATTCCCATCCTTTTTAAGTATTGGCAACATTTGAAATAAAAATAGAAATTTCGGTAATACATTCATTTTAATAGCGGCTATTCTACCCAGGATAGATAATTGTAGTTTTTTCCAATTCTCCATTTCTTTTTGAACTTTACTCCATAAGAACTCATAATTATTCTTATATAATTTACCATTTGAGGCTTCTATATAAATTCCTAAATATTTGACTTTTTTAACTATCTCACATCCCGTTATTCTTTCCAAATCTTGTTTTAATTTATTATCAAAATTTTTGACCAACATCTTTGTCTTGGATAAATTTAATTTAAAACCAGATACTTTCCCATAATTTCGAATAATTTCCATCAAACTCTGAACCGATTGCATTGGCTGAGTCAATGTCACAAGTAAATCATCTGCGCAAGCACATAATCTATAATCATGTTTTCTAATTTGTACCCCCTTTAATTCCTCTGATGCTCTAATCCTATTCAATAAAACCTCTAAAGTTAAGACAAACAATAAAGGGGATAAGGGACAACCCTGTCTAGTACCCTTTTCAATGTTAAACAAATCTGTTAATTGACCATTTACTATAATCTGTCCTGTTTGTTTCTGATATATAGCTGTTATGGAATTAATAAACTGGTCCCCCATTCCCATCCTTACCACAAGCCTTTGCAGAAATGTCCAATTCAATCTATCAAAAGCTTTTTCTGCATCTAAAAACATTAAAACAGCCGGCACTTGAATATGTTTATCCAAGTATTCCAGTATGTTAACAAGTTGTCTAACATTGGTTTTCATCTGTCTCCCTTGTAAAAAACCAGTCTGATCCGGGTGTATCCTCTGTGTCAAAACTGTCATTAATCTATTAGCCAAAATTTTTGCAAAAATCTTGTAATCCGTATTTAACAATGAGATAGGTCTAAAATTTTCTACTTGTACATTATCTTTGCCCTCTTTAGGAATCAAACAAACATTAGCCGTTTTCCAGGAGGGTGGAACCGGACCACCTTCTTGTATGTTCACAAATAACTCCCTCAAATGTTCGACCACTTCCTCCTGTAAACACTTATAATAAATCGTAGTAAAACCATCAGTTCCTGGAGATTTTCCCAATTTCAATTGCTTAATTGCGTCAATAATTTCTTCTGATCTAATCACAGCATTTAATCTATCTCTTTGTTCCAAAGTAATTTCCATAACATTTTGATTTTGTAAAAAGGCATCTACCTCTTGCTCTTGAACTTTTTCTTCAGCATACAATTTGGTATAGAACTCTAGAAAAGCCTTCTTAATAGCATCCTGATGAAATACTTCTTGCCCCTTATATTCTACCTTCTCAATTAAATGGGATTTTTGTTTCTTCCTTAATGTATAAGCCAACCATCTGCCAGGTTTATTAGCATTAAAAAAAGTGTTATGTTTAGCATATTGTATGTTCCTGGCAACCTGATCGGTCATCAAAATATCAAATTGTTTCCGTAAAACCTTTATCCCTTCTTTAATATTACTATCATCCGGTTTATCTATTAATAATAACTCTTTCTTTTTTATCTCCGCTTCTAAAACTCTTCTCTTTTCCTCTTGTTTACGTCTATGTCTTGCATTCAATTCAATTAAAATACCATGCATATGGGCCTTGCTAGAGTCCCACACCGTTTCTATTGGTAAGCCTATATTCAGATTTAACCTGAAAAATTCCTTGATAGCCTTTTTACATTCTTCCACATACATTTCATAATTAAACAAATTTTCATTAAGTCTCCAGGATCTGCATATATATTGACCAGTCCTTAGTTCCATCATAACTGGGTTATGATCAGACAATACATTAGGTAAAATTTTAGCTTTCTTTAAACTTAACATAAAATCACTCGTAGTTAAAATAAAATCAATTCTAGAAAATGATTGATGTCTATCAGAGAAAAAAGTAAATTCTTGGTCCCTCCCATGTCTTTCTCTCCATATATCTAACAAATTAAAATCATCTTTAATATCAAAAAAAGATTTAGGCAATATTGAACGCGTTTGAGGAACAGATAAGATCTTTTTCTTATCCAAACTAGCATCAAGAACTCCATTCCAGTCTCCCATTAAAATACAAGATCTATAATCCAACTGTATTAGCTTTCTATGCAATGATTTATAAAATATACCTTGTTTTTGGTTTGGAGCATATATACCCACCAACAAAACTTACTTCCCATCCAATAAAATTTCTATAGCTAAAAATCTTCCATGTATATCTGCTTCTATTAATTTAGCTTTTATATGATTTTTAACATAAATAACAATTCCATTTTTTTTGTCTAAAGATGATGCCACAAAGTGTGTACCCAATTTGTTATTAATCAAATATTTCTGGTCCAAAGTTCTAATATGAGTTTCTTGTAAACAAATTACGTCATTTTTACATTGCTTCAAATAATGAAATATCTTCTTCCTTTTTTGTGGAGAATTTAAACCGTTGACATTCCATGTCAAATACTTATTTGACATGATCTTTTCGTGAAAGCTTCTGCAGGGCCGAAACTACCTCTTCCTTCCTCTTAGGCCTTGCTCCCATGGCTTCCAAAGATGTCAGATCAGCTTGCTTGGTTTGAATTAATTCACGTGGACCCCTTGGATCTTTAGGCTTATCAGCTACCAGAGGTTGAAAAATATCAATTAACTGCACTGGTTGTTCAACTGCTTTATCCATATCCGTCAAAAGAATTGTACGAGGTTGTTGAGATTCCGAAATTTGCAATGATTCTAGATCTTTAACCAAAATTGCCCTCTTAGATTTTGGGGAGGTAGATCTATCAGCCATCAATATATTGTCAAAGAAATCCTTTGCTTTGGCAACAGTAGTCAGACGATATCTATTATTTTTAAAAAACAAAGAAAGTCCAGTTGGAACCTCCCATCTATATTGTATCTTTCTTCTTTTAAGCACCTCTGTCAAAAAAGCATAATCTTTCCTTAACCTCAGCATTTTGGGAGGTATCTCTTTCAAAACCAGTACTTCTTGACCAGCAACACTCAGTTGTTTATTGTAGGCTGTTGAAAGAACCCAATTTCTGTATTTTCTTGTATTAAAATATATCACAATATCTCTAGGCAAATTTCTTTGTGCTGCGATGCGTGAGTTCATTCTAAACAACCGTTCAATCTGCCAGTCCACATTCTCAATTGAATCATCCAAAAATTTTGATAGAGCTTCAATAATAATTTTTCTTAAATCCTCTTGGTTCCCATTTGGGGCTTCTCTAAGTCCCCTAATTCTAACTGCAAACTGCATCTGATGAAATTGTGTCAAAGTAGCCTGATCTTGTACATCACTTTTAATTTCTTCTAATTTTTCTTCAAATTGCTGTTCAATATTCTCTAATTTCTCTTCAACACCGATGGTGTAATCCCAGACACCCTTAATAGCCTCCACAATGTCTTGTCTCATCTCCTGGTTAGATACTTCCGTCATAGCTTTAAAATCTTTTTTCTGTTCTGCCATCTTTTCCTCTAATTTATAATCCATTTTATCCATTCTGTCTTTAAGTGAGGATAATGCAGCACTTACTGGGGATAATGCTACTGTTAAAGCAGTCTGTAAATCTTTAATTGTAATCATTTCTGAAGCAGGCTGTACAGGCTCTTGAGACTCTAAAGGAGCAGACTGTGATTTTACAAGCTGCCCTGGAGAGGGCATAGCCGCCTTAGCAACTGCTGCCTTATGTCTCGTTGTCATGATTAAAAAAAGAGAGGAAGAAAAAAGAAAAAAAAATAGCTAAAAAAAAAATTGCCACTTCCTCCCTTTTAAATTTCTTTTAAAATCCAATTAGATCCATTTCTTTTAGAGTCCAAATAAATCCAATCCAAAATAGTCACTCAAACTTCTCTTTAGAAAGAGGAAAGAGATTTCACTTTCATTTTCCTGCGCAATCCACACTTTACATTTTTCACTTTCACTAGGTAGAGAAAGCGATCGCCATTTTGAAAAAGTTTTTGTTGATTCAAGAAAACTTATAAATACAAAGGCAGAAACAAAATAGCAGTATACTTGCGATAATCAAAAGACTCCTGTATTCAGTCCGTCTGTTTAAAGTCCTTGTAAGTCAATCTTAAGAGCAGAGGCGGTCACGGCGTCTAATTCTGTCAGCCGACAGAAGCGTCTCTGAGCAGGAGCATTTCAAGTGCCTGGGGAGCACACCTTCTCTGCCCCTGAAAACTTGGGGTCTTGGAAGGGCTCAACCCGGCTCTTGAAGCTCTACTCCCCTTCTTTGCCCGAAGAGGAGTTTTTCCGCTGCAACAAACAGCTGGTGAGCGCTGTTGTTGACAGCTAACTGACACAGAGATCGGAGCCTCACATTAGAGACTCCATCGACGCCGGTGGAGCCACCGGAAGCCAATAAATGATTTTTTTAACAATATTATACTTGTCTATTTATTTACTGAGGGCTATGATCCAAATGATAAATAATGTATTAGTATAAGAATAATAAACAACTTGGAGCAAAAGACTCAGTCTAGTGTTGTGTTGCCAGTTACTTGTGCAAAGTCATGTCCTACATACTTCTCATCTCCTCTCCATTACATCCAAATACTCTGCAACATAGGGAAGTTGACCTATATGTTAGACTAGAGTATAATTGAGAAAGAGACATTTATTGGAGGATCTCTCATCCTTTCACAAGGAAATTCTATTGAAAAATATTTGTCAGACTGAAGACAATCAAATTAGGTTAGGATTTATTATTCATTTGTTTGTTTGCTTTGCTTGTTTGTTTATTTTCAATGTTAATTTATACACAGCTGCTTGAATGTTTTTTGTTCTGGAGGCTATAAATGGGAGAAGAATGAAATGTTGGCCTCATGTATGAAAAAAAACCATAGAGATGAGTAAAGAAAAAAACTGTTAGGTGTGGAATACAAGCAGAGAATGCTTTGCATCTGCCTTCAACTGATTGAATCTTCAGCACAGCAGAAATAATGTAGACATAAGAAGCAAAAACCAATCCAGAACAAAATGAAGACACAATGAATCCAAATATCCAAATCACAATCTGGTTCATTTTTGTATCTGTACAAGAAATCATTTGTAACAGAGGAATGTCACAGAAAAATTGCCCAATTGTGTTTGTCCACAGAAGCTTAATTGGAAAGTGATGACTGTTTGTAGAGATGCCTATAGCAGGGAGCTGACCCAGGAGGTAACTGCCACTTGATCGCATGGCAAATAGCGATGTAATGGTCATAAGCCATAATGGTTAGAAAGGAAACCTCAGAACATGCAAAAGTAACAATTAAAAAAAATGAGCTACACAACTAGGAACAGTAATTATTATTTTATCTGTCAGTGAAATTGTTATGGATTTGGGAACTGTGCTTGTGATTAAATAAATATCAGTTAGGGAGAGATTAGCCAGAAAGAAATGCATAGGCATGTGCAGGTGGTGATTAAGGAACATAACAAAATTATAAGTAAATTCCCAGTTGCTAAAAATAAATGAAAGAAAAATGACAAAATGCAAACATTGAACATCATGATCATCAGAAAATCCCATCAGAAGGAATTCTCCCACAGAACATTGGTTGCGTGTTCTAGTTCTTTGAATCATTCTGGACCAAAATCATTATGAAAAAAAAAATAGTACAGGAAACAAATGAAGGAAAAATGAGTTTTCAGTACAGATCACTATTATCAATTTGTTGTCAGAATATAGTTAAAAATCATTGTCAAAATGATTTATTTCAAAAGTTCAATGGATATATCAAACATGTTTATTCATTTTACATAAATGGACATTTTTCCCCGTAATACAAGTAATAGTAATTTGAAATTGTGCAGAGATTCTCAGCTTGTCATTAAGAATTCCAAGGTAAATAAAATATATTACACAATATCAAGATGTTAGATGGAAAGCAGTAATAGGTTGCGTTCAAATGGTGGAAACTTATGCTTAAAATTTGAAATGGTCTATTCTTCAAAATCATATTAAAATGTTTAAAATAAAATCTCAGTATGTTGATAGAAAGCAATAATACCTTGATGGAAGTACAGAGTAAAATATGTATACAGCATTTAAAATAATCTGCTTCTGGAAACATCATTAAAATATTTTAAATGTATTATTTGATATCAGTTTTACTATAATAAGTTGTGAAAAAATATGTGAATAATTAGGATTATTAAGCAACTGAAGGATAAATGTCAAAATGCATAATTTGAATTTGCTTAATAATAAGGAATCCCATCAGAAAGGTGAATTGTTTTCCTGTTATGCAACATTGTAGACAAAAACTGATTAATGAAGATTATAAAACTTAGCAACAGAAGGAAATGTATAGAGGTATTTTACTATGTATCATTATTAATACCTATTTAAAAATTAAAATTAAATATAAATTCAACTATCAACTATAATTCATAAGTAATGAATCATATTATTCAGAACAAGATAATGCATGTTAAATTTGATAAAGTAAGATTAATAATAATTCTGCTCAATATCTCTCTATTTAAAATTGTAGACAAAGCCAAATCTTTGATAGTTACAAGGCATCCAAAAGTCTTAATTTCTTGATACTCTACATTTTAATTACTGAATCCAGTATGAATCTAACACATTTAAGCCCAATGCATTAAACAAATCTTTTAGAATTAAGACAATTCTATATAATAAATCTAATTGATTCTTCTCTCATTTTGATAGTATTAGCATTTCTAAATATTTGGAAGTCTCATGATTGCTCCAATGTGAAGATTTGTATTGCATAGTTCTATCCTATTCAAATAATGCTTATAAATAAAGACAAAAGACCTATCTAGATAAAACTTGTACTACTAGGTTTTTAGCATTCTCCACATAGCCTTTTGGATGTCCTTGTTCTTGAAGCTATAAATGAAGGGATTGAGGAATGGGGGGAAAACTGTGTAGAGAACAGCAGAGAGCAAATCCCAAGTATGGGTAAGAGGATAGACTTTGGGGCCTCATATATGCAAAGAGAGCAGAGATCAAAAATAAAGAAAAGACAGTCAGGTGGGGAATACATGTGGATAAAGCTTTATATCTGCCTTGCACTGAATGGATTTTCAGTATAATAGAGAAGGTGTAGCCATAGGAAATAAAAATGAATCCACTACATAATGAATCTACAGTAATCCCTATAACTAAAATCAGAATATGATTAATTCTTGTATTAGTACAAGAAATCATTAGTAGATGAGGAACATCACTGAAAAACTGCTCAATTATATTTAATTTGCAGAAATTTAACCTGAAAGTGAGAATGGTGTGCAGCAAAGCAGGGAACAAAGCAGCTGCCATTTGTGAACAGGCATTCCAGTTCATCATTAGTGTAAATTGCAGAGGATGGCAGATGGCCACATAACGGTCATATGCCATGGCAGTCAGTAAGGCAAGCTCAGAACCTCCAAATGTGAAAACTGAGAAGATCTGAGCAGCACATCGAACATAAGAGATCTCCCTGTTATTTGTCAAAGAAATGGCCATTGCTTTAGGGATCATGGTTGAGATGAAGCAAACATCAGAATATGACAAACTTACCAAAAATAAATACATGGGAGCATGATGGTGCTGGTTCAGGATCACAGCAACACCAAGAAGGAAATTTCCAATTAAGGCTAATAAGTAAATGACAAGGAACATTGCAAAATACAGAATTTGCATATCGTGAGCATCAGAAAATCCCATCAGAAGGAATTCCGTCACAATGGATTGGTTGGCCATTTGTTTTCTCTGACTCCTTCTGGACAGAAAAAGAGTATCATAGGAAATTAGTACAGGAAGTAAATATGGATACGGAGTTATTCATTATAACAATTGTATATATATATTGTATATATATATTTTAAGAGTTATTCATTATAACAATTGTATATATATATATATATATATATATATATATATATATAATTAAATTATAATTATCCCAATATTTGATAAATATTTAAATGCTAGGGCTACCCATTCTTAAAATGTAACAGGGCACTTTATATTTCACATATACCACATTTTAATCCTTTCGATGTTATATGTGACATTGTATACAATCATATACATATGTATACTAAATCCTACTGTCATAGGGGATTACATTGCCAAAAATGGCATTTTATAGAAAGAAACCATAATAATGCTGGAAACAAAAATAAAAATAAAAATTTTGAAAATCTTTTTTTTTAAAGTATTTGTATTAATTTTTACAAAATTTTTAACAAAAGATAAAATAATAATTCAACTGTGAACAATCATGTACATATACAATTACCAAACAATCAAACAAAACTGCTCGGTACCCCCTCCCCACCACATCCTCCTAAAACAAAACTAACCCCCTCTTCTTACCCTCTAACAACCTACTTACACCTTTCTCTACTTCCATCCCCTCCTCCACCTCTATCCTGTCCTCTCCCTCATACCCTCTTCTACTTGCCTAGCCTTCACTCCTCCTTCTTCTTCCAACCAATGTGGTGCCCAGAGGCCACCCGAGCAACCCCTTGCTACCTAAAAAGAAAAAAGAAAATATCCATCCCCAAAACAGTTGAAAAAACATAAGATAACAATTATTAAAACCCTCCCACCTCCCCCCAGGCTTCCCAGAGTGAATACAGGGTAAGAACGCAAGAAACCCCGCTAAACTACTTATACATAATTATTTAACTATAAAGCAAATATAATTCCTTCAATTGATATTTCTTCTGTGTATAATCTATCCATTTTTTCCACTCCATCAAAAATTGTTCATTTGAGTGGTTCTTCAAATATGCAGATATCTTAGCCATTTCCGCCAAGTTCACAACTTTTAACGTCCATTCTTCAATAGATCATGTTTCAGATGTCTTCCAATATTGTCCCACCAGCAGTCTTGCCGCCGTAATCAAATTCAAAATCAACTTGGTCTCTATGGTGGTACAGTCTTTTATAATACCTAACAAAAATAACTGTGGTGAAAATTCAATACGCTTTTTCAATATATTTTGAAGAATCCACCATATTTTTATCCAAAAAGCCTTAATTTTTTTACAAGTCCACCAAATGTGAAAATAAGTAGTGTCCATGGAATCACATCTCCAACATTTGGGTTGCATATTTGAATACATAAGTGATAATTTTTTTGGGTCTAAATGCCATCTATAAAACATTTTATAAAAATTTTCTCTTAAATGCTGAGCTTGTGTAAATTTTACATTTTTCACCCATATCCTTTTCCAAGTTTCCATCATAATTGGATGTCCAAAATTACATTCCCATTTAATCATACAATCTTTAACTAATTCAGTTCCAGAATCAATTTCAATTAAAACATCGTATAATCTTTTAATATGCATAATTCTTTGATCTCTAACTTGTTGGATTAATTTTCCATCCTTTAAAGAGAAACCCATCTTAACATCTTTTTGCCATCTAGCCTGAAATTGTATATGTGAATACCAATTATGGGCTATTCCTTCTTCCCTTAACCTATCTAGTGATTTCAGTTCTAAACTATTCCCTTCTTTAATTAAAAGCTTCTCATAGGGCACCACATCCTGAATTTGTTGTCTATTCATACTCTCTATTGCATGCCTGGGGACTGTCCATAAAGGAATTTTACCATTTAACTTATAAGAATACTTTTTCCAGACACGCAACAGTGAATTTCTCAATAAATGTTCTTTAAAACCCTTATCCAACTTTTTATCATAAACTAAATATGCATGAAACCCATACAATAGTCCGTACCCTTCTATATTCAATATTCTTTCATTAGTTAAATTAATCCAATCACTTATTGCTACTAGAGCTGCTGCATGATAATATAGCTTAAAGTTAGGCACTTTCAAACCACCTCTCTCTCTTATATCTTGAATAATTTTTAATTTAACCCTTGGTTTCTTGCCATTCCAAATAAATCTATTAATACCTTTCTGCCACTCCTCCAGATTCCCATCCTTTTTAAGTATTGGTAACATTTGAAATAAAAATAAAAATTTCGGCAATACATTCATTTTGACTGCAGCTATCCTTCCCAACATTGATAATTGTAATTTTTTCCAATTCTCCAACTCTAATTGTACTTTGTTCCATAAAAGTTCATAATTATTCTTATACAATTTCCCATTTGAAGCTTCTATGTAAATTCCTAAATATTTCACTTTCTTAACTATCTCACACCCTGTTATTCTTTCCAAATCCTGTTTTAATTTATCACCTAGATTTTTAACCAACATCTTTGTCTTGGATATATTTAATTTAAAACCTGATACTCTTCCATAATTTTGAATAATCTCCATCAACCTCTGAGCTGATTGTATTGGTTGTGTTAATGTCACAAGTAAATCATCTGCAAAGGCGCATAATCTATAATCATGTTGTCTAATCTGAACTCCTTTTAATTCATCTGAAGCTCTGATCTTGTTCAGTAGAACCTCTAAGGTTAACACAAACAATAAAGGGGATAGAGGACAACCGTGCCTGGTACCTTTCTCTATATTAAATGAATCTGTTAGTTGACCATTCACAATAATCTGCCCTGTTTGTTTCTGATACACTGCTGATATAGAGTTGATAAACTGGTCCCCCATTCCCATCTTGACTACAAGTCTTTTCAAAAAATAACCAGTTCAATCTATCAAAGGCTTTTTCAGCATCCAAAAACATAAGAACTGCCGGCACTTGAATATGTTTATCCAGATGTTCCAATATATTAACAAGTTGTCTAACATTGGTTTTCATCTGTCGCCCTTGTAGAAAACCAGTTTGGTCTGGATGAATTATTTGAGTTAAAACTGTCATTAATCTATTAGCCAAAATTTTTGCAAAAATCTTGTAGTCCGTATTTAACAACGAAATAGGTCTAAAATTTTCCACTTGAACATTGTCTTTTCCCTCTTTCGGAATCAAGGAGACATAAGCCATTTTCCATGAAGGTGGTACCCGACCCCCCTCTTGAATATTTACAAATAACTCTCTTAGAGGTTTAACCATTTCTTCTTGTAGACACTTATAATAGATCGCTGTAAAACCATCAGTTCCAGGAGATTTTCCCGTTTTTAATTTCTTAATTGCAGCAATAATTTCTTCTGATGTAATCAATGCATTTAATCTATCTCTTTGTTCTAACGTGACTTTCAGAACATTTTGATTTTCTAAAAAGGCATCTATCTCTTTCTCTTGAACCTTCTCTTCAGAATATAATTTGGTGTAGAACTCTAGGAAAGCTTTTTTGATAATTTCTTGTTGAAATACTTCTTGCCCCTTATATTCTACCTTCTCGATTATACGGGATTTTTGCTTTTTCCTTAATGTGTAAGCCAACCATCTGCCAGGTTTATTAGCATTAAAAATGTATTATGTTTAGCATATTGTAGATTCCTAGCAACTTGGTCAGCCATCAACATATCAAATTGTTTCCGTAAAATCTTTAACCCTTCTTTAATATTACTATCATCTGGTTTGTTTATTAATAATATCTCTTTTTTCCTTATTTCCTCTTCTAAGACTCTCCTTTTTTCCTCTTGTTTACGCCTATATCTTTTATTCATTTCAATTAAAATCCCACGCATGTAAGCTTTACTAGAGTCCCACACCGTTTCTATTGCCGTTTCCCTGTTCATATTTAACATAAAAAATTCCTTCATAGCCTTTTTACATTCTTCCACATTTGCCTCATATTTAAACAAATTTTCATTAATTCTCCAAGATCTTCTAGTAAACTGACCAGTCATTAATTCCATCATAACCGGGTTATGGTCTGACAATACATTAGGTAAAATTTTTACTTTCTTTAAACTTAATATAAAATCACTAGTAGTTAAAATAAAATCAATTCTGGAGAATGATTGGTATCTATCAGAAAAGAAAGTAAACTCTTGATCCCTACCATGTTTTTCTCTCCATATGTCTGACAGATTAAAATCATCCTTAATATAAAAAAAAGATTTAGGCAAGATAGAGCGCGATTGAGGAACAGATGAGATCTTTTTCTTATCCAAACCAACATCAAGAATTCCGTTCCAATCTCCCATCAAAATACAAGATCTGTAATCCAATTGTATTAATTTTTTATGTAATAACTTATAAAATGTACCTTGTTGCTGGTTTGGAGCATATATACCCATCAAGAGAACTTTCTTCCCATCTAGTAGAATTTCAATAGCTAAAAATCTACCTTGATTATCTGCTTCTATTAATTTAGCTTTTATATGATTTTTAACATAAATAACAATTCCATTTTTCTTCTCTAGAGATGCTGCCACAAAATGTGTACCCAACCTATTATTTATCAAATATTTCTGATCAGAAATTCTAATATGAGTTTCTTGTAAGCAAATTATATCATTTTTACATTGCTTCAAATAGTGAAATATCTTCTTCCTTTTCTGTGGAGAATTTAAACCATTCACATTCCATGTCAAATATTTATTTGACATGACCCTTTTGTGAAAGCTTCTGCAAAGCCGAAACCACCTCCTCCTTCCTCTTAGGCCTTGCTCCCATGTCTTCCGAAGATGTCGATGCAGCTTGTTTTTTATAAGTTGGCTGTACTATTTCTCTTTGATCCGTAGTCTTGATAGCCTCACGTGTATGCCTTTGTTCCTTGGGCCTCTCAGCAACCAAAGGTTGAAAAATATCAATGCTCTGCACTGGCTGATCTGCTGCTACCTATTTGTCCATATCTGATGTTAAAATTAGTTGAAGATCCATAAGTTGAGATGGTTCTATATCTTTTTCAAGAACTGCCCTCTTAAGTCTTGGAGATGCAAATTTACCACCTATCAATATATTCTCAAAAAAGTCCTTCGCTTTAGCAACTGAGGTCAAGCGATATCTATTATTCTGGAAAAATAAAGAAAGTCCAGTTGGCACCTCCCACCTGTATTGTATCTCTCTTTTTTTGAGCTCCTGTGTCAAAAAAGCATAATCTTTCCTTGATCTCAACATTTTGGGAGGTATCTCTTTCAAAACCTGTACTTCTTGACCAGCAATACTTAATTGTTTATTATATGCTTTAGTAAGAACCCAGTTTCTAAATTTTCTTGTACTGAAATATATCACAATGTCTCTGGGCAAATTTCTTTGCGCTGCTATACGTGAATTCATCCTAAATATGCGCTCAATCTGCCAAGCCACATTTTCAACCGTGTCCTCCAAAAAAGTTGCTAAAGCTTCAACAAAAATTTTTCTTAAATCCTCTTGAGTCTCCTTTGACATTTCTCTAAAACCTCTGATTCTAAAAGCCATCTGCATCTGGTGATATTGTGTCAAGACAGTTTGATCCTGTAAATCACTTCTAATTTCCTCTAATTTTTCCTCCATCTGTTGCTCCACGCCTTCCAACTTTTCTTCAACTCCCACAGTATAGTCCCATACTCCTTTAATAGCTTCAACAATATCTTCTCTTATCTCTGAATTATAAGCTTCTATCATGACTTTAAAATCTTTTTTCTGTTCTTCTATCTTTTCCTCCAGCTTATCCAACTTGTCATTTACTGTAGATAATGCTGTAGATAATGCAGAGGCCAGTGCAGTCTGCAAATCTTTCATTGTAAGCATTTCTGGAGGGGGTTGTATAGAAGCTTGAGGTTCTGTCGGAATCAGCGATACGGGGGCTAAAGGGGCAGATTGTGATTTTGCTAGCTGCCCAGGGGAGGGTATAGCCGCCTTCGCTACAGCTGCCTTCTGTCTCGTCGTCATTTTTTAAAAAAGAAAAAAAATTTTAAGTTACCAAATTTTCCTCCCTTCTTAATTTATTTTAAGTTCGAGTTACGTTGTGATTTAGTAAATAATTCAAGTCAAAATGGTTTCTTAAGCTTCACTTCCGCAAGAGAAGAGAAAGTTCAGTTTCACTTTCCAGCACTTTCACTTAGGACAAAGAACTATCGCCATCTTGAAAGGATTATGTTGATTTAAAAAAGTAATAGTTACGTATGCAGAAACAAAGTAGCAAAATACTTGCGTTACTCAAAGAACTCCTGTATTCACTCCGTCTGTATAAGATCCTTATTATTTGTTTCTTAAAAGCAGAGGCGGTCGCGACGTCTATTTCTGTCAGCCGACAGAAGCGTCTCTGGGCAGGAGCATTCCAAGTGCCTAGGGAGCACACCCTCTCCGTCTCTGAAAATTATTTCCAGAGATCTTAGAGGGGCTCAACCTTACTCTTGCAGCTCTACACCTCTTCTTCGCCCGAAGAGGGGTTTTTCCGCAACGAAAAACAGCTGAGGAGCGCTGTTTTTAGCGGCTTTACTAACCCAGGGAATGGAGCCTCACAGTGGAGACTCTAGCGACGCCGGCAGAGCCACCGGAAGCCTCAAAATTTTGAAAATCTTGATGTGTTATTGTTTGTTTCTAAGAAGAAATTAGTTTTTGCTACCCGTTAGCAAAATATATACATTAAAATATACATAATACATTCTTTCTTTCTGTCTCTATTTCCTCCATCTAAATGAATAATATTAGTTCTTATGGTAATTAAAAACTGCAAACAAGACAGAAAATAAATATATATGTGTGCTTTAAGGAGCAATATTTTTCTCTTAGTATATACAGCTTTCTTCATAAAAATAAGGAATTAAATGTTTTAATTAAGCACTTGTGGAGAGGAGACAGATTAACTTTATATTTTTAATACAATATAACTTATTTGTTTATTTAATTTGTATCTCACATTTAATGTATATATTTTATAAAAAAACTCAAGACAGTAAACTGTAACCCTAACCCTCCTTCATTTTTTCCCTCTAGCAGGGAAAAAAATTACAGCTACATTTGGGTGGAGAAGAGAAATTAAACTATGGTACATTTTTAACTGAAATATATTTTTTCGCAAATTAAAGATGATATAAGATTTTTAATCTGTGCAAAATCACCAGAAACTTTAATGGAACATAACTGTACAGTTCTCCTGGGTTTTATGCATATGTCTTATATGACATGTGTTACATCAATTCAATGAAGCCCATAGTTATGTAATTATCAACTAATTTCATAATAAATAAGTTATTCTGAATAAATAAGTTATGACCTAATAGATTTGTGTCAAATTAAATAAATATTTGATATTACAATCAGATCATTATTGTGGGTTTACACAGTCAATTTTGTAAAAAAATGCAAAACAAAGAAAAATGGAAGTACTTTTTGAATATTAGTTTTCTTTTCTAGTTATGAGCGATTATGTATATGATACATTTTTTTATTTTTCCTCTTATTTTTCTTAAATAATCCATATTTAATCCAGTATACTCCTTTTAGCATCTGACATAATAAATAGCAATGTTTGAGAACTACCATATACAGTTCAGATCATATACAGTTTTAAGAAGAACTTTTTTACTTGGACAATATCTCAGGTCGTAAAGTTGATTACTAGATCTGTGTAAAGCAACAGTATTATATTACTCTAGATAATACTCATCCGTCCAAAAGGAGATGATCTTCCTGAACAGTATTGCACAGTTATTTCATTGCTGAAATCCTGAGCACATAAGAATTGTGGTCTTTACTTAAGTTCTACTTATCACTATTTCTGTTCTGTTTTGAAATGTTCTTGAAAGGTGACAATAAAAATTCATATATGCTTTTCTATCATTTTATAGATTCTAAGTTTCTGCTAAGAAGAATTTAAAGAAAGAACAGTTACATCACCCTTAATTTTCACTGTGCTTCAAGAAATCACTCACTGGAGAAAGATCATAATTTTCATGCTGAATTTGAAGCTCTACATTGCAAAACATAAGAAGGACTGATTATCATCTACTACCTATCTATCATACATTATCATATTCATGTATCCTACTGTTTTAATATGTTTCAGTGAAATCTGATACATATTAAAAGAAGATCCAGAATGTTCCTCAGAAAGCTATTTTAGATGTCCTTAGATTAGCAATCACTTCTGAATCCCCTCCTGAAATCTCAGTCCCATGAAAGCTCTATGTCTCATTAGAAATCCTCTAATGAATCTTGTGGCTCTCTGAGGAACAGATTCATGAGATAAATTAGCATATTTATTATTATTTCTCAAAGTTACCTAAACTTATCAGAGATTTTGAGAAAGAACATTTGATCCATGATAAAGGTTTAATGTTCAGAAACAACTGCCAGCCTGCTTAAATTACAGATAATGCATCACCATTATCATCATCATCATCGTCACTGTCATCGTCATCATTGTTATTCTTATTGTTATTATTAGTCTTATTGTAAATATTTTTATTCCCCATCTCTTACAGCTTTGGATACATATTAATATAAATGAATGAAGTTGAATTTAAATTGTCTTCAACTAGATATTTTATAAGTTTAATTGTAGGGTCAGTGGGGAAGTTTATTTGCTGATATCGAAAAGTCACTTTTGGAGAAATGGCAGCATGCAAATTTGATAAATAAATAAATACATGTTTTGTGTAAGAATATATAAGAATAATTAATAATAATAATTAATATTGTAGTTTATGTTTTCTGTTTCTGTCCATAAATATACCAAAAAATAATAAATAAATAAATATAAAAAGATAATGGATGGAATACACTTGTTCTACATGCTTTGAAACACATCCTTGTGGAATGCTTCACATTCGCTCCACAAAGTATACAGTACCTCATATGTTTATTACTAAAGGCAAAGTAACATGTAATATTTTCTTCCCTTTGCGGTCTCTCTTCACAGTTTTCATAAAGCTACTGAAATGGGTAGGTGAGCTTTTTGAAAATGACCAAATTGCACATGTCACCTTTTCAATCTGGAAAATATAGTTACACCAATTCATTCACCTATGTGGATTCCTGATCCATCTTCCCATAGAAATTTTAATTGCTCCTAGCAATTAAAAACTTGGTAAGTAGTTATGAATATGCATTCATATTCATAATGGATAGTCAAGACTGCAGAAAAAATAATTGCAATCAGTCTGCCTTCCATTGAGAACCTGTACATTGCAAGAACAAGAAAGATGGCTGAGAAATATCTACAGATCCCTCACATCCTGGACACAAACTGTTTCAACTTCTCCCCTCAGGACGACTCTACAGGACATTGTTTGCCAAAACAACTAGACACAGAAATAGCTTTCATGCCATTACTCTGCTAAATACTTATAACCCACAGCACTGTCTTATGTCTAAAGATATTTAGCCATGTAGTAGGCAGTATTGCTCTTATCCTTGTCATCTTCTCATTCTCATTCTCCTTGTCATATGTTTATTTTCATTTGTCGGCTGTTCACAACTCAAAATATCTTTGCATTCTAAGACAAAATTTTAGAAACTCAGATGTTTCATTTCATTTAATGTTTAATGTTGCTCCTTTGGATACAGATGAGACAAAAAAGGAATTTTGATTACAATTAATAAAATAGCACCAGCACTTCATGAGTCTTCAGTAGAATGACATAAAATATAAGTTGATGCACTTTTTCCCAAATTCCCACAGTTATATAATGAAAGTTTTGACAGTTGTATCTTATTGTCTTCATATAATGAGAAATATATGAAAGTTATATAATAATTGATAATGATAAATTGTTATGCATTTTTTTCAAGGTCTCTTTCAGCTCTATTCTGATTAAAATAGATTAAAACAATATTATCTAGGATCAATATACCTAAGGAACAGGATCCCAATCCTGACCAAAGAATTAAATTTTTGCTTAATAGGAATGCCTTATAAACATTGTATTATAGACCACTGTGTCGAAATGGAATAAATGTTATTTATATTGGACATGTTACTATATTGGAAATATATACAAATGATGATATCAAAATTACAAGTGGAAAGAAAACCATCCTTTAAAATTGAATGGACTTGTTACTGATAGATGTTCCCTGTAAAGAGAGCCAGTGTGTTCTTGTAGTGAAGATGGTGGGCTAGAAATCAAGAGTCTATGACTTCTAGGCCTCCATTACGGGTGAAATAAATGACATTAACAAGAAAATACATAGATGGAAGACTGAAAAAATTAATTTTGTAGCATTTTAAAAAGAAAATCTGTCTTTTAAACTTGATTTATTCTGTTACAATTTTTTCCAAAGGACAAATATGAGCAAAAGAGTATCAGTGGAACAAAGTCAGTGTTATCATGGCGATGACTGAAAGCTTTCAACAATTGCTGAATGGATTCAGCTGGAATTTTTATGATTGTATAAATGTTTAGCTCCTAGAAAAGAAAAGAATAACAACTTGTTTTAGTTTTTTTTTTTTAGTTTTTTTAATAACCACATGACTGAGTTCTGAAAAATTAGATGCTTACAACTGGGGAAACAAAAAGAGATAGTTGTCATTGGACAGAATAAGCATCTCAGTTAAAGTTAGATCAGGATTTCTGTCACTTACAATTTTAAAATTTAATAGTTTTTAATTCTCCACAATACCAAGAATCAATCACATGATATAAACTGATATTGTTTAAACTGTTATTTACCTAACCCAGATACATAGCAGAGCATAATATTCTGCTAAAGAGAGATTTTGAACAATGAATGCAATTATCCAGATCTGATTTTCTGCTTTTACTTCTTAAGCATTTTCCACATGGCCTTTTGGATGTCCTTGTTCCTGAAGCTATAAATGAGGGGATTGAGGAGTGGGGGCAAAACTGTGTAGAGAACAGCAGAAAGCAAGTCCAAAGTGTGAGAAGAAACACTTTGGGGCCTCAAATATGCAAAGAGAGCAGAGATCATAAATAAAGAAAAGACAGTTAAGTGGGGAATACATGTGGAGAAAGCTTTATATCTGCCTTGAACTGAAGGGATTTTCAGAACAGCAGAGAAGATGTAGCCATAGGAAATAAAAATGAACCCACTACATAATGAATCTACAGTAATCCCTATAACTAAAATCAGAAACTGATTAATTCTTGTATCAGTGCAAGAAATATTTTGTAAATGAGGAACATCACAAAAAAACTGCTCAATTATATTGGATTTGCAGAAATTTAATCTGAAAGTGAGAGTGGTGTGCAGGAAAGCATCAATCAAGGTACTTATCCATGAAGCAGCTGCCATTTGTAAACAGGCATCCCAATTCATTATTAGTGTATATTGCAGAGGGTGACAGATGGCCACATAGCGGTCATAAGCCATGACAGTCAGCAAAGCAAGCTCAGTACCTACAAAAGTCAAAACTGAAAAGACTTGAGCAGCACATCCAACATAGGAGATCTCCCTGTTATTTGTCAAAGAAGTAGCCATGGCTTTAGGGATCGTGGTTGAGATGAAACAAACATCAGAGAATGACAAATTTACCAAAAAGAAATACATTGGAGCATGAAGGTTCTGGTTTAGGATCACAGCAACACTAAGAAGGAAATTTCCAATTAAGGCTAATAAGTAAATGACAAGGAACATTGTAAAATACAGAATTTGCATATCATGATCATCAGAAAATCCCATCAGAAGGAATTCTGTCACAGTGGATTGATTGGCCATTTATTTTCTCTGACTTCTTCTGGACAGAAAGAGAATATCATAGGAAATTAGTAGAGGAAATGAACAGAGGTACAGATTTAGTAATAGTGATATAGGCAACCTATTGAATGAATATATTCTTAAAATACAAAAGCGACTATATTTTTAAAAAACATATATACAATTATTATTATTATTATTGCCTTTTTATATTTTATATACAACAAGTTTATCAATCCCTCTCTTTCAGAGTGGATTATATTGACAAAAGTGGCATTTAATAGAAATAAAACATTTTAATGGTAAAAATAAAATAGAAGTGATTAAAAATGTTGATGTGCTACAGCTGGTTTCTAAAAATATTTTTATGTTAATGGAAACTGTATTAAATATATACATTAAAATGTATGTATATTTCTCTTTTTGTCTTTTTCTCACCATTTCCCCCCAGATAAATTAATAATATTACAAACTAAATATAAAATCTGTACATATGTGTTTTACAGAGCAATACCTGTCTGTTTAATATTTTCACTTTCCTTAAAATAACTGAGGAATTAAATGTTTATTTAAGCAACTATAATTCAACATAAAACATTTATAGCTACATGTGGGGAGCGGGAAAGAGGAAAGAAGTTACAATAGAGCTGGAGTACAACCCCTTACTCAACCAGTAGACCTTATACCGTCTCAGACAGGTGGCTGTTCAGTCTCTTCTTAAAGACCTCCAGAGATGAAGCACCCACAAATTCTGAAGACAAGCCATTCTGTATTCTGCCTCTGCCTGTGTCTTTTACTGACTCTGCTTCTGTGTCTGTCTGCTTCCATCCACCTCTCACACTCAAAAGCATACACAATGTTGTTGGATATTACCATATAATCCTCCTAGATTTCACACATATGTCAGTTGACATATGTCCCTGAATTCACTGAAGCTCATAGTTATGTAAATGGGTGTCCAACTGCAGGATAAAGAAGTAAATGACTTAAGATATTCATGTAAGATGTGTCAAATTAAATAAATATTGATACTGCAATCAGATCACTTAATCTTTTTTTAAAAAAAACTATGTAAAAACTAAAAACAAAAGTACTTTAAACTACTTTCAAAGGGTTCTTTTCTGCATAATTACACTATGAGTAGTGATATAGCTGATATATTTTTCTTAATAGATCATATTATCTTAATTTATTCTTCTTAGATATAAGTAAGGGCAATGCTTAAGAACAAACACATATGACTCTGATCATATACATTTTTAACACAGATAAAGAACTTTTTTACTTAGATCAAATCTCAGGTCATAAAGCTGATCTCTAGATCTGTGAAAAGTAGCAAGATCCTATATATATCACCCTCGCTAAAAGTCATGTTCAGTCCAAAAATAGATTTTCGTGCAATTATACATTATGGTTTTCTTATAAGCAATAATTCATAGCTCTGTTAAGTATTCTACTTACCAATATATCTGTTGTTGTCTTGAAATATGATTGAAAGATGACAATACAAATACACCTGTGTTTTTCCACCATTTTATAGGTTCTAACTCTCCGATAAGAAGAATTGAAAGAAAAAATAATAATTATATCATTCTTGTTTTCTGTTCTGTTTTAAGGAACCATTCTCTAGAGACTGATCATAATTCTCATGCTGAAATGAATGGGTAAATTGCAAAATAAATGAATGAATGATTATCATCTACTATCACTCATCATACTCTAAGAAAAAAAAGATGAATTAAACAAGTATCTTCCCTGGCATTCTGCTAAAAGATCCAATCATGAATTTTTTTCTCTGTCCCAAAACTTCTCTAATGAAAAGAAAATATTGCTGCAGAACACCAAATCACAAAATTTCCCATACTAATGTTAATGATAAAATGTAACAAGTTTATTCAATTACTTTTAGAATTTCAAGTAAAATTTGATAAAGATTAAAAATGCAATAGGGACATTCTGGGGCAGATATTGAATGTTCCTGAGAAAGCTATTCCAGATATCCTATTTCTCTAACTTAACAATCTCTTTTGAATTCCATACCCAAATCTCAGTCCCAAAAAGTACGATGTCCCATTTGAAATCGCCTGATGAATATTGTGCTCTCTCAGGAACAGATTCTTTAAAAGCCACTAGAATAATTTTGTTATTATCTTTCAAAATTATCTAGAATATCAGAAATTTTGAGAAAGATAATTTGGTCCACAACACAGGTTTCATGTTTTGAAATATCTGCTAGCTTAAATCCCAGAAAACATGTTTGCTTGCTTGCTTACATATTGTTTGTTTGTTCATCAAAAAATCTTATCCTCCCCGTCTCTTGTGAATATGTATGGAGGTGAATGGATGCAGTTGAGTGTTAAATTGCCATCAATTGGATATTTTGTACATTTATTTTTTCTCTTAGAGCCAATAAGGAAGTTTGTTCACTAACTGATATCTTTGAAAAGTACAGGTTTTGTCATTAAAACGTGTAACAATAGTTAAGATTATTGACCATAAGAACATAAGAACATAAGAAGAGCCATGCTGAATCAGGCCAAAGCCCATCGAGTCCAGCATTCTGTGTCACACAGTGGCCCACCAATTGTACATGGGGATCTTGAGCAGAAAGAGAAGGCAAAACCCTCCCTTTCCCTTGACCCCCAACAAATGGTACTCAAGGGAATCCTGCCTGCCTCAACCAATATAGAGGCGGCACATGGACATCCGTTTTAATAACCACCGATACACTTGGCATCCATGAATCTATCTAACCCTGCCTTGAAGCTGTCAAGGCTGACAGCTGTCACGACCCCTTCTGGAAGTGAATTCCATAAATCAACGACTCTCTGGGTGAAGAAATATTTCCCTTTATTTGTCCTCACTTTCTTAGCTATGAGCTTTAGGGAGTGCCCCCTTGTCCTGGTATTGTGTGATAGAAAAAATAATTTTTCTCTATCCACCTTTTCTATCCCATGCATGATTTTATACACTTCGATCAAGTCACCCCTTAAACGCCGTCTTTCAAGGCTGAAGAGACCAAGGCGTTGCAATCTGGTTTCATAAGGGAGGCGCTCCATTTCCTTGATCATTCTTGTTGCCCTTCTTTGCACCTTTTCCAGTTCCATTATATCCTTCTTGAGGTGCGGTGACCAGAACTGTACACAATACTCCAAGTGTGGTCTCACCATCGATTTGTACAGAGGCAATACAACACTTGCTGACTTATTTTCGATTCCCTTCCTAATCATGCCAAGCATGGAATTTGCTTTTTTTTTTTTACTGCTGCTGCGCATTGGGTTGACATCTTCATCGAGCTGTCCACCAAAATCCCAAGATCCCTTTCTTGGGTTGTCTCAGAAAGTTTGGTCCCCATCAGTTGGTAAGTATAATTGGGGTTCTTTGCCCCAATGTGCATAACTTTGCACTTGTTTAGGTTAAAATGCATTTGCCACTTTGTTGCCCACTCACACAATTTCGAGAGATCCTTCTGGAGCTCTCGACAATCAGTTTCACTTTTCACAACCTGGAACAATTTAGTGTCGTCAGCAAACTTGGCTACCTCACTATTAACTTCTACATCCAGATCATTGATGAATAAATTAAAAAGTAAAGGTCCCAAAACTGAACCTTGGGGTACACCTCTTCTCACTTCTTTCCATCCAGAGAATTGTCCATTTATTGCCACCCTTTGCTTCCTACAATTTAGCCAGTTACCAATCCAGGACAAGACCTGTCCTCTAATTCCGTGGCTGGAGAGCTTTTTTAGGAGCCTTTGGTGAGGGACTTTGTCAAAAGCCTTTTGAAAGTTAAGATATACAATATCAACTGGGGCCCCTTTATCTATCTATTTATTTACACCCTCAAAGAATTCTAACAAGTTAGTAAGACATGATTTGCCTTTGCAGAAACCATGTTGATTTTCTTTCAGCAATGCCTGTTTTTCTATGTGCCCTGTAATTTTATCTTTAATAATGGTTTCCAGCAGTTTGCCTGGAACTGAGGTTAGACTGACTGGTCTATAGTTTCCTGGATCACCTCTGGATCCTTTCTTGAAGATTGGGGTTATATTTGCTTCCCTCCAATCCTCTGGTACAGTGCCTGATCTTAGAGAAAGATTATATATTTTAGCTAGAAGTTCAGCAATTTCACACTTGAGTTCCTTGAGAATTCTAGGGTGGATGCCATCTGGACCCGGTGATTTGTTGATGTTTAGTTTAGAAAGGCATGCAAGAACATCTTCCTTGTTTATCTCTATCAGGTTTAATTCTTCTATTTCCCTCCCTGGGAAAACTAATTCAGTGGCAGGCAAATGTTCTCTATCCTCCTCAGTGAAAACGGAGGCAAAGAAGTCATTTAGCCTCTCAGCAATCTCCTTGTCTTCTCTGATTATCCCCTTCTGACCATTGTCATCAAGTGGCCCAACTGATTTTCTGGTTGGGTTCCTGCTTCTGATGTACTTAAAAAGGTTTTGTTATTATTTTTAATATTCTTGGCTATATGCTCCTCAAAGTCTCTCTTGGATTTCATGACTATCACCTTGCATTTGGTCTGCCAGAGTTTGTGATCCCTTCTGTTCTCCTCGGTAGGAAGAGCCTTCCATTTCTTAAATGAGTTTTTCTTCTTATCAATAGCCTCCTTTACCTCATTTGTAAGCCATACTGGTATCCTCTTGGACTTTCCAGTCCTCTTTCTTCTTTTAGGAATGCATTTTATTTGAGCCTGCTGTAATGTATTTTTAAACAGTTTCCAAGCATTTTGGAGGGATTTGACTTTTTTTACTGTTCTTTTTAGTTTCTTCTTTACTGTTTTCCTCATTTTGTCAAAATTCCCTCTGTGAAAGTTTAAGGTCTCTGTGTTAGTTTTCACTGACAATTTGCTATCCATGGTTAAGTTGAAGGTTATTGTGTTTTGATCGCTGGTTCCTATGGACTCGGTTATAAGGACATCATGAACCAAATCCTGTGTGTTAGTTAGAACCAAGTCCAGGATCCCCTTTCCCCTGGTTGGTTCCATGACCAACCATTGATACTGCTTCTGTCCATAAGTGTACAGAAAAAGATGGAGAATGATGAAACAGTTATTTTAGAAGCTTTGAAACATCATTGTGAAATATATCATAATACCTTGATGAAGTATACTTCATTCTTCATGCCTTCACTATTACTGACAAAGTAAAATGCTTTTCTTGCTTCCCCTTGATGTTTTCCATGCCAATTCTCATAAACAGCTACTTGGAACAGGTAGATGAGGTTTTTGATGGTGAACTGGTCATCTTCACAACCTGAGAAAGAATACTACACCAATTCTCCCACCCATAAGGATTTCTGATCCAAATCCATTTTCCCATAGGGACCTCAGTTGCTCTTACCACATTTTAAAGCTGAACAATTTACCAGATCAGAATGGGGACAAAATTTATAAATCAATTTTGTCTAATTAAAAATGGCTTGAGACAACCTTCAGTGCTAAGGGGCTAAAACTGCAAAGTCAGCCCTGTGTATTGAAAAAGTGGAATCTGGCCCACTGAGAACCACGAGAGATGCTCAGGTAAGTTCAGTCAAGACTTCCTGATTGAACAAATCAAAACTAAAACTGCAAGATCGTTATGGTGTGGATTTGGAACCTATTGTTCATTTTCCCATAAACAAGACTGCATATAACTTTGTCTTGCCACCCTTTCAGTGGGTAGGACATTGTATTATATTTTCCATGTAGTTCAATAAACTTGGCTCAAGCAGATCATGTGGTCTCCACTTGTCAACTGGGTTCTAGGGAATTTCCCCCCTTCTATTAGGAGCTCATCTGGATTGAACAGAATACTGGATTAAGGCCAGTATTAAATTTTCTTTAAGCATCTTGTGTAGTCACCACTCATCAAAAGGTCATGGAAGTTTTTCTTCTTCAGCACAGTATTATTTTATCAGGTTATATGTTGTTTTTCCTCTAAATTCCCTAATTCATACAAATCCATCTAATTTCAGTTTTAATGCTGGTGTGATTATTAGTACCTTCATAGTGCATCTTGACTACTATATTTTAGATGTATTAATAAATCCAAACATTTGTTTATTTGGAACAGCTCATATACTATGGCCAAAACAAAATTTTAGAAATGGCTCTTTATTTCATTTGATATTAAATTTTAAATGATGAGTAACTAGTTGATCCTTTGGATATAGGTGAGATTAAAAATAATTTTATTAGAAGTAATAGCAAAGTGCAAGACTTCATTGATGTTTGATAGAATGATATAAAATCTATTTGAACAACCTTTTTCACAACAACATTCCACTAAGAGAATATTATGTTTGTCATACTAAAGACAATCCAATCAAGTTAGGAAATTATTTTTGTTTTTTGATGTTAATTTCCACAGGGCTGCTTGAATGTGTTTGTTTCGAAAGCTATAAATGATGGGATTCAGAAAGGGAGGTAAAACTGAATATGAAACAGCAGAAAATAAGTCTACAATGGGAAAGGAAAGAAATGTTGGCCTCATGGATGAAAACAAATCTGTAGAGATGAATAAAGAAACAACTATCAAGTGTGGACTGCAAGTTGAGAAGACTTTGCATTTGCCTTTAATTGACAGAATCTTCAGCACAGTAGAGATGATGTGGCCATAAGAAGAAAAAATGAATTCAATACAAAATGAAGCCATTTTGTTTGTGAACCTTTTTGAATTTTTAATTAATGCATAAATAGGAACTAAAACATAATCCATTATCCACACAAATCATAGATAAAAAGAAAACCGAGAAATTGAATTATTAAAAAATGTTACATTTGTTTATTTGTTTACTGAGAAAAATGATGCAAATAATAAATAATATATTAGTGTAAGAATAATAAACAATTAGGAGCAAAAGATCCAAACTAGTGTTTGTGTTGCCAGTTACTGGTGTAGAATTATGACCTATATAATTCTCATCTTCCCTCCATTGCATGCAAATACTTTGCAACATACTGTAGGGAGGCTGATCTCTATGTTAAAATATAATATAAGAGAAGAAGAGACATAGATCCCTCATCCTTTCCAAAGGACATGTTATATTTGTCAGACTGAATACATTCAAATTAGATTAGGATTTGTTTGTTTGTTTGTTTGTTTGTTTCAATGTTAATTTCCACACAGCTGCTTGAATGTTCTTGTTCCTGAGGCTATAAATTATGGGATTCATAAGAGGAGGCACAACTATATATGAAACAGCAGACAGCAAGACTATAATGGGAAAAGAAAGATTTTGGCCTCATGTATGAAAATAAACATGTAGCCATGAATAAAGAAAAAACTCTCAAGTGTGGAATACAAGTTGAAAATGCTTTGCATCTGCCTTCAGTTGACTGAATCTTCAGCACAGCAGAAATAATGTACACATAAGAAGCAAAAACCAATCCAGAACAAAATGAAGACACAATGAATCCAATTATCCAAATCACAATCTGGTTCATTTTTGTATCTGTACAAGAAATATTTTGTAACTGAGGAATGTCACAGAAAAATTGGCCAATTGTATTTGGTCCACAGAAGCTTAATTGGAAAGTGATGACTGTTTGTAGAGATGCATATAGCAGGGAACTGACCCAGGAACTGCCATTTAATTGCATGCATCCCAGTTCAGGATTAGACTATATTGTAGAGGAAGACAAATAGCTATGTAATGGTCATAAGCCATAATGGTTAGCAAGGAAACCTCAGAACATGTAAAACAAACAATTAAAAAACTTGAGCAACACACCCAGGAATAGTAATTATTTTGTTATCTTTCAATGAAACTGCAATGGATTTGGGGACTATGGTTGTGATTAAACAAATATCAGTTAAGGACAGGTTAGCCAAAAAGAAATACATCGGTGTGTGCAGGTGGTGATTCAGGAACACAACTAAAATTATAAGTAAATTCCCAGTTAAGGCTAGTAAGTAAATGAATAGTAACATAATAAAATGTAGATGCTGTGCATCACAGTCATCAGAAAATCCCATCAGAATGAATTCCAGCACAGTGGATTGGTTGGCAATTCCGGTTCTTTTAATCATTCTGTACAAAACCAGATTTTGATTGGAGACTAGTAAACAAAATAAATATAATTATTCCTATCAATTAACTGAAAGAAGATAGTTAAAATTCATTGTCAAAATTATATGTCTTTGATTATTCGGGTTTTCTCCCGCGTAAAATTGGAAGTGTCTTGGTGATGTTTTGACGAAGTCCCATTCGTCATCTTCAGTCGAAACGTCGCCAAGACACTTCCAATTTTACATGGGAGAAAACCCGAAGAACCAAAGACCTACATACAAACACCCGCAAAAACCTCAGAAAACAAATGTATATATATATATATATATATATATATATATATATATATATATATATATATATATATATATATATATATATATATGTATATATGTATATATGTATATATGTATATATGTATATATGTATATATGTATATATGTATATATGTATATATGTATATATGTATATATGTATATATGTATATATGTATATATGTATATATGTATATATGTATATATGTATATATGTATATATGTATATATGTATATATGTATATATGTATATATGTATATATGTATATATGTATATATGTATATATGTATATATGTATGTATGCATGTATGTATGTATGTATGTATGTATGTATGTATGCATGTATGCATGTATGTATGTATGTATGCATGCATGTATGCATGTATGTATGTATGTATGCATGTATGTACACACACACATACATATATATATATATACATATATACATATATATATATACATATATACATATATATATATACATATATATACATATATACATATATACATATATATACATATATATATATATATACATATATACACATACACATACACATACACATACACATACACATACACATAAACATACACATAAACATACACATACACATACACACATACACACATACACACATACACACATACACACATGCACACATGCACACATGCACACATGCACACATACACACATACATACATACATACATACATACATACATACATACATACATACATACATACATATATTTCTCCCACGTAGAATTTGAAGTGTCTTGGCGACGTTTCGACGAAGTCCCATTCGTCATCTTCAGGCTGGTGCTTTCGGCTTCGTGCTTCTAGTAGCAATGTGTGATTGCAGCTGTTTCTTCCTTTTAACTGCCAGTGGGGGTTTGAACTGATTGGATGGGAGCTCGGCTGTGTTCTGATTGGGTGGAGGTGTGTTCTGATTGGTTAGGGGCTTGGCTGTGCTCTGATTGAATGAGGGGTTGGCTGTGCTCTGATTGGCTGGGGGAGTGTTCTGCTTGGGTGGGGGCTTAGTTGTGCTCAGGTTAGTCTGAGTTACAGGGGGATTAGAGATGGTGAGCTGCATATATATATGTTTTCTGAGGTTTTTGCAGGTGTTTGTATGTAGGTCTTTCGTTCTTTGGGTTTTCTCCCACGTAGAATTTGAAGTGTCTTGGTGACGTTTCGACGAAGTCCCATTCGTCATCTTCAGGCTGGTGCTTTCGGCTTTGTGCTTCTAGGAGCAATGTGTGATTGTAGCTGTTTCTTCCTTTTAACTGCCAATGGGGGTTTGAATGGATTGGTTAGGGGCTTGGCTGTGCTCTGATTGGATGGGGGGTTGGCTGTGCCCTGATTGGCTGGGGGAGTGTTCTGTTTGGGTGGGGGCTTTGTTGTGCTCAGGTTAGTCTGAGTTGAAGGGGGATTAGAGATGATGAGCAGCATAGCTGTTTGGCTTTGCATTCATGGTCATGCCTCATCTTCATGGTGGGTGTCAGTTTGCTTCATGTATGGATTGGAGGGGTTTAAAGTGGCTAATGATGCAGCTGTGGTCTGGCTTCTGGTTTGTGGTCATGCTTCATCATCGGTGTGGGTTTGGGTTTGCTTTTTGTGTGGATGTATGGTGGTGACATCCTGTGTGGTTTTCGTGAGTGTGGGTCTGGTGTCATTCTTTGTGTTAGGGACTCGTTTGTCAATAAGGGTGGATTTCCAAATGGCTAGTAGGCGGGAGGTATCATCTTGTTTGTTCATACTGTGTGGATGTTTTTCTATCTCGATGGCTTCTCTGATTATTCTGTTATTAAAGTGTTCAGTTTTGGCGATAGTTCTGACCTTTTTGAAGTCAATTTCATGTCCTGTGGCTTTAAGGTGTTGGACCAGGGAAGAAGTTGGTTCCTCTTTTTTGACTGAGTTTTTGTGTTCTTTAATGCATGCACTTATTCTTCTGTTGGTTTGTCCGATGTATGTGGTGGGGCAAGCAGTACATGGGATTTCATATACTCCTTGATTTTCTAATTCAATTTTGTCTTTAGGGTTTCTTAGGATGGTGGATATTTTTCTCTTTGTGCAGAATGCTGTCTTGATGTTGTGTTTGTGGAGGATCTTGCTGATCCTGTCTGTGGTGCCTTTTATGTATGGGAGGAGGACTTTGCCATTTTCCTGTTCTCTGTCTTGGATTTTAGTGGGAGTTTCTTTTTGGATTAAGTTGGAAATCTTATTTTTTTTAATCCATTGGATGTTAGTACATTAGTGAGAGTGTGTAGTTCAGTTTTTAGGTGTTGTTCGTCAGCTAGGCGTTTGGTTCTGGAGATGAGTGTCTTGGCTACGGAGTTGATCTGTGCTTGGTGGTGGTGTGAGAGTGCATGCAGATAACGGTTTGTGTGTGTTTTCTTCTGGTAGATGGTGTGTCCTAGGGACACACCTATATATATATTCATAGTATATATATATTTATTATAATGCAAGATTCACTGATGCATAATTTTACAGAAACTCTCAATTTCTGTCTAAGAATTCTGAAGAAAATAAAATGCACTCCACAATATCAGGATGTTAATGAAATAAAATAATGGGCTGAAGGTAGGTGGAGAAATAAATATTTATATACAAAATTTAAAATTTAAAATAATACATTTTTCAAATTACATTAAAATATTTTAAAACAATTTTTTATGTCAGTTTGCCTATATAAAAAGTGAAGTGTATCTGTGTGTGTGCGCACATGTGTGTGTGTATGTGTAAATATGGTTATTAAGTAACTGGAGGGAAAAAATAGAACATGCAGAATTGGCAGATCACATTAATCAGAATATCACATTAGAAAAAATATGTCTTGGTGAATTGGTTGACTATTATGTATCCTTGAATCATTGTGGACAAAAGATAATATAGATTATAAAACATGGTTAATGAAAGGAACATATAGAGAGATGGTTTATAGCTATAGATCGTTTATATCTATTTAGTACTTATCTGTAATTAAATACTTATTCAGAACAGAGTAGTGTATTGTTTATTCATCTAACACAGACATCATTTTATATAATTAGATCGATATATATAAGAAGATAATTTTTAATTTCCAAGAAAAGTCAAATTTTACCAAAATAATATAAAATTGACAAGAGTGAACTAATCTTTCAAATAATATTTTATAGTAGTTCATCAAATCTAATAAATAATTCAGAGCCTGCCTCATTCCTTTCTTTCTTTTGTTCTTTTTTCTTTTTGCAATAGAAATTAATGTATTTCTATGTATTACAGTTTAACATTAGTGAGATTTTATTTAATTTAATAGTTACAGAATTGCTTGGTGATGTATTTTACAGAGACATAGCGTTACCAATAGTCATAGCTTTTAAATACATATATAAACTCAACCTTGTCCTACTTGTCAAGCTCATTGTGTTCAGTTTAATGGCTTCTAGATAGCACAGTATTACAGACCAATTAGCTTAGTGTTGTATCAAATTTAATATATTAGGTAATATTTCTAATATAATCATTCAAACAATAAGAAAAACCAGGTGATTATATATTATATCACTACAAACAAAACATAAATTCCTACCAAGAGGTTGCATCAAACACCTTCATTAAATATTATATAATTTAGAGTGAAATTATAACTAATTTATTTTTAATTACAATTTTGTAACTCTTTACCTGAGCCAGAAATGCTCTATATCACATAAAATGATGTAAGCAAATGTAATCCCTATACAAATTATAAATATCCAACATTAAACAATGTTTTTATAAATGACTTTCTAAACTCCACTTTAATAAAGAGATTCTCTCACCTTGAAGTTTATTTGCTGAAAAGATGACTCTTCCAATTGGTTTAAATATAGATGTTTCTGTAGATGTTTTTTTGTTGTGCAGAAGGAGATTTTGTTATCTTGCTTATTGTTCACTCCTTTGGGATCACCACAATTCCCATATCAATATACAAAGTTTATTGAAAGACTTGCCATTAACTTATAATGTTTAGAAGATGGTGACCTTGTGGAATATTTTTATTTTTAATTCAGAACACATCCTGAGTTTGAGAAGCTGTTGAGATTACTTAAAGGAGAATCTTCAACTTTTATAAGATCCATTAAAGAAGCTTACTATCAACTCTTCAAGAGAATTTTGGCAATGCTTCCCAATTTCTTTTATGGATTTATTATGAATAACATAAATGTCTTGTTATGAACAAACAGAATTGCTTTATTTTATTAGTTACATACAATGCACACACACACACACACACACAAATATTCATTTATGCACATATGCATAAATCATATGTGCAAGCATTTCTTAAAACAACAATTGCTCTTAAATTCATTAGAAATGAATCTCTCAGTCCATCACTTTGTCTCTTAACAGTAGAGACAAACAGTTAGAAAAGCTTCTTAAAAATGAAGAATGGTTGAGAAAGTGATACATATTGTCATCCCTTCAAAGCAGGTCAGGCCAGGAACATGAAACTACAAAAATTACTACAACTGTATGTGATTGTATCTATAATTATAAATTTTGAAACAGATCCACAAATCCACGTTTAAACTGGGATTATGCATTATTGTTTAGAATAAATAAAGCTCTTCTACATATTCCTCCTAAGAACCTAATCACCACCTGGAATAGAAAAAGTTTAAGAGAGAATTGTCCCTGAGTGACCTCTTTTGACCCATGAATCTCTTTGGACCCCGTGATATTTGGCATGATACAAAGTTATAACTAATAATCAGCATGGGTTTATTAAGAACAGATCATGCCAAACCAATCTTATTTCATTCTTTGATAAAGAGACTAAATTAGTAGACCAGCGAAACAGACTCCATAAAAGAAGAGGTGGAGGTTGCACTATATGTAAAAGACCACTATGTTGCTACAGAAATGCATGAGACCAAAGACGAAAACCTCCTTGAATGATATGGGTCAATATAAAAGAAAAAAATAATGACATTGCCATAGGAGTATACTACAGGCTACCCAACCAAGCAGAAAAAATAGATGTGCTTTTTGCTAACCAATTAACAAATACATGTAGGAAACACACTACATTAGTAATAGGACACTTCAGTTACCCTGACATCAACTGAAAGACTAATTCTGCACCAAGTGAGAAGGCAAATAGATTCCTGTTCAACCTAGCTGACAACTTTATTGACCAAAAGGTAGAGGAGGGAACTAGAGGGATAGCCATACTGGACTTAATTTTCATGAATAGAGAAGAAATTATAGAAAGAGTTGAAACTGCAGGAACCTTGAGTGCGAGTAACCATGTCATACTGGAATTCAATATAATGCAAATATAAGCAATAGAACATAATGATATCAGAGTCTTAGGTTTTAAAGGAGCTGATTTTAACAAACTCCAAGAGAACTTGGGAAAGATTCCTTGGATGAAAATCCTAAACAGGAAAACAACTCAAGAAGCTTGGAAAATGCTGAAAAATATGATTATATAAGTCCAATCCAGCAAAATATCACTGAAAAAGAAAAAAAAGAAATCTAACAAGAAACCATCATGGCTGCACAAAGATCTTTCTGATAAACTCAAAGACAAAAAGGACAAGTAAAAAAGTGGAAAGAAGGACACATAACTAAGGCAAAATATCAGCAGAATTTGGAAAGAAGAAGTCAGGAAAGCAAAGACTTACAACACAATTTAAACATAATAAAAAGTTGTTTTTTTTCAACACATAAACAACAAGAAAAAAATCAAGGAAACACCTGTCTGATTTTGATGAACATAAATCACTGGGATCTGATGGACTATATCCTAGAGTTCTGAAGGAGCTGACAGATGTCATCTCAGTACCACTGTACCATATCTTTCAACAATCCTGGAGCACTGGGAAACTACCAGAGGATTAGAAAAGAGCTGATGTGGTTCCCATCTTCAAAAAAGGGAAGAAAAAGCTACAGGCGGCAGCCAAAAAAGCCAATGCAATCCTAAATTGCATTAACAGAGGGATTTAATCAAGATCACGTGAGGTACTAATGCCACTCTATAAAGCCTTATAATATCACACCTAGAATACTACAACCAATTTTTAATAGTCTCTACATTATAAAAAAAGACGTTGAGACTGTAGAAAAAGTGCAGAGAGTGCAAAGTGCAAAGATAATTAGGGGACTGGAAGCTAAAAATGAAGAGAAGGACCAGGGAAGACATGATAGCAGTGTTCCAATATTTGAGGGGCTGTCACACAGAGGAGGGATCAACCGATTTTCCAAAGCATCTGAAGCCAGACAAGGAATAATGGATGGAAACTGATCAAGGAGAGATTCAACTTGGAAATAAGGAGAATTTTTTGGACAGTGAGAACAATCAACCAATGGAACAACTGCCTTCATCTGTTGCTGGTACTTCATCACCAAGAAGACACTGGACTTCCATCTGTCAGAAATGGTATAGGGACTCCTGCTTGGCAGTTGGACTAGATAACCTACAAGGTCCCTTCCAACTCTGCTATAACAGAACAGAACAGAACAGAACAGAACAGAACAGAACAGAACAGAACAGAACAGAACAGAACAGAACAGAACAGAACAGAACAGAACAGAACAGAGCTGGAAGGGGCCTTGGAGGTCTTCTAGTCCAGTTCCCCCACTCAGGCAGGAGAACTTATGCCATCTCAGACAAGTGACTGCCTAGCCTCTTCTTAAAAATCTCCAGTGATGGAGTGCCCACGATTTCTGGAGGCAAGCTGTTCCACTGGTTAATTGCCCTCACTGTCAGAAAGTTTCTTCTTAATTCCAGGTTGCTTCTCTCTTTGTTCAGTTTCAAACCATTGTTTCTTGTCTTGCCCTCTTGTGCTTCAGTGAATAACATGACTCCCTCTTCTTTGTGGCAGCCCCTCAATACTGCTATAATGTCTCCCCTATTTCTTCTTTTCTTTAGACTAGCCAGACCCAAGTCCTGCAGCCATTCTTCATATGTTTTATTCTCCAGGCCTTTGATCATCTTAGTTTCTCTTCTCTGTTTTTTTTCCCAAACTTTCAACATCTTTTTTGTGATATGATGACCAAAATTGGCTGCAGTATTCCAGGGGTGGTCTTACTAAGGTTTTATAAAGCAGTACTGATAGTTTGTGTGATCTTGATTCTATGTGTCTATTTATACAACCCAGGATAGTATTAGCTTTTTTGGCTGCTGCACACTGCTGGCTCATGGTCAAGTAATCATCCACTAGGACTCCAAGGTCCCTCTCACAGTTACTTATTTTAAGCCAGGTCTCACCCAGTCTGTACTTGTACATTTGGTTTTTCCTGCCTAAATGTAAAACTTTGATTTTCTCCACATTGAAATTCATTTTATTGGACAGAGCCCATTGTTCAAGTTTGTCAAGATCTTTTTGGATCCTGAGTTTGTCTTCTGGGGTGTTGGCTACTCCTGCCAGTTTAGTGTCATCTGCAAATTTGATGAGTTCCCCTTCAATCCCCTTATCTAAGTAATTTATGAGGATATTGAAAAGTACTGGGCCTAAGACAGAACCTTCTGGTACCCCATTGCTTACTTCTCATCATGTAGATATAGTGCCATTGAGGAGTACTCATTGAGTATGGTTTGCCAGCCAGCTACAGATCCATCTGGTGGTGATGTTGTCTATTCCACATTTTTCTAGCTTACCAAGGAGTAGATTGTAGTTTTCTTTATCAAATGCCTTACTGAAGTCTAAATATACTATGTCCACAGTATTTTGCTGGTCTATTAGTTTAGTCACTTTATTGAAGAATGAAATAAGGTTGGTTTGGCATGATCTGTTTTTAACAAACCTGTGCTGGCTACTAGTTATACATTTGTTTGCTTCTAGTTGTTCAGAGATCTGTTTTTTGATTATCTTTTCCAGGATCTTCCCAGGTATAGATATTAGACTGATTGGTCTGTAGTTTCCTGGGATTTTTTTCCTTTCTTGAAGATGGGAACCACATCAGCCCTTTTCCAATCCTCAGGTAAACTTCCCTGGTGCTCCAGAATTTTTGAAGATATGGTACAAGTGTTCTGAGATAACATCTGACTTCATCTTCACATGTTCTGGCTGTCTGCTGATAATCAGCCTTAGTTATGTGCCCCTCTTTCCATTTTTAGCATTTATCCATTTTGTCTTTCAGTTTGTCAGAGAGATAACTACATTTTTTCTTGTTTTGTAATTTAGACTTTCAAATCATCATGGAAATTGGACTTAATCTCCAAGAAATTCTGTTGAAACACAATAGAAAACAAGAGTGACATAATTAGTCTTCTTTTTCATTCTTCGTAGTGCATGAGAAGAGGCAACATATAGGTAGATTGTCTTCCAGGAAAAAAATTAAGACCAAAAAAACAACAACAGTGGTAAATAAAGACAATCATGACTATGTACTCAGGATTTCAGTTAGGAAATAATTGTGAAATACTGTATATAGGAAGAACATAATGCACAATGTGACAGAAATATATTTTTGCTCTGTATCACTGATTTTTAGGTAAGAATACAATACTGTTTCTTCAAGATTTGTTATTAACCTTAAGGTCTAAAATATGGCAAAAGTAAACTAATACTTCAGCCTGTTGAAAATATATGACTAGAAATGTATGTGCTTGTTTTCAAATATTCACACAGGCAAAGTAACTGAACTTTATATCTATTGTATCTCATATAAACAGGAATCAACTTTCATAGATCAAATTATCAGAAGAAATATGTCAGGTTATGTCAGTGCTTAATGATCTCATAATAACATAGAATAATTCTTTCAAATGCATTTTTATATATTTAGAACAATACAAAAGGAATCTAATTTTGCTTTGCACAGATAATAAATAATGATTTGATTATATTGTTTAATATTGGTTTAATTTAACCCAGATCTTAAATGGATATGTAAAGTCATTATAGTTAAGTTACAATTGCATGCTCATTTACATAGCTGTGGGCTTCAATGAACTCAAGGAACACAGTCCACACAACCATGTATATGAAAGATGAGATTTTACTGGAGTGCTTTATGAAATGTTGATATTTGCATATGAATGTGGAGCATTGGATGATAATTTTATATCCGGTTTAAATCAAAAGAAGTTATTGTTGAACAGTGATGTATAACATTGTACTGTTTCTCTCTGTCTCTCTGCCTCTATCTCTGCCTGCCCCCCTCCCACATTTCCATCTCCATCTCTACCGCATCTTGCCCAACCCCAAGTATGGCTGAATATATATTGTGTAAGTCCAATAATTATTTTAGGAAAAGTGAAAATATTAGAAAAAAATGCATTGCTACCTATGACTCAGATGTGTATTTGATTGCCTACCAAGTTAATACCTTTTTTTTCCCAATTTCTCAGCATTATGGCCCCATTCTTCAAAATGACTTTTTTGTCAGTGGAATCTACTGTAATGTAAGTTGTTCAATATAATATAGAAAGAAAAAAAGCATTGTATATGTGTGAAGTGCCTTTTGCATTTTGAGAATGAGTAATTTAATCTAACAGACACCGTAACAGAATAGAACAGAATGACAGAGTTGGAAGGGACCTTGTAGGTCTTCTAGTCCACCTCCCTGCTCAGGCAGGAAACCCTATAACATTTCATACAAATGGCTGTCCAATCTCTTCTTAAAAACTTCCAGTGTTGCGACATTCACAACTTCTGGAGGCAAGTTGTTCCACTGATATAATTGTTCTAACTGTCAAGAAATTTCTTCTTACTTCTAGATGGTTTCTCTCCTTGATTAGTTTCCATCAATTGCTTCTTTTCCTGCCCTCAAATGCTTTGGAAAATAGGTTGACTCCTTCTTTGTGGCACCCCCTTAGATATTGGAACACTACTATCATTTCACCTCTAGTCATTCTTTTCATTAAACTATACATACCCAATTCGAGCAATTGTTCTTTATATATTTTATCCTACAGGGCCCTAATCATCTTTGTTGCTCTCTTTGCATCTTTTTCTAGAGTCTCAACAACTTTTTTACATTGTGGTGAAAAAAACTGCAATATTCCAAGTGTGGTCTTACCAAGACATTATAAAGTGATATTAACACTTCATGTGATCTTGATTCTATCCCTCTGTTAATGGAGCTTAGCACTGTGTTGGCTTTTTTGGCAGCTGCAGCAAACTGCTGGCTCATATTTAAGTGATTGTCCACTAGGACTCCAATATCCCTCTCACAGTTACTATTATTGAGCCAGGTACCACCTTTACTATATCTGTGTATTTTGCTTTTTCATGCTTAAATGTAGAACCTTACTTTGTTACCCATTGAATTTCACTTTCTTAGATAGGGCCCAATGTTCAAGTCTGTCAAGATCCTTCTGTATCTTGAGCCTATCTTCTGGAGTGTTGGCTACTCCCGCCAGCTTGGTGTCATCTGCAAATATGATGAGTTGCCCATCTATTCTCTCATCTAAATAGTTGATGAAGATATTGAAGAGTACTGGGTCTAAGACAGAGCCTTCACCTATACTCCAAGATAACATTTCCTACTTATACTGCATTCTTGGAACTATCCATATGTTGGATGTTATTTTGTTTTATGGGAAATATAATAATTTTATTTACACAAAATGGGTTTGCCATAAATTGGCTTATATTATGCAGAAGTAAAACAATATCATTTTTGTTTTATATTTTTAAATGAATGAAAACATAATAAAACAGATAATAAAACATAATAAAAATATTTTATTTCAAACATGTAATAATTATAATAGATCAGTTTGCATATATTATTATTACAATTAATACTTCTATACCTATATTTATTTCCTAGACTAATATCCTATGATACTCTCTTTCTGCCCAGAAAGAGTCAGATAATCTAAATGGGCAACCAGTCTGCTGTGACCGAATTCCTTCTGATGAGATTTTCTGATGATTGTGATTTGCAAATTCTGTATTTTATAATGTTTCTTGTCATCTGCTTATTAGCCTTAATTGGAAATTTACTTCTTGTTATTGCACCTTCATGCTCCCATGTATTTCTTTTTGGTAAATTTGTCATTTTCTGATGTTTCTTTAATCTCAACTATGATTCCTAAGGCCATGGGCACTTCTTTGACAAATAACAGGGAGATCTCCTATGTTGGATGTGCTGCTCAGGTCTTCTCAGTTATCACCTTTGGAAGTTCTGAGCTTGCCTTGCTGACTGTCATGGCTTATGACCGTTATGTGGCCATCTGCCATCCTCTGAAATATACACGAATGATGAACTGGGATGCCTGTTTACAAATGGCAGCTGCTTCCTGGATAAGCAATCTGATCCATGCTTTGCTGTACACCATACACACTTTCAGGTTAAATTTCTGCAAATCCAATATAATTGAGCAATTTTTCTGTGATGTTCCTCATCTACTAATAATTTCTTGTACTGATACAAGAATTAATCAGTTTTTGATTTTGGTTATAGGGATTACTGTAGACTCATTATGTTGTGGGCTCATTTTTATTTCCTATGCCTACATCTTCTCTGCTGTACTAAAAGTCCCTTCAGTTCAAGGCAGATATAAAGCTTTCTTCACATGTATTCCCCACCTGACTGTCTTTTCGTTATTTTTTTATCTCTGCCATCTTTGCATATATGAGGCCCCAAAGTCTATCCTCCCATACTTTGGATTTGCTCTCTGCTGTTCTCTACACAGTTTTGCCCCCACTCCTCAATCCTTTCATTTATAGCTTCAGGAACAAGGACATCCAAAAGGCCATGTGGAAAATGCTCAAGAAGTAAAAGCAGAAATTACATTTTGTATTGTGAGGAGGAATTGGGTTTAAATATGCCAAATTAGTAAATAAAAACCCATCATTTTTCATGTACCAACCTGTGAAGAATTTTGTATTTTCTTACTTTAAAAGGTCTGCTCTACATGTTATTTTTTAATCACCAAACCCTTGGAATTTGTACAGAATGGAACAGCCTATGCCAGTGGTCTACTGGAATGGAAGAGGAGGTAGAAAAGATGTTAGGAAAGTCAGTTTTATATATGCTATCCTAAACAAATGAAAATAACCCAATATAAAACAGTTGATTGTGGCGATTCTGTTGGTCCTGCTGCCAAGATGCAGCCTGGACAATCCCACAACCCTGTGATGGGCTCTATGCACGGGCCAATTCGTCAGAAGGCGCAGAAGGAAAGACTTAACAGCAGAATTTGATACAAGACGCTTCTGGATGCAAAGAGCGGTCTCTCTATGCCCAGCAGGTCGTTTTATTAGGCATGGTCAGAAAGGTTTTTGCCTGAACGCAGCAGGCCAATCATCATCGTACCTGATTATTTGAATTGACCTATCCACAATCTAGTTCATGAAGATTGCCTTGTATGGTACAGCGCCTCTTACGTTCTTTGCCAATTACCTGTCTTTATTTTAATATGACCTTATATGGTTACGCTCTTGCTTTTTCAGGTAACTTCCTGTTCCTGTTACCTGAGCACTTACACACCCAGTATTTTTCCATTCTGCTTGCTTCCTTGTACTGCATAGCCCAAGTGACAATAGGCATTCAGTAATTTCCCACTCCAGATACAATGAATCTTGCTTGATCCTATTCTATCCTATGGTATTATTACTTGTCCTTTTTGCCACTTATGTAGGGGCTTTCATAAATTCCTACAGTTGATGTCAACTCCAAATATATTTTGACCTGAATCAGATTCTTGCATTTCTGAAGAGGTGAGAAAATCAGGATGGTTCATGGGCAAAATAAATGTAGTAAAAAATACTGAAGACTACCTTTATGGGCATATATTATATTCTGTGTCATTTAGAGAAAAATATTTCTACTGGTAAGAACCTGCTTAATTTAATTTTGTGTTTCCATGATCCCAGGTGGAAAAGCAGCAGAGTCTTCTTTTGATCAATTCACCAGGCATCCATGTCTAAATGAAGCCAAAATTATTGAGTCAGAATTTGGAAAAGATCATGATTTATTCAAGTTATAATAATATTTTTTCAGTTACTTGAGGATATACAAAGTTTCTTATCAAACTGAGTTTTTGTCTGGTTGTAGATTTTAACAACAATCTTACACCATATATCCTTCTATAAGTCTGAAACACTATTGTGTGGTATTTCTCACATCGGATAAGTGCATTCATTGTTCATTCTCTTTAGCAGAATACTATGCACTTTTTTTTAAATGTCCTGGGAATTATCTGGGTTATGTAAATAACTGTTTAAACAACATGTCTTTGTATCCTGTGATAGATTCTTGGTACTGAGGAGAATTAAAATAATTAAAATTTAAAATTGCAGAAATCCTAATCCAACTTTAAATGAACACAATTGAAAATTCACTTTTATTCACTTTCATTACTTGGGAGAATTGCTGCCATGAAAATGAACATCTTACCTAAAATGATATTCCTGTTTCAGAACATCCCAATCCAATTAGACAAGAAATTTTTTAAGGAGTTAAATAAAATAACCTTAGAATTTGTGTGGTCTGGTAAGAAGGCAAGAATAAAATTGAAGGCTTTACAGGACGCCAAAGAAAGGGGAGGTTTAGGTTTCCCAGATTGGGAGCTATATTACCAAGCAGTTACCCTAACTTGGATTAGAGACTGGATAACCTTAGAAAATAAAAGATGTCTACATTTAGAGGGTTATGATCTCCAGCAGGGCTGGCATGCTCATATATGGATGGGGCAAAGTAGAAATCATCAATATTTTTTAAGACATAAGGTTCAGCAAGAATTAATAAAAAGCTGGAATTTAGTTAAATTCCAATATTACACAAAGATTCCGGCTTGGCTATCGCCATTGGAGGCAGTCACTTATCCCAATTTGTATAGGAAAGATAAGGCTATTATATACAAAGACATTTTGACAGAAGAAGGTTATTTAAAACAAAAACAAGAGCTAAAACAACAAGGAATAGACTTGGAGTGGTGGTCTTATCTACAGATACAAGCTAAATATATGAAGGATAAGCAAGAATGGGGTATTAATTGACAAGATACAGGGTTAGATAAGATACTGCTAGGCCCAGATAAAAAACAAATAAAGAATATTTATAAACATCTGTTGGAACATAAACTATATGAGGAGCAGGTTAAAGAAATAATGGTGAAGTGGGCAATTGATTTAGGATATAATATAAATATGGATCAATGGCAGCAACTATGGGAGCGAAACAATAAAATTACTTTAGCGACATCATATAAAGAAAATTTGTATAAAATGATTTACAGATTGCATCTTCCTCCGGCAAAACTAGCTAAAATGTATAAAGGATACTCTGCTACATGTTGGAAATGTAAAAAAGAAAAGGGCACCTTTTTCATATATGGTGGACATGTAGAGAAGCACAGGGGTATTGGCGTATGGTCTGGGAATGGGTAACTGAAATGACTAGCCAAAACATTCTATACAAACCTGAGGCATTATTATTAGGAATATAATTGCCCAATCAACTGCCTCTATTTTCTAGTGATTTTTGAATCCAGTTAGGCTAACAACACTAACAATTTTCTTCTCCTTCTCCTCTTCCTCCTTTCCTTAGTTTGGAAGTATGGTTATAGATGAGTGCTAAATTGGAACAGGAGAGGTCTAAGTTCATAGTATCTAGTACCAATCCCTTTGAGAACAAGAAATTCATTAGTAAAAGTTTCTCAATTTATTACAGTTCTGATTTATATTTTCTTAGGAAACAAATGTGTTTGGATAACAAAGTGAAATGCTTTCAACTAAAAATGAGTACCTCAATAAACAATATAAATATATCCAAATATCATAAGATCAATATCTTCAATGCATAGATTTTTTGAGTCAACAAACAACCAGAAAGTTTATTCAGTTTGTCATTCATGACCAAATACATTTGCCTATCCACTTATTAGAGAATACAGAGAAGTGAAAACAGTAAGTTACATACAAACATCCATAACAATTGAGAATGTGAATGTCAATTATGTGATCAGAAGCAAACTTTCTAAAAAAAAAAACACTCCTGCAAACATATACACTCCATGAATTTCTCTGCATAAAGAGTTCAAAGGACATTTTGAAATATTAATGAGAAAGTAAGAACTTGCAATTGAGGAATGGTAATCATTGGAAACCTTTCACAAGACAGTTGCATAGGTACTTATGACCACAAGATGTATTTTAAATAAGTACATTAATTTTTCTTTTTAAAAAAAGTGAAAATACTTTCACTGCTGTTTTTAACATGGCTTCTTTCATGTTCTTATTCCTAAAGCTATAAATGATAGGATTCAATAGTGGTGGCAAAACTGTGTAAAAAACAGCAGAAAGCAATTCTACAATATGAGATGAATGGCTTTTTGGTGTCATGTAAGAAAATAAAGCAGTACTGAGAAACAGAAAGAAGACAACCAGATGGGGAGTGCAGGTAGAGAAGGCTTTGTGTCTGCCTTGTATTGACTGAATCTTTAGCACAGCTGAAAAGATGTAGCCATAAGAAACAAAAATAATACCACAACACACTAAGCTAACAATGATTGCTGTCACAAAAATCAGTGTTTGACTAGTTCTTGTATCAGTGCAAGAAATCTTCTGTAATTGAGGGATATCACAGAACAATTGTTCAATCTTATGTGACCTGCAGTATTCCCACTGAAATACAATTACAGTTTCTAGCAAAGCATGGATCATACAGATAATCCAGGAAGAAGCTGCCATTTGCATACAAGCATCCCAATTCAGGATAAGGCTATATTGCAGAGGATGGCAAATGGCCACATAACGATCATAAGCCATGATGGTGAGCAAAGCAATTTCAGAACCTGCAAAGGTGAAAATAGAGAATACTTGGGCGGCACATCCAGCAAAAGTGATCACTCTGTTATCTGTTAGGGAAGTGAGCATAGATTTCGGAATGGTGGTTGAGATGAAGCAAATGTCTGAAAATGACAGGTTAACTAAAAAGAAATACATTGGGGTATGAAGGGAGCAGTTCAGGGCCACAGTAATAACTAGGAGGACATTCCCCATTATGGCTATTACGTACATGAAGAGAAATATCACAAAATACATAATTTGGATATCATAGTTGTCAGAAAATCCCATCAGAAGGAATTCTATCAGAATAGATTCATTGGCCATTTCTTGTTTTTCATTTATTGGAGACATTCTGAGAAAAAGAGAGGAAAATAGTTAGTACATATTAATATCAAATATTCTAAATTACTAAATTTCAATATAGTCCCTATGAAATAGATGGTAGGGAATTTAGAATAACAGATTGCTTTTGCAGTGATAGAAGTAAAGTCTATTATTTCTTTTGGATTGCAGAAAGAGAAATAGATATATCTGACACACAGCACAGAATAAAGGAGGTTTTTTTTGAATTGGCAATCTATTACTTTAGAACATAAGGGAATGAAAACAGAAGAGTGAAATAAAATACGTTTTAGAATAATAATGATCTTTAATGGAGTGGCAAAAAGTTTGAAAAATTAAATGCTATGATGTAGCATACTATATGCATTTTGATTTTTTAGAAAATGCTCAATTAATATTATTGTCATTGCTCTTATTGCTTTTGCAACTTTTCCTCCCTCTATTCAAATTAACAGTAATCAAAAAACCCTGAGGATGTACAGAATGGATTGAACAAAAAAGAAACATCTCTTTCAGCCTCTTTTCTTTTTTTATTTCTCACTAACAGTACAAAAATAAATACCATTAATTATGCATACATTCATGCATAATTTGAATGTATCTGCCTAAAGAAAAATTAGAGCAATTAGGTTTTTTGCTTCATTCAAGTGAGTGGATATACTTTTGCGTGAATTGTATAATTTCTTCCTAGAGCTTATAACACAAAGCCACATTTAAAAAACAAACAAACAAACAAACAAACAAAATATATTTTATAACTGATAGCTCCAGGAAGAATTTAGTTGCATATTCATTTGTAATATTGGGAGTAATTAATAAACTATCCTTCATCTATGGTTACTTAGATGAAACTGAATTATGGAATGACTGTAAAATCAAAGCACTGGAAATAGACAACAGTTCTTAATGTTTGGGTATTTTAGAAACAAACAATATTTGTATAACCATGTGAAAGAGAAACAATCAGTAAATATGTAACATGCGTTAGATTTTTTAAAAAATAAAATCTTAGGCAGAGGCTTATATAATGAAAGCCAACAATACTTAATTATTCTAATACATTGCATGGCAGATATTGTTGACTGGACAAAAGTGGAACTAGATGCTTTAGAACAGAAGATCCAAAACTTATGATAATAGATCATGAATCATATTCCAAATATCTGAAAGGAAAATATTTTGAATGTTACAGAATCAAAAGGTGGCATGTAAAATTGGTTACAATGGCAAATTAAGCATTACACAGACACATAAACCTCTACACAATTATTACCTGAAAAGAAATTAAAGGCAAGTGGAATAGGAAAATGACTTGGCAATGGCTTCAGATTAGATATATCAAGAAGGAAACAGAAGGCTTAATATTTGCATCACAAGGACATTTATCAACAAATGCTACAAAAATGTAAAATAAAAAACACACTGAAAATAACCCCAAATGAAGATTATTCATAGAAAGATAAGACTAGCAAATGAAGAAAAACAAATGTCATTTATAAATATAGCTATAGAAGCTAATATTAGAGTAGCTCAAAAGAAATTGGAAAAAACTTATAAAGTATCAATATTTAAAAAGGGAAATAAGAGATTACAGAATAAAGAAGCATTTTTCCATAACTCGTGGAACTATAGAGACTTATAACTACTAAATTACAAAAAGAGTTGACAAAATTTGAATTATTTTATCTCGCATTTTCTTGGAAATACATGTACATTATGACAGAATTTGGAAAATTCTTGGGCTTTTGAATGAAGTTTGAATTGACTTTAAAACACTAACATTTATCAAGGATTCTTCAAAAGAAAAATAACAATCTGACATAAATGTATTTTCTGCATTCATTCTTTTCCTTTACCGTAGCCTTTTATATTAACTGAAATGGTAATCTTACATTTTATATTTTGGTGCTATGGAAGGATGTTATCTCTATTTTTTCCCTCAAAAGATTGGTAATGCCAATATGCTTGATCATGTACCATCTTTAATATAATAAATTATGCTATGGGGAGCTAGTAGAAGTAGAATTAATCCTAATTTCCATTATACCTCTGGGAGTCAGTCCTTTGAAAAGATCTGCATGATGATATCTGGGTTGTAAATTAACAGAGAGCAACACTGTTGTTCATGTTTTCTGCAGATTAGATCTTTTCAATCTAATTTAATAGCCCTTTTGTAGATTGTGTACTATAGAAATAAAAAAAAACTAGATTTATTGCATACCATAACCAATGTAGTTTTAGTTCAACTCTGAAAAAAATATTTAGTTACAGGATGGGCCAAAATATCCAAATGGAAATATAATGTCATATTATAACACAGTATCACCTCTTTGTTTTTCTGAAGCTTGAATCAGTTTCTAAAATACAAGTAGGAAAATATATTTAAGATAAAAAGAACTCACCATTAACTCCAGAGATGGAAACTAAGGTACATTTTCATAATATTGCTTACATTCACTGCCAGTCAGAAAAGGTATTTGTAAAGATGGGAAGCCTGTTTAATATATTTTTATTAAAATGAAAAAATCCCAGTTGAAGAACCATCAAACACATGATTTTATCAATTCACCAGATACCCATGTCTAAATGGAACTTCATCATTTCAAATCAGAATTTTAGATGGATAGAGTATTTGTTCTAGTTAATATCTTTTCAGTTTCTTGAACTTGGAGACCAAGCTTCTGAAAGAATCAGTTCAACAACAGTTGCCTTTATCTGAAGAATTATCTACGTGTTCTTTTTCTGGCCATGCAGCAACTTGCCCTTGAAAGGGTGTTTTTTTTTCCTTTTGGTCCAGATAGGACTTTCTGGTTCTTATGTTGAATTTCATTTATACTATACATATTACTAAGGATCCTGGAACTTAAGCCATATTCCAGACATATAATCCTTGCCCTATGATATCTGCCATAATTCTTCAGTTTCTTTTCCAACCCTCAAACTTGACCTTTTGACACAGCAGCCTTTAGGCTTATCCAGGCCTTAGTCTGCAGGCACTTACAATCAGAAGCTGTGGCTTACATACTAGGAGGCTGGAGTATTTTTTCCTTCACTCCAATTACAGTCCCTAAAATTGCTTGCTATTTCTTATATTAGCTAGCGCTGAAGTTTAAAATTGAAGTCTAAATTGTAAGGAAGTTCTTTGCTTCTAGCCATTTCTGGATTTCCTGGATTAATGCCCCAGCAAGAGGCTTCTAAAATGAAAAACAAAACAAAACAAAAACACCCTTCCTTCCTTCCTTCCTTCCTTCCTTCCTTCCTTCCTTCCTTCCTTCCTTCCTTCCTTCCTTCCTTCCTTCCTTCCTTCCTTCCTTGGTTTGAATATATGAATTTCTTTTGCAGATTGATGCTTACTGTTTTTTTCTATAGTAACCACAAATTTAGTGGTTAAAAAAAAGATTTTAGTTAATTAACAAAACAATGACAAGGCTCCAAGGTGGGAGTGGTGGGCAATTCAACATCAATGAAGCTGGAAAGGGTATAGGTTGGAGCTGGAAGGCCAGTTGATACTCTCATTCATTGGTGAGAAGACTGAGGCAGGAATTCTGCATATTTTTTAGAAAGCTTGTTTAAATATCCAACTAGAATTAGGTGATCATGTTCTGTCTGTATGCAGCTAAAATCCATTATTCCATACCCGAAATAACTGTCAGTGGGTTGTGGTAAAGTTCTCTTTTGAAAATTATAGAATTTAATTGTAGAATAATCACTTCTCTCCTCTTCTTAAGACTAAAACACATAATTTCCTTCAGTCTTTTCTTGCAGGACTTAAGTTTCAAGTCACTGATCATTACTGATGTCCTTCTTTTAATTTGCTTCAGGTTACTTGAATCTTACTTAAAGCCTACTAGAAGAACATCACACTGAAGACATGGGTTAACAAATGCAGAAGTATATAAATGTAGTCTTTATCAAGATTTAGCAATGCTAAATTTGCCCCTTCCCCCATCCTTCTACAAGGGCCTGAAGACATGACTCTGCCAGTTGACCTGAGGACCCATTATATCAATGGAGGTAAGTGCTGCACTAACTAGTTGATCCCACCTCCCTCTGCAGACCCTGCTCCCCCTTCTCTCATCCTTTTAATTTCATATTGTACTTCCATTGTTTATTTTTTGTTTGTTTTGTTCCTTTACTATTGTTATTTTTATATTTTTAAATCATTTTTTCCTGTTTTATTGTTGTACAGAATCCCCACAGAGAGATGTGTGGAAAATATATTTAATAACTAAATAAACCTTTTATTGATGCATCTTAAAATTATATTTTCTTTTTTGATATTGATTCTTATTAATGCAATAATTCATGAGTTGAAGCCCCCCCCCAAAAAGAACATCATAATTCAGCTTCTCTAACTGTAGGCAAGAGCTTTTAGAGTACACGGGTGATAAAATACTGATTCAACCTAGGGAAAGTGCACAACATTTTCAAGATTGACAGGCAGTGACTTCTATTACAATGATTATCATTTTTTCTTCATTTTGTATACTATTGTAAATAGTAAATGAGAAGGAATGCTATAAAGTAGTTCTCAGACATCAGAAAATCCAAGTAAAAAATCTATTATAGTTGTTTAATTGAACATTTCTTTTCTTGATCAAAAATTCTGAAAGGGAAGAAAAAAACATTAGAAAAATAACATTTTAATTCTTTTTCCTCCAAACTTATAATCAGTTTTGCAAACCTTAAACTTAGATATAAAGACTATTGATGTTTTATTCAGAAATAGCACTATGGATAACTAATGAATTTAATAGTATGAACGTTAAAAAAACATGGCATGCCATTGAATTAAAATCAGAGTATTTCAGTCTGAAATCGATCATCCTTGCATTTTTTTTTACAATTCAGCCTTAATTTATGAGATCTATTATAACACTTTTTATTAAATTATTTGAGTTTTAATATAATTTAATATTATATTTTTTTTTATAAAAGAATACTGGTTGTTTACTAGAAGATGATTAACTTGATCCAGTATAATTTGATCTTTGAATCTCTGGAAAGATGCAAAAAGATATCTCTAAATATGAAGTCTGTATCATCCCATCATTAGTTTGCATGCATGTATATTAGTATGTGTATATGTGTGTGTATATGTATTTATATACAAAAATGTATATATTTTCTTTTTTCATTTTTTCAAACTTGAATAATCAAGTTTATTCATTTTCAGTGTGTTATCAGACAGAAATAAAACTACAATGAAAATATACTGATTTTACTAATAAAATAATTAATTTAAATATTTTCCTCTTAGAGAGGGCTTACTCTCTAGAGTGTTACATGACAGAATACATACCCAGAGAAAACAGTTAAAACAGTTATTTTTCTCTTGTATGAATAATTGAACATTTTTACCCTAATAGCTAATATCATATATGCTCAGCATGATCCGTCTAGTCTACAAGGACAGATAATTTATCTAGAGTCTAGATTTTATCATTTATCTAGAGTCTGTAATCTGTGCTCGACAGGCAGAAATTAGGTGTCCAGCCCCTCTATTAAGCCTCTGTGCTATCAGCCCCCTCTACCACAAAGATCCTGCAGGAAAAGGGCAGTGTGGACAACCGTGGGATCTGGCAGGGTGAGAGCTGTGAATCATAAACACAAAGCTTTCACTGTGTCCCTGCACAACAGTTATAGTGCCCTTGCTGACCTTAATAGGAACATTAAGGAGAAAGGTAAAGGTATTTGTGAAGATAACTCACATAAGCAGGGGATTGTGGTCCGAGATGAAGAACTGGATTTTGACAGAGAGAAGTGTGAATCAGGTATTACACATCAGTCATGCAAGAACAGAAAGGCATCCAAAAAGAGAAGCTACTTTCTGGTAGGTGATTCAATTATAAGGGATGTAAATTTAGGAAAGGCCACAGAGGCTTCGAAAGAGGTCAGATGTCTTCCAGGTGCTACTGCCAGTAGGGACAAGAAGCATATTTCTAAAATAATCAAGAATGGCAGCAAGGACTGTGATGTGGAGACTATTGTACATCTTGGCACTAACGGTCTGTCCCAAAAAGATGTACTCTCTGTGCAGAAAGATTTCCAGAACTTGGGGAAGGAACTTAGCAGAATAGGCTGTAGGCTTACTTTCTCAGAGGTTTTACTAGTGTATGAGGAGCAAAATAGAAAAGACCAGCGCATAGCACAATTCAATATATGGCTAAAGGAGTGGTGTAAAAGGGAAGACTTTGGATATGTTAGTCACAATGTCAGTAGCTGGTCCAATCAAAAGATGTACAAAAGAGATGGTTTGCATCCCTCAAAGAAAGGGACTGAGTTACTCGGCTATAAATTCACAGTTTTTCTGGAGGAAAATTTAAACTAAAGAGCAGGGACAGTGAGTTAATTGATACAGAACAACCCTGTCCCCGGCAATCTAAAAATTATAGGGCTATCAGTGCATGTAACATAGATGTGTGTGTGGACAAGAATATCAATCTTGCTGTCAAGCAAAATCAAGTATATAATAGCAAATGCCACACAAAGTGCACTAACCAAATAGATGGTAAGACAATAGGGAAACTCAGGCACCACACAGGTTATGTAGAAATTAAACACAGTGCCAGTCATAAAGAACTCAAATGTCTATACACCAATGCACAGAGTATGAACAGCAAACAGGGTGAACTAGAAATTCAGGTTAATGAGGGCAGATATGATATTGTTGCCATTACGGAAATGTGGTGGGATGAAACCCACACATGGAACACACAGCTAGAGGGATTTAAATTATTTAAAAGAAACAAACCAAATAAAAAAGGAGGTGGAGTTGCTCTCTCTATAAGAAATAACTACATCTCTACAGAAATAGAGCACAACAATGATAAAACTGTCTTAAATGCATTTGGGTCAATATAAAAGGGGGAAAATGACATTGCCATAGGTGTATACTACAGATCCCCCAACCAAACAGAGGAAATAGATGAACTTTTTGCTAGTCAACAAACTAAGGTATGAAGGAAGCACATCACAATAGTAATGGGGGACTTTAATTACCCTGGCATCAACTGGGAGACAAACTCTGCACCAAGGGGAAGATCAAACAGGTTCCTGGCAAACCTAGCAGACAACTTTGTCTCCCCAAAAGTAGAGAAGGGAATTGGGGGATTAGCCATTTTGATCTAATTCTCACTAACAGAGATGAAATGATAGAAGATGTTGAAGCGATCATGCAATATTAGAATTCAACATTATGGAAGTACAAGCAATAGAACCCAGTCAAACTAGACAGAATCACCACCAGATGGATCCGTAGCTGGCTGACCGGCCGTACTCAGCGAGTAGTCCTCAATGGAACTGCATCTACATGGAGGGAAGTGTGTAGTGGGGTGCCCCAGGGCTCTGTTCTGGGCCCACTTCTCTTCAACGTCTTCATCAACAATTTGGATGAGGGGATAGATGGGGAACTCATCAAATTTGCAGACAAAACCAAGCTGGCAGGAATAGCCAACACTCCAGAAGACAGGCTTAAGATACAGAAGGATCTGGACAGACTTGAACACTGGGCGCTATCTAACAAAATGAAATTCAATGGTGAAAAAAGCAAGGTTCTACATTTAGGAAAGAAAAACCAAACACACAGGTATAGTATAGGGGGTACCTTGCTCAATAGTAGTAACTGTGAGAGGGATCTCAGAGTCCTAGTGGACAATCACTTAAATATGAGCCAGCAATGTGCTGCAGCTGCCAAAAAGGTCAACACAGTGCTAGGCTGCATTAACAGAGGAATAGAATCAAGATCATGTGAAATGTTAATACCACTTTACAATGCCTTGGTAAGGCCACACTTGGAATACTGCATCCAGTTTTGGTCACTGCGATGTAAAAAAAATGTTGAGACTCTAGAAAGAGTACAGAGTAGAGCAACAAAGATGATTAGGGGACTGGAGACTAAAGCATATAAGGAACGCTTGCTGGAATTGGGTATGTCTAGTTTAATGAAGAGAAGGATGAGGGGGGACATGATAGCAGTGTTCCAATATCTCAGGGGCTGCCACAAAGAATTTTCAAAAGCACCTGAAGGCAGGACAAGAAGCAACAGGTGGAAACTAATCAAGGAGAGAAGCAACCTAGAATTAAGGAGAAACTTCCTGACAGTTAGAACAATTAACCAGTGGAACAATCTGCCTCCAGAAGTGGTGAATGCTCCAACACTGGAAGTTTTTAAGAAGAGATTGGACAGCCATTTGTCCGAAATTGTATAGGGCAGTGGTGGTGAACCTATGGCACAGGTGCCAGAGGCTGCACTCAGAGCCCTCTTTGTGGGCACGTGCGCCATCGCCCAGTCTTAGGCCTTCATCTGGGTTTTATAAAACCTTTTCACTTTAGGACTCCACCACCATGTGCAAAAAAAAAAAAAGATTCAATCAGTCAATTTAAACATCTCGCGGGGAAAAAAAGATCTTGCAAAGTTGGAATTGATTGATTGAACGTTTTAGTCCCACCCAGTCTGCTGTTACCACCGCAGCCATACCCACCCAATGGGCCATGCCTTCCCAATGGGCCACACCCATGCGGCACTTGATGATGCATAAGTGGGTTTTGGGTTGCTGTTTGGGCACTCGGTCTCTAAAAGGTTCACTATCATTGGTATAGGGTTTCTTGCCTGAGTAGGAGGTTGGACTAGATGACCTCCAAGGTCCCTTCCAACTTTATTATTATTATTATTATTATTATTATTATTATTATTATTATTATTATTATTATTATTATCATCATCATCATCATCATCATCATCATTATTATTATTATTATTATTCTATTGTTTGTCTAAACGACCGTCTGTCTGACATTTCTATACCAACCTTCTCACCATCCAGATGTTCAGGATGGAATGGCAAGTATGTACATATACAAAGGAATCCTCAAATTAAAAAAAGGAAACATAGGAACAGGAGAGGGGGCTTGTAGGTCCCACATTCATCAATTATGATGCTTCATCAAATTAAATATGCATTTTCCCTACAAATATTCTTTTCATAAAATGAAAAGTACTGCACATCCCCAGAGTTCATACTAATCATATGCAGTAATTTTCAATTTATATTGCTTTATTTATTTGTTTGTTTGTTTATTAAATTACTATGCTTCCTATCTCCCTTATAATATGAGTCTGGTGGCTTACAGCTTATAAAAAGAGAAATAGGTAAATAATTAAAATATTAAAACTATGCAATTTAAGATTGAAAACTGTGGAAAAAAACAGGACTAAAAATGGACAGTATGTGGATGAGATGTTCTTATCAGATCAATCATCTTCAGCAGTGAGTGCCTCCGTCAAGGCCCCAAGCCAACCATCCAAATAAGTTTCTACCCTTCTGGAAGGCCAAATGAATGGGAACAGTTCTCATTTCTAGTGATACAGTATTCCAGAGGGATGGAGCCATAGTAGAAAAGGCTCTTCTTCTTGACCCTGCCTACTGCCACTACTTAGGACACAGATCCATAGCAGGCCTCTTCTGCTGGCATGAGTGGGGTAGGATAATCCTATTGGGGTGAGATGGCTCCTCAGATACTGTGGACTCATGTCATAAAAGGCTTTAAAGTTAACAACCAACACCTTGAATTGGACCTGGAAGCAAAATCATAATCCATGCAGCTCTTACAATAGTGTTATTACATGCACCACCCTAGGGACTCACAGAACTGTGCTTACTGCTGCATCTAGCAGCTGTAGCTTCCAAATAGTCTTCAAGGCTACTGCATGAAGAGTACATTGCAATAATCCAGCTGACTGATGACTAGGACTATGTGCAGGGCCTCACAATACAAGTAAGGATGCAACTGGTGCACAACTCTTAGCCATGACCTGCTCTTCAAGCTGGAGCTGTGAGTCTAGGAGAACTCTCAAGATGTGTCACTCTGTCTTGCCAGGGTTCAGCTGAAGCCTGTTCTTCTCCATCCAGACCCTATAGCCTCCAGACATTGATAAATGGCAATCACAGTATCACTTGGGTATCAGGGATGAGATGTAAAGCTGTGTATCATCAGCATACTGATGATATCTCATTCCATGGTATGGGATGATCTTATCTAGCAGTTTCATGTAGATGTTAAAAATAGAGGAGAGAGTACTAAGCCCTGTGGAACCCCACAAGGGAGTTGTTGTGGCCTGGACCTCTTGCTCCCTATTAACACTAATTGGGATTACCCTTGGAGAAAGGAACCAAACAAGCACAATACTGTACCACCACACAAAACCCCATAGCTGACCCAAAAAAGATACCATGGTTGAGGTTATCAAAAGCCAGAGAGGTCAAAGACAGCAAGGATAAATACACTACCCCATCTCAATCTCACCAGGACCATCCACAAGCATGACCAATGCTATTTTGTCCCATAACCCAGCCTAAAACCCAACTAAAATGAGTGCAGATAATGCATTTATTCAGGACCCTCTGGAGCTGCAATGACACCCCTTTTTCCATCACCTTCCCTAGAAAGATAAGGTGGAAAACTGGACAAGTAGTGTTCAATAATGATTTCTTAAGGAGGGAGAAGACCAAAGCCCCCTTAAATGGTTCTGGACATATCCCCTCCTGTAGCAATGCATTAATCACAGCCTATAAAAAGGTTGTCAAACTGGCGGTCTGTGGGCTGGATGTGTCACGTGCAGACCATGCCCACTCTGGCTCCGCAAAGGCAAAAAACATCACAATAAATCACAATGTGTCACGTGACTCGATCGAGTTTGTTACCCATGGCCTAGAGCTTTCATCAACCAGGCAGGAGAAGGACCTAATTGACAGATGGTTGCCTTGGTAGCTCCAAGGATCCTGTCTACTTTCTCAGATCCAATAGGATCAAATAATTTCCAGATAATCAGGCATTTTCAATGGACTTACTCCACACTTGTTCTAAAACTGAGAATAAATCCAAATGATTTGTATCTATCAGGTGTTCAACAAATTCCTCTGCAGGGCCCTCTTAGTGTGTCCTCCTTCCCAAGGAGGGCCTGGATGACACTCTATGGATGCAGTAAGACTGAAGATATAGTGAAATTTTGCTGCTCTTATCACCACAAGATAGACCTGCAACTGTAACCTGAGTCCAGTCGTATTCATTCTTAGCTTTCCTTCAGTGGTACTCTTTTGGCCCTTTTCAGCACCCTTCAGTTGTTCTATAAACCAGGGGAAGTTTGGGAGGAATGGGCCAGGATCCTAGGCCTTGGCCACTTTCTGATTCCAGGTTGTAGACAAGGCCTCCTCAGGGCTGTGCAAGAGAGTACTTAGAATATCACCCAGGTCTTCTGGAACCTGAGCAAGTCCATTATTTGCCAAGAGCAGACATTCGGATAGGTCCCATCTCGCTCTAGAGGGGTTCAGCATTGAAAATCTCATAGCCACCAGGATATGGTCTGACCATGACAGAGGGCATTATGAGAGATCCCCACCAAATCATATTGCCGCTGATCCAACAAAATTATCTGGAATAATGATCACTGTCTTGATTGACTGATCTGAGAGGTCCATGGCCAGGTCAGGCAGGTCTGAGGTCAGGCCCAGAGATGAAAGATTAAACTTTTCCAGGACAATAAGCCTGGGAAACTCTGCTACCATTGAGATGGTCTCTAGCAGCTGAGGCAGGGAGGTTGCTATGCAGCATGGAGGCTGGTATAGCTGTGACACTCCTAACTAATCCCACAGGGAATGGGGAACAAGGAAAGAAAAGGAAAGAAAAAGAACAAGAAATGCACAAAATCATACTACATGGAAAGTAAGCCTTGTAGAAATGTAAAAGGGAGAACAGAACAGAACAGAACAGAACAGAACAGAATAGAATAGAATAGTTGGAAGGGACGTTGGAGGTCTTCTAGTCCAACCCCCTACTTAAGCAGGAAACTCTATATCATTTTGGATAAATGGTTGTCCAACCTTTTCTTAAAAACACCCAGTGTTGGAGCATTCACAACTTCTGGAGGCAGATTGTTCCACTGGTTAATTGTTCTAACTGTCGGGAAATTTCTCCTTAGTTCTAGGTTGCTTCTCTCCTTGATTAGTTTCTGCCCGTTACTCCTTGTCCTGCCTTCAGATGCTTTGGAGAATAGCTTGACTCCCTCTTCTTTGTGGAAACCCCTGAGATATTGGAACACTGCTATCATGTCAACCCTAGTCCTTCTCTTCATTAAACTAGACATACCCAATTCCAGCAACCGTTCTTTGTATGTTTTAGGCTCCAGTCCCATAATCATAAAGATATAGAGTTGCTCTCTCTGTTACCTTTATTGTCCTTCATGGTCAACAGTTTTATAGGTTCCAAAAGATACAACTTACATTTGTATAAATGTAATGCTTTGTTTCAAGAATTTCACTGTAGCTGTTGAATAGGCTGTGGTCTGCTGCAATAAAACTTAAAACACTTCCATCTCCAAATAAAGCATCAAAAATGTAAGTTCAGAACAATTACAATGGCCCATTTCAATGTCAGAAAAATCAATTTCAAAGTTATTTTTTAAGATGAGAATTTTTGAAATGCTAATGCTTGGAACAAGCAAGATTTTTATTGGTTCATTGGGAATTAAATACCTTGCTTTTTTTTTGAAACTAATTCTTGAAACACATGAATGTTCCCTTTTGAAAATTGTAGAATACTAATTTATCCTCTCGTCTCTTCTTCAGACTAAAAAATCCTAACTTCCCTCCATCTTCTCTTGTAGGACTTAAGTTCCAAGTATCTGGTCATTGTTGATGTCCTTTTAATTTCCTTTTAATTTTGATTTCAATCATTTAAATCTTTCTTAAAGTCTGCTTGCAAACTTGAAAACATTATTGGAAAAGTTACAAAAACATATAATGTAATACTAGGGAGGATTCAAAAATTGTTAATTTCTAGTAGCCAGATTCATATTAAATTCTCAGAGTAATAGTAATAGCACTTAAACTTATATACAGCTTCATAGTGCTTCACAACCCTCTCTAAGGAATTTAAAGAGTCAGCATATTGCCCCCAACAATCTGGGTCCTCATTTTACCAACCTCAGAAGGATGGAAGGTTGAGTCAACATTGAGCCAGTAAGGATTGAACCTCTGGAAGTCAACAGAATTAGCCTGCAATACTGTATTCTAACCACTGCACCACAATAGATTTTTTACATTATGACAGCTACAAATTATTCTCTGCATTCATAGTATTTCTATGATACAGATGTGAATCAAATTAACAATCCCTGCATGTGTGAAGCATTAGGATTATTTTCTCCAAAGGACATGTCATTACATCTTTCAAAAACCTGTTTCTTCAATGGATTGTAGGAAGAGAGGGAGGGAGGAAGGAAGGAAGATTTAGAAAGTATATATAAACAAATGCAGTGCTGTAAAGTAGGTATTGATTTATCCTTCCACTATTGTAACAGTGCATAGTTTTAGATTTCCTGTATGTTAAAATTCAGAATTCTGGTTTTCTTTTTCTTTTTTTTTTTTACAAAGATTTTATTGTTTTTTTTTAATTTTACAAGAAAATGCTCAAAGCACACCGTGGTGCTAGGGTAAACCATCATCCAAAAGCAAAACATTTATACATACTTCAGTCAATACCTCTAGTATTCCCTCTCTTTCCCCTTAACTAACATAGTTTATTTAAGATAATTCAATCTAGTTTAAATTTAATCAACCTGTACCTGTTTCTAACACTTAAAAAAATTATACAACCATAATCAAATTAACTTTAAATACATATTCTATCAGTTCGGGTATTCCTTCCAAATATATTCTGGTACCTTAGTTTTTTATTGCAAATTTTATTTAATTCTTCTTCCACTGATATCCCTTAATTAAAATAAAGCATTAATCTATCCTATATATATCTAATCTATCAACTAATCAATCTCTTATAGCTAACAAATAAAATCAAATCTTAATTTTTTTCAATCCATTAAACATAATTCAGTTCATATCCAATTAAATTGTCCTAACCAATAACATCCATCTTATCAATCAGAAATCATCTTATTAGATTAGTTCAAGATTACATAATAATTTTTTTACAAATAACCCTATTTCCTAAACAAAAAGAAAAGAAAAAAGAACAAACACATTCTTAAAGGATTTAATATATATTTCATTAGTCACTCCTTTTTTCTTTTACTTGTAATTTATAATCTTAATCTTAATCCTAGAATCAAATCATTGATCTAAATTGCCTTTTTAACCCATTATCTCCCAATATCTCTTTTTTAGGCTAAAATATTAATCTGTCCTAAAGCTATATAAACCATCAATCAACTTTAAACTAACAAGATAACATCAAACTTTAAGACATTTCAATTCATTAATCATCAAACAAATAAATCGTCAGTAATTTCCATGTAAATAAATTTTATATCTTCCATTAATCCCATTTTTCTTACATCTAATTTATAATCTTGGTCCTTAAGTCACTCTATAGTTCTAAATTGCCTTTAGTCCATTACTCAAAGCTTTAACTTTCATTTTTTAAAAAAAAAATCTTATTCTAGGTTTTTTCAAATGCCAAGTGGGTTTCCATAGCAAAGCTTCCTTTCCAACAGATAAGTCTCTCTTTGTTGCTTGTAATATCTTTTGAATCAGTGAGAACCATCTTGACCTCTGAATTGGCCTTCTGATTATTATTTTTTTTTGCATAAAGTCTCGTTGCTTTAGAGTTTCAAGTCCCAGTCTTTGATTTTTCTGATTCTCAACGTCATAACTGAGTTGCATATAAGGCAGATTCAATTTCTCTTTGTTCTCAGTTAAGCCCTCTTCTTGTAGAGTCTGTTTAATAGAAGAATCAGGTGCAATCTGAAAGTCAGTTTTAAAGTTTGAGGAAGAGATTCTGGCTCTTAGTTCTGTAGTAAATTCTTTCATTGTAGCACATATTTCCTTTTTAGTCTCATAAATTTTCTCCAGAATAAATTTACAGTTTAAATGTGAGTACAGCTCCATTTTAGAAAAAAAATTCAAACGTCCAGTTAACTTTCATATAAAAAGATCATCTCCTCTCCAGTTGCAATATAACTTTTTAACCAGAATTCTGGTTTTCTTGATACATTTCAAATGCCTGACATATAGAAGATGACTATTATCTACAGTCTGTAATTAAAGTCTTGTGATTTTCAGCCCTGAATAATGTAAGCCCAGACCATGGGAGTTTATATTTGAACATTTCAAATGCATATCCTACAGAAAGACAAAATACTATAATTTATTGAATTTCTATTATTCTGTAATTTATTGTAAGAAGTAGAACAAAATTACATATCTATCAACTATCTGGCTTTCCCTTTTATAGCCAGTTTTTTAAAAAATAATAATGTTTTGGAAACCTATATTTATATGGAAAGTATTATGCTCATACTATTTCTATCCATCATTGCAGTTGTTTTCATTACCAATTTTGTAAGTTTTTCTAGAAAAGCTCTTGAGATGATTACCTAAACATTACCTTTTCAACATTTTCATCAGGCATTTTTTTATCTCTTTGTTTTTCAGGCTATAAATGATGGGATTCATTAAGGGTGGCAAAACTGTATATAAAATGACAGCTATCATGTCCATAGGTAGAGAGGATCAGGCTTTTGGTTTGAGGTAAGAAAATGAGGCTGTGCTGATAAATAATGAAAAAACAGTCAAGTATGGAATGCAAGTGGAGAAGACCTTGTACCTGGCCTTAGTAGATTAAATCTTGAATATTGCAGAAAAAATGTAAGCATAGGAAATAAAAACAAAGAAAAAGCAAAATGAACCCACAAACACAGCCACAGCAAGAAGGAGCCCTTGATTTCTTGTTGTGTCAGTGCAGGACAATGCCAATAACTGTGGAATATCACAAAAAAAATTTCCAAGCACATTTGAGGAACAAAAATGCAAGCCCCATGCATTTGCAGTATGTACCAGGCCATTGATTAAACTGCAAACCCAAGAAGCAGCTGCCATCTAAAAACAGGCATTCCAGTTCATGATGAGCCTGTATTGCAAAGGGTGGCAAATGGCTACGTAGTGGTCATAGGCCATGACAATGAGAATAAACATCTCAGTGCCTGCAAATGTGAGGACCCAGAAAGCCTGGGTGATACATTCAGAAAATGAAATCTGTCTCTTGTTTAACAAAGAGTCAAAAATGGATTTGGGAACAATGGTGGAAATATAATTGGCATCCAGGAATGATAAATTGACCAGAAAGAAATACATGGGGCTATAAAGCCTTGGACGCTGGGCAACAGTCACAATGAGGAGAATATTCCCAGTCAGGGTTACAAGATAAATGAAAAGGAATGTAATGAAGTGTAAAATCTGTAATTCTCGGACATCAGAAAATCCAAGAAGTAAGAATTCTGTTATAGTTGTTTGATTTATCATTTCTTTTCTTGATCAAAAATTCTGAAAAATTCGTCATCTTCAAGCTGGTGTTTTCGGCTTTGTGCTTCTAGGAGCACAAACATATACATATACATATATACACATACACATACACATACACATACACATACACATACACATACACATACACATACACATACACATACACATACACATACACATACACATACACATACACATACACATATACATATACATATACATATATATATATGTAGGTCTTTGGTTCTTCGGGTTTTCTCCCACGTAGAATTTGAAGTGTCTTGGCAACGTTTCGATGAAGTCTCATTCAGAAGCCAAAAGCACCAGCCTGAAGATGATGAATGAGACTTCATCGAAACGTTGCCAAGACACTTCAAATTCTACATGGGAGAAAACCCGAAGAACCAAAGACCTACATACAAACACCTCAGAAAACATATATATATATACACACACACACACACACACACATGCAGACAGCCCAGGTTCGAATCTCATAAGGGTAAGTTCTGGCTGAAGAGAGTTAAGAAACTCGAAATAGCTATACCAGTTCTCCCTTATTCTTTGTTAGCAATTTAAATAAAAACATATATATATATTTGTTCCTGTGGATGGCTCTGGGTTGAGCTGAAACAGGTAAAAGAAAGAAAGATTTCTTTCTCCCATATTTGGGTTTACAGGGTGCAATTTAAAAAAGAAACACTCGTTACACATCTATTCCCTCCCTGATACTGCTAACAAAGTGAGACAGAGCCTGTGGCTTAGAGGTTAATACAACTGCCTAACATGCAGACAGCCCAGGTTTGAATCTCATAAGGGTAAGTTCTGGCTGAAGAGAGTTAAGAAACTCGAAATAGCTATACCAGTTCTCCCTTATTCTTTGTTAGCAATTTAAATAAAAACATATATATATTTGTTCCTGTGGATGGCTCTGGGTTGAGCTGAAACAGGTAAAAGAAAGAAAGATTTCTTTCTCCCATATTTGGGTTTATAGGGTGCAATTTAAAAAAGAAACACTCGTTACACACACACACACGCACGCACGCACGCACGCACGCACGTACGTACGTACGTACGTACGTACGTACGTACGTACGTACGTATGTATGTATGTATGTATGTATGTATATATATATATATATATATGTTTTCTGAGGTTTTCACAGGTGTTTATATGTAGGTCTTTGGTTATTCGGGTTTTCTCCCTAGAAGCACAAAGCTGAAAACACCCGCTTGAAGATAACGAATGGGACTTCTTCGAAATGTTGCCAAGACACTTCAAATTTTTCACGGGAGAAAACCCAAATAACCAAGCACACACACAAACACACACACATGCACACGCACACACACACAGACACAAACAAACACACACACACACACATGTTTTCTGAGGTTTTCGTGGGTGTTTGTATGTAGGTCTTTGGTTCTTCGGGTTTTCTCCCACGTAGAATTTAAAGTGTCTTGGCGACGTTTCGACGAAGTCTCATTCGTCATCTTCAGGCTGGTGCTTTTGGCTTCTGCTTCTAGGAGCAATGTGTGATCGTAGCTGTTTCTTCCTTTTAACTGCGAGTGGGGGTTTGAACTGATTGGCTGGGAGCTTGGCTATGTTCTGATTGGGTGGAGGTGTGTTCTGATTGGTTAGGGGCTTGGCTGTGCTCTGATTGGCTGGGGGGTTGGCTGTGTTCTGATTGGCTGGGGGAGTGTTCTGTTTGGGTGGGGGCTTTGTTGTGCTGGAGGGGTTCAAAGTGGCCAATGATGCAGCTGTGGTCTGGCTCCTGGTCTGTGGTCATGCCTCATCATCAGTGTGGGTTTGGGTTTGCTTTTTGCGTGGATGTGTGGTGGTGGCATCCTGTGTGGTTCTGGTGTCGTTCTTTGTGTTAGGGATTCGCCTGTCAATAAAGGCGGGTTTCCAAATGGCTGGTAGGCGGGAGGTATCATCTCGTTTGTTCATGCTGTGAGGGCGTTTTTCTATCTCGATGGCTTCTCTGATTATTCTGTTGTTAAAGTGTTCAGTTTTGGCAATAGTTCTGGTCTTTTTGAAATCAATTTCATGTTCTGTGGCTTTAAGGTGTTGGACCAGGGAAGAAGTTGGTTCCTCTTTTTTGTCCGAGTTTTTGTGTTCTTCAATGCGTGCACTTATTCTTCTTCTTTTTTTTTTTTTAAATATTTTTATTGGTTTTTTATAAGATTTTTAACAAAGAATGAAATAACAGTTCAACTGTAAACAATTATATACTTGTACAATTCGCAATCAATCAACCAAAACTGCTCGGTACCCCCTCCCCACCACATCTTTCTGAAACAAAACTATCCCCCTCTTCTTCCCTCTAACAACCTACTTAATCTTTCTCCAATTCCATCCTCTCCTCCCACCTACACTCTCCCTCTTACCTTCTTCCTACCTGCCTGACTTTCACTCCTCCCTCTTCTTCCAACAAATGTGGTGCCCAGAAGCCACCCGAGCAACCCCTTACCACCTATAAAGAGAAAAAAAAACTCCCCCAAACAGTTGAAAAAATATAAAATAACTATTATTAAAACCCTCCCCCCTCCCCCCCAGGCTTCCCAAAGTGAATACAGGGTAAAAACGCAAGAAACCCCCTTAAACTACTTATACATAATTATTTAACTATAAAACAAATATAATTCCTTCAATTGATATTTCTTCTGTATATAATCTATCCATTTTTTCCAGTCCATCAAAAATTGTTCATTTGAGTGGTCTTTCAAATATGCAGATATCTTTGCCATTTCAGCCAAATTCATAACTTTTAATGTCCATTCTTCAGTAGATGGTATTTCCGATGTCTTCCAATATTGACCCACCAACAGTCTTGCCGCCGTAATCAAATTCAAAATCAGTTTAGTCTCTACGGTGGTACAGTCTTTTATTATACCTAATAAAAATAACTGTGGTGAAAATTCAATACGCTTTTTCAATATATTTTGAAGAATCCACCATATTTTTATCCAAAAAGCCTTAATTTTTTTACAAGTCCACCAGATATGAAAATAAGTGGCATCCATAAAATCACATCTCCAACATTTAGGTTGCATATTTGGATACATAAGTGATAATTTTTTTGGATCTAAATGCCATCTATAAAACATTTTATAAAAATTTTCTCTTAAATGCTGAGCTTGTGTAAATTTTACATTTTTCACCCATATCCTTTTCCAGATTTCCATCGTAATTGGATGTCCAAAGTTACCTTCCCATTTAATCATACAATCTTTAATTAGTTCATTTCCAGAATCAATTTCAATTAAAACATCATATATTCTTTTAATATGCATACTTCTTTGATCTCTAACTTGTTGAATTAGTTTTCCATCCTTTAAAGAAAAACCCATTTTGATATCTTTTTGGCATCTAGCCTGAAGTTGCATATATGAATACCAATTATGAGCTATTCCTTCTTCCCTTAATCCATCTAGTGATTTCAATTCTAAGCTATTCCCTTCTTTAATTAAGAACTTCTCATAGGGTACCACATCCTGAATTTGTTGTCTATTTATGCTCTCTATTGCATGTCTGGGAATTGTCCATAAAGGAATTTTATCATTTAACTTATAAGAATACTTTTTCCAGACACGCAACAGTGAATTTCTCACTAAATGTTCTTTAAAACCCCTATCCAATTTTTTCCATAAACTAAATACGCATGAAACCCATACAATAATCCGTACCCTTCTATATTCAATATTCTTTCATTAGTTACATTAATCCAATCACTTATTGCTACTAAAACTGCTGCATAATAATATAGCTTAAAATTAGGCACTTTCAAACCACCTCTTTCTCTTATATCTTGAATAATTTTTAATTTAACCCTTGGTTTCTTGCCATTCCAAATAAATCTATTAATACCTTTCTGCCACTCCTCCAAATTCCCATCCTTTTTAAGTATTGGTAACATTTGAAATAGGAATAAAAATTTCGGCAATACATTCATTTTAACTGCAGCAATCCTTCCCAACATTGATAATTGTAATTTTTTCCAGTTCTCCAACTCTAATTGTACTGTTCTCCATAAGGATTCATAATTATTCTTATACAATTTCCCATTTGACGCTTCAATATAAATTCCTAAATATTTAACTTTCTTAACTATCTCACACCCCGTTATTCTTTCCAAATCCTGTTTTAATTTATCACCTAAATTTTTAACCAGCATTTTTGTCTTAGATATATTTAGTTTAAAACCTGATACTCTTCCATAACTTTGTATAATTTCCATCAACCTCTGAGCTGACTGTATTGGTTGCGTTAATGTCACAAGTAAATCATCTGCAAAAGCGCATAATCTATAATCATGTTGCCTAATCTGAACTCCTTTTAAATCATCTGAAGCTCTGATCTTATTCAATAAAACCTCTAAAGTTAACACAAACAGTAAAGGGGATAGGGGACAACCCTGCCTGGTGCCTTTCTCTATATTGAATAGTTCTGTTACTTGATCATTCACAATAATCTGCCCTGTTTGTTTCTGATATACTGCTAATATAGAATTAATAAACTGGTCCCCCATTCCCATCTTGACTATAAGTCTTTTCAAAAACAACCAGTTCAATCTGTCGAAGGCTTTTTCCGCATCCAAAAACATAAGAACTGCCGGCACCTGAATATGTTTATCCAGATGTTCTAGTATATTAACAAGTTGTCTAACATTAGTTTTCATCTGTCGCCCTTGTAAAAAACCAGTTTGATCCGGATGAATTATTTGAGTTAAAACTGTCATTAATCTGTTAGCCAAAATTTTTGCAAAAATCTTGTAGTCAGTATTCAGCAAAGAAATAGGTCTAAAATTCTCCACTTTAACGTTATCTTTACCCTCTTTCGGAATCAAGGAGATATAAGCCGTTTTCCATGAAGGTGGTACCCGACCCCCCTCTTGAATATTTACAAATAGTTCTCTCATAGGTATAACCATTTCTTCCTGTAAAGACTTATAATAGATCGCTGTAAAACCATCAGTTCCAGGAGATTTTCCCATTTTCAGTTGCTTAATTGCTTCTGATGTTGCTTAATTTCTTCTGATGTAATCAATGCATTTAATCTGTCTCTTTGATCCAATGTTACTTTCAAAACATTTTGATTTTCTAAAAAAGCATCTATCTCTTTCTCTTGAACCTTCTCTTCAGAATATAATTTAGTATAAAATTCTAAAAAGGCTTTTTTAATAATTTCTTGTTGAAATACTTCTTGCCCCTTATATTCTACCTGCACTTATTCTTCTGTTGGTTTGTCCAATGTATGTAGTGGAGCAAGCAGTACATGGGATTTCATATACTCCTTGATTTTCTAACTCAATTTTGTCTTTGGGGTTTCTTCGGATGGTGGATATTTTTCTGTTTGTGCAGAATGCTGTCTTGATGTTATATTTGTGCAGGATTTTGCTGATCTTGTCTGTGGTGCCTTTTATGTATGGGAGGAGGGCTTTGCCGTTTTCTTGTTCTCTGTCTTGGATTTTAGTGGGAGTTTCTTTTTGGATTAAGTTGGTAATCTTATTTCTTTGGAATCTGTTGGATGTTAGTACATTAGTGAGAGTGTGTAGTTCAGTTTTTAGGTGTTGTTCGTCAGCTAGGCATTTGGTTCTGGAGATGAGTGTCTTGGCTACAGAGTTGATCTGTGCTAGGTGGTGGTGTGAGAGTGCGTGCAGATAGCAGTTTGTGTGTGTTTTCTTCTGGTAGATGGTGTGTCCTAGGGAGCCATTGGATTTCTTGTAGACTAAGACATCCAGGAAGGGAAGTTGGTTATTGGCTTCTGTTTCAATGGTGAACTGTATTTTGGGGTGTAGGCTGTTGAGGTGTGTAAGGAAGTTCTCCAGTTTTTCTTTCCCATGTGGCCAGATTACGAATGTGTCATCTACGTATCTCAGCCAGAGTTTGGGTTTGTGATCAGATTTTTCTAGAGCTTGGGTTTCAAAGTGTTCCATGTAGAGGTTTGCAATGACAGGTGAGAGAGGTGATCCCATGGGTGCTCCTTCTATTTGTTTGTATTTTTGTCCGTTATAGATGAAGTATGTGTTGGATAGACAGTGGTTGGTCAGATTTAGGATGTGTTTGGGGGGGTTATATTTGTTTTGGATAGCTGTTAAGGCTTCTTTTATTGGCACTTGGGTGAAGAGGGATATGACATTGAAGCTAACGAGTAGGTCGCTGGGCTGTAAGTTTTGTTTCTTTATGATCTCTATGTACTGGAATGAGTTTTTTACGTGTGAGGTGATGGATTCTGCATAGGGCTGTAGTTGTTTGGCGAGAAATTTGGCTAGATTTTGTAGAGGTGAGCCTATGGAGCTGACTATGGGTCTAAGTGGGGTTCCTTCTTTGTGTATCTTGGGGAGACCATAGAGCTTAGGGCATCTGGATGATTTCTCTCTGGGAATGATTCTTTGCTGGATCTCTTCATTAATGGGGGAGGCTTTTATTTCGGATCTAGTGTTTTTTCCAGGTAGGTGGTGGGATCTGTGTTTAGGGGTTTGTATGTGGAGTCTTGGAGTAGGTTGGTTAATTTGGTTTGGTAGTCAGATGTATTCATGACTACCGTGGCATTGCCCTTGTCTGCTGGTAGGATTATTATGCTGGTGCCTTGTTTCAGGTTAAGTAGTGCTGTCTGCTCCTCTTTGGGTAAGTTGCTTTTGGGTGGCTTGCTGGTGCAGAGTATGTTGGTGATTTCGAGTCTGATTCTGTTAGCATCGTCGGGGTTGATTTTGGTCAAGCTGGTTTCAACTCTGCATATAATGGTTTCAGTGGGGATGTGTTTGGGAGCGACTGCAAAGTTGAATCCTTTGGAAAGGACATTGGTTTCGGCTTTGGTGAGGATCCTATCTGAGATGTTATGCACTGTTTGTTTCATGTGTGGCTGTGAGGGAGGAGGGGTTTGTTTCTGGTGTTCTTGTAGTCTTCGGAGTTTGTTGGCGTGTGTGTCTGTCTTGAGAGTGGTCTGTGTTTCGGCTCTCCAGACGGCGAGTTGTTTGGATTTGTCCCAAAGTGCAGGGTGGATCTTGTTGCTGAGTTTGAGGTGAAGTGTGAGGAGATCTTTGTTGATTCGGTCTAGGAGGAATCTTTTTGTGTGAAGTTCATCTCTGATTAGGGCCAATTATGTTCTTTTCAGGATGCGTTTGGTGGCTGCAGAGTTGGAGTGGAATTTCAATTGGAAGCATGTGGTGGTTAAATTTTGATCTCGGCAGTTGCGTAGGAATGCAAGGTCACATAAAATGGAAGCTCTTTGGACTTCAAGTTTTTCATAGGTCCTGGTCAGATGGTGGATTTCCTCCCTGTAGAGGAGGAGTTTAAAGTGTCTTGGCGACGTTTCGACGAAGTCTCATTCGTCATCTTCAGGCTTGTGCTTTTGGCTTCTGCTTCTAGGAGTAATGTGTGGTCGTAGCTGTTTCTTCCTTTTAACTGCGAGTGGGGGTTTGAACTGATTGGCTTGGAGCTTGGCTATGTTCTGATTGGGTGGAAGTGTGTTCTGATTGGTTAGGGTCTTGGCTGTGCTCTGATTGGCTGGGGGGTTGGCTGTGTTCTGATTGGCTGGGGGAGTGTTCTGTTTGGGTGGGGGCTTTGTTGTGCTGGAGGGGTTCAAAGTGGCCAATGATGCAGCTGTGGTCTGGCTCCTGGTCTGTGGTCATGCCTCATCATCGGTGTGGGTTTGAGTTTGCTTTTTGCGTTGATGTGTGGTGGTGGCATCCTGTGTGGTTCTGGTGTCATTCTTTGTGTTAGGGATTCGCCTGTCAATAAAGGCGGGTTTCCAAATGGCTGGTAGGCGGGAGGTATCATCTCGTTTGTTTATGCTGTGAGGGCATTTTTCTATCTCGATGGCTTCTCTGATCATTCTGTTGTTAAAGTGTCAGTTTTGGCAATAGTTCTGGTCTTTTTGAAATCAATTTCATGTCCTGTGGCTTTAAGGTGTTGGACCATGGAAGAAGTTGGTTCCTCTTTTTTGACTGAGTATTTGTGTTCTTCAATGCGTGCACTTATTCTTCTGTTGGTTTGTCCAATGTATGTGGTGGAGCAAGCAGTACATGGGATTTCATATACTCCTTGATTTTCTAACTCAATTTTGTCTTTGGGGTTTCTTCGGATGGTGGATATTTTTCTGTTTGTGCAGAATGCTGTCTTGATGTTATATTTGTGCAGGATTTTGCTGATCTTGTCTGTGGTGCCTTTTATGTATGGGAGGAGGGCTTTGCCGTTTTCTTGTTCTCTGTCTTGGATTTTAGTGGGAGTTTCTTTTTGGATTAAGTTGGTAATCTTATTTCTTTGGAATCTGTTGGATGTTAGTACATTAGTGAGAGTGTGTAGTTCAGTTTTTAGGTGTTGTTCGTCAGCTAGGCATTTGGTTCTGGAGATGAGTGTCTTGGCTATGGAGTTGATCTGTGCTAGGTGGTGGTGTGAGAGTGCGTGCAGATAGCGGTTTGTGTGTGTTTTCTTCTGGTAGATGGTGTGTCCTAGGGAGCCATTGGATTTCTTGTAGACTAAGACATCCAGGAAGGGAAGTTGGTTATTAGCTTCTGTTTCCATGGTGAATGACACCAGAACTGCACAGGATGCCACCACCACACATCCATGCAAAAAGCCACTTTGAACCCCTCCAGCACAACAAAGCCCCCACCCAAACAGAACACTCCCCCAGCCAATCAGAACACAGCCAACCCCCCAGCCAATCAGAGCAAAGCCAAACCCCTAACCAATCAGAACACACCTCCACCCAATCAGAACATAGCCAAGCTCCCAGCCAATCACTTCAAACCCCCACTGGTAGTTAAACGGAAGAAACAGTTACGGCCACACATTGCTCCTAGAAGCAGAAGCCAAAAGCACCAACCTGAAGATGACGAATGAGACTTCGTCGAAACGTCGCCAAGACACTTCAAATTTTATGTGGGAGAAAACCCGAAGAACCAAAGACCTACATACAAACACCCACGAAAACCTCAGAAAACATGTGTGTGTGTGTGTGTGTGTGTGTGTGTGTATTTCTATACAATACAGTCTCTAATTTGTTTCTCTATATACTAACGTATAGATTTATATATCTCTATCTTAACACTAACTTAAAACCCGAACAGTTCTCCTTGATTCACACCAACAATAGAATTTGTCATTTCCATTGTGAACCTATCCATATCAGCATATGATAGGATTTTATATAAAATCTCTTCTTCTTTTGGAATTTCTTTATTTCTCCAGTTTTGTGCATATGCCAATCTTGCAGCCATGAGAATATGTAGCATCAAGTAAAGTATCCCTTTGTCGTATTTCTGCATAGTTATGCCTAGTAGGAAGAGTTCTGGTTTTAGCTCTACCTCTATCATTAGTATTTCTTCCAGCCATTTTTTAACCTTGTTCTAAAAGTCACTGGTTTTTGAGCACTCCTACATGTGGTAATGTGTCCCTCTTGACAATTTACATCACCCACTTTTGATGCAGCTTAGAAGTATATTGGCTTTTTTTTGCAACTGGAGCACACTTCTGGCTCATATTATGTGATTGACCACTAGGACTCCTCATTCCTTCTCACAGATACTGCTTTTGACCCAGGTACCATCTATTCTATATCTGTGCATTTGCTTTTTTTTTTTTTTTGCCTAACTGTAAGACATTACTTTTTTTTACAGCTGAATTTAATTTTATTGAATAGGGCCAAGTGTTCAAGTCTGTCAAGATCCTTTTGGATCTTGAACCTCTGTTTTAAAGTGCTGGCTGCTGTCACCAGCTTGGTGTTATCTTGCAATTTTGAGGAATCCCCCTTCTATCTCTTTATCTAAACAGATTATAAAGATGTTGAAGAGTACTGGACCTAAGACAAAATCTTGTGCTACCCTACTGCATGCTTCTTTCCACACACTGAGTGTGGTTGGTTAGCAATTCAAATCCCTCTGGTGGTGATGCTGACTATTCCACATTTTTTTCTGTCTTACCAAGATGTAGACCAGCGGTTCTCAACCTTTTTCAGGCTGAGACCCTGACCTGCGCCGCACATGCGACAGCCTGAACTGTGCATGCGTGCTGCGTGTGCGACGCCCCACATCACGCATGCGTGGCGCAATGGTCCAAACCATGCATGCGTGGCGTGCACGACGGCCCGAATTGTGCATGCGCGGCGTGCACGCGACGACCCAAATCGTGCATGCACGGCGCGACGACCCAAATTGCGCATGCCTGGCGTGCACACAACGGCCCGAATTGTGCATGTGTGGCACAACGAGCCAAATCGCGCATATGCGGCGCACGCGCAATGGTCTGAATCACAAATGCGCGGCGCGATGACCCGAATTGTGCATGCGCAGCGCACGCACGATGACTTGAATTGCACATGAGCGATGTGGCGCAACGACCCAAATCGTGCATGCACGGCGTGCACAACGGGCCGCATCACGCATGCGCAGTGCTACCCCCACGCATGCGCGATGCTGCCCCCTGCGCTGGTTGAGGGGAAAAGGGGAAAAATGGCGGACTGTGGTGTTTGGCGACCCCCGTGAAATGGTCGTTCGACCCCAAATGGGGTCGTGACCCACAGGTTGAGAACCGCTGATGTAGACTGTGGTCTGCTTTGTCAAATATATTTCTGATGTACATTTTTGATTTGACAAGTATACTTTGTCATATGTTCTTTAGAAGAGTAATTATTTTAAAGAAACAAAATAGAAGTAAAAAGAGAAGATTCAAAGGATGCATGCTAAGGTAAGAATATAGGTCTTAAGCAGAAGCAAAAATTATACAACACTTGGTGTAGTTTTACCAAATTGGTAACTGATGCAAAAAAATTTCAAAAGAAAAGTCTAACGTCTAAATATGAATGGTTTGGGAACTTGGATTCATCTATTGAAACAGAATGGATGTGTTCAAGCAAGCTTTTGATGGAACTGTACATAATATAGTAGTATTGCTGAGGGGAAGATTAATATCTGAAGAGAAAAAGCAACAGATGAGAGGGGAGTACTTCATCTGAAATTTACTAATTCTTTCTCTAGATATTTTTCCATGTTGTAAATGTAAATGTAAAAAAGGGACTCTATCATTTATGGTGAACATATGATAAGGCAAAGAAATATTGGAGTAGGATTCATATATTAATTGACAATATTCTTAAAGTGAACATAAAGATTAAACCAGAAACTTTCCTTCTGGGCTTAATGGAAAGAGAATTGGGGGAAAAATGGAACTCTGGTTTTATATATGGTGACAGCAACAAGATTGTTTTATGCAGAAAAGTGGAAGGATACCTCCATTCCTACGATGGGCAAATGATTACAAAAGCTGATGGAATTAGCAGAGATGGCCAAATTGACTTTGCTGATAAAAGAAAAGAACATAAGTATTTTTGTTTCTACTTGGAAACCACTTCTGGACTTAGTACTTGAGGTGGAAAAAATAATATCATGATTTTGGGTTTTGGGTTTTATCGATTAGACTGATTTGCTGATACAGAAATGGCTACTGCTCACTACTATAGAAATGTAAAAAGTTTAGATTTGATTTTAATGTCTGATTTTACTGCAACAGAGAGTCGGAAGTCAATGCCTTTTGCCCCCCCTTTCTTCACATCTTTTTTGTTTCTCCCTTTTCTACTGTTGTCCCCTACTATTTACTTTTGTATTTTCACATTTTATGTTATAAATGAATAAAACTATTTTTTTAAAAAAAGTTCAAGCATTCATTTTTATATACTCATGTGAAGATACACAGTAATCAAAATTATCAGAAGTTTCAACAATTGAACACCACTCATGTGTCCTCAGAAATATAAAAACTGCAGAATATATTACTTATATTTACAATTTATTCTTTACAAGAATATTTATCCATAGCACTAGGATAATCATTAGGATTTGTTTTTAACTGTACCTTCATTTTATTATTAATACAGAAAACAGTAAAGAGAACAACTCACCAGTTCTTATTCAACAAAGGAGCACGAAGCCGAAAACACCAGCCTGAAGATGATGAATGGGACTTCGTGGAAACGTCACCAAGACACTTCTACTTTTACGCGGGAGAAAACCCGAATAACCAAATATATATATATATATAAGGAGTTTGTTATACCTACTCCAGGAATGATATTACTTTGTTCCCATATACAATGCATAATTGAGCCAGGAACATTGAACACCCTTCCCTTGCCATTCCTTTCTTTCGAAACATTCCCCTCCCCCTGGTGTCAGAACTCTCATCTAGAGTCATCAGAACTTGAGGGATACCATGGGAAGTGGGAAAGATTTGCAGCATCATTTTCCCCCTTTCAATCACCATTGTTAAAGATAAAATATGAAAGTTAAACTTTACTCATGGACAATGAAGATTTGCACAGGAATAGGCACTTCTGAATTAAACCGAGTCAGCTTCTAGATAAATTTTATAAAATTGCAATCTTAAATGCATAAGGACATTGTAGGTGGTCTTTGAAACCAACCCTCTTCTGTGGACACATAATTTCATTCATTTTGAACTATTATTACACGCAGTGCAAAGACCTATTCCCCTTTTTTTAGAACTTTGAGATTAATCATTGGGGATATTTTCTTCCTGGTAAAGTGTGCCAAGGCTTCCTTAACTTGCTTGTTTCTCAGGCAATAAATGAAAGGATTCAATAGTGGAGTTATCACTGTATTCAGAATGCTGGCCATTTTGTTGAGAGCCAATGAGTGGGTTTTTTGTGGCTGAACATAAATGAAAATAGAACTTCCATAGAATAGAATCACTATAATTAGGTGTGAAGCACATGTTGAAAATGCTTTCTGGCGGCCTTTGGCTGAGGGGATGCGAATTATTGTTGCAATGATAAAAATATAGGAGATCCCTGTTACCAGCAATGATCCTAAAAGGAGCAATGCTGAATTTACAAAATTAATAATCTCAATAGTTCTTGTATCAGAGCAGGCCAACTTTAGTAGAGGATCAACATCACAAAAGAAATGGTTGATGGTATTAGAACCACAGAAATGCAGCTGGCCTAACAAGATGGTTGGTGTGATCACAACAAAATAGCCCCACATCCAAGAAGCAGCTAAGAGTTTGATGCAAAATGATGTGTTCATGATAGCTGTATACCTCAGTGGATTGCAAATGGCAATATAACGGTCAAATGACATGACTGCCAAAAGGAAGAACTCCGAGGAGCCTGCTGAAAAGTAGAAGTAAGCTTGCAAAATGCAATTTTGAGAGGAAATTGATTTTCTTTTATTCATGAAGTTGACTAGCATTTTGGGAATAACAGTGGTAGTGTAAAGAGTCTCTAAAAAAGATAAATTGGCAATAAAGATGTACATTGGGCTATGGAGGTTGTGATCATACCATACCAATGTAATAATAACAAGGTTGCCCAGCAAAGCAATAATATATGTAATGCAAAAAGAAGCAAAAATCAGAGGTTCCAGTCTCTTGGTTGCAGAGAATCCAAGTAGAATGAATTCTGTCACAGTTGTCTGGTTCTTCATTATACTATCAGCTGATGGAGTCAATTATGAATGACTTCTTCAGCTGTGAAACTCCTAGATATCATCAAAAAGATATATTCATTATGAGCAAAAGAACTATAGGAGATGTATATAATAAAAAATCAAGGACTAAATTTCTCTAAGGAAACTATACTGCTCAAAAAATAAAGGGAACACAAATGTATAGGATGTCTTATTTATGTGTTCCCTTTATTTTTGTGAGCAGTATATTTACAAGCATCCACCTTAGACTTCCTTAGATATATATTTTCCAAGTATTATATCTGATTATACCATTCAACGATAAATAGAAATCATCTTTGTAGTCACATTTCTGTTTTCACAAAGCCTAACATTCAACCCATCCAAAATCATAGCAACTTCTTTTTACCATAATTATATAGACATATAGATGTATGTAATATTTCAAAGTCTGCATATTTTAAATATCATGTAGAATGAATTGTGTTGACACCTAGGTAAGTGGGTCTTTGTTAACTATCATAACTATTGAATATTGTGGGATTGAAAAGAAAATGTGAAAAAAAGTTTTATTATGGATTTCATACATTCAAAAACAAGTCATGCTCTCTTTTTTGTCTCCATCTGTTTCTGGTCCTTGTGACTACATTGATTATACTGTGATTAGGGATGACCTATAGAAAAAAAGGAAGTTGAAATTCAGCTGAAATTCTGTTTTCAATGCAAATATTAAAGAACAGAAAACTTGTTTTTACAACCCATTATGTTACATAAGAGATGTTTCAGAAAAAATGGTCCTATTACTGTATTTATAGAAAAGAAAATTTTTGACACACATTTGATTAGTCAATTGATCTATATTTGCTGTATAAATGTGGGATATTTATTAAATATAAATATTCATATTTATTTGACAAATATAAAGCTGGTTAATTGTAATATTTAAGACACCAAGCCAGAACCCAGAAGACTGAGTTTTAGATCTTTAGGCAACTTAGTGACCTTGGTCCAGTCACTCTCTTTCAGCCCTTGGAAGAAAGCAATGACAAGCCACTTCTGAAATCTTGATGGAAAAACTGGAGCAAGTAATCCAGGAAGTTGCCAAAGGTCAAATATGACTTGAATACACAAATAAATAAATAAATAAATAAATAAATAAATAAATAAATAAATAAATAAATAAATAAATAAATAAATAAATAAATAAATAAATAAATAAATAAATAAATAAATAAATAAATAAATAAATCATTTTGTTATTATGTTTCTCAAAACTAATACTTATACTTATAAAACTGATAGACAAAAATCTGTATATAAGGTAAATTGTGTATTACTGACAAAAATTTCCTACAGCAGCCTGCTTTAGGGAAAAAAACTACTCTATGTTCCAAAATTATATAAAAATTGTGCATAATATATATATAAGTCCTTTATCTATGCTCTTAAAATCACAAAATCAGACAGAACAAATTTAAGATAGTAGTGTAGATGGGGAGAAGCTAAAGAATAGCAATTTGTTAATTTCATTTTCCTCTATATTTCACTTTGCTATGCATAAATTATATACAGTTGTATTCCATACAAATTAGCAGAAAAAAATAGCATAAAGTATTGTATGTATTTTTACACAATATATTTATCATATATGCATATGCATTCCACATTAATCTTAGATTCAAATTCAAATCTGACATCTTTTATTAAACATTCTAAAGTACTGGATCTTTTGTGAGAAATCTAAAGGCTGTTGTCACTAAATAAACTTATCCATTGCCTAAACAATAATGGTTAGTCAATAAATCCAATTTTCTCATTTATAATTTACTGAAATATAAAATAATAAATCATTGACTAGATTAATTTAATATATCAGGCTAAAAATAGTTTACTGGTCTATGGCACAATGATATTTTATGGAAAAGTTTAAATTGGAAAAAACAGAGACACAAAATATATTTTTTTGAAAATCTATAGCATCACAGTTTCTCCTTTTTTTCCCCTTACACACACATGCACACAAATAGGCATATGTTTATTGTCGTTTGCTAAATTGAAATCTAAATCTTACAAATGTCAATACAAATCAGCAAACATTCTGTTTTCTGTAATAAACCTTAAATATAAATATATAATTCTTAGGAGTTCAGAAGTAGAATATTTTCAATGTTTCCCAAAGAAGATATGATTCATATTGTTTTAATGAAAATTTATAGGGGAATTAATACTTCTTGAAATTGTGCTGTGTTAGATTTCTTATTTGTAAAATTTGAAGTTCAATATTTACCTGTGAGTTGATGAAAATAAATCTTGATTATTAATCAATAGTGAAAATGCTAAACAATATCTAAAACCAAAACAAGAATAACTAAAATCTTAAAGAAGGTCAATGAGGCATCAATAAATCAAACAGATAATGTAAAGGAAGAGAGGGAAAATATAGTTTTAAAAAGAAAAAAGAAAAAAAATCTCCTTTTATCAAGTGATTGAAATAATATGTCACAAAAGCCTCATTTAAAAACAGTGTTAAAATAACAATGTTAAAATAACAAAGAACTTGCAATATCACTGATGTTAATATGATAATCTCCCATTCTGTATCTTTGTTGTCTCCTTTATGAGAATTGCAAGAATTGGAAGGGGAGATGTAAACATCTCTTTATCAGTTTAAAATAATTTTATTATATGTCATAAATTACTACTTTTCAAATTTCTTTCATTATACTTGCCTCCATGTTTCCACTATTAACAGACCAGATAGAAATGTTCATCTCTCCATGTGCATGTTTCTGTATAAAAGAGAATTTGGAATGTCTACAAAAGTTTTGAATTATTGATTAGAACGATTACAAAGCTGCTAACATAATGCAACTGTTCTCTCTTTTTTTAATGATAGACATTGAACTCATATTTATTAGTTAAAAATATATGGGAAAAACTGAATGATTCCCACAAGAATAAATTAGATCACCTCTGCAATGACTCCTACCAAGTTGATTCAAGATCATGATGCACACAATAACAAAAAAAATATGGCAGTGATGGTGAACCTTTTAGAGACCAAGTGCCCCAAAACCACCCCCACCCCGTCCCCGCTCCACCCTGCTCACTGGGCCACCCACTACCTCCACGGCCTGCCACAGATCACAGCAGCACCATGGTGACCATGCCCACAGAAATAAACTTGGATTGGAAAAATAAACTAGGTTTGACATATTATTACTCTCACAACTGTTCAAGGACAGCAATAGTACTTGGTACTAATTTTGTCTACAGTGATTTCCTTTTCTTCAGTATGAACATAGAACAATAGGTCTGAAGGGACCTCGTAGGTCTTCTACACCAATCACTTGCCCATGGCAAATCTTATAACATTCTGGACAAATGGCTGTCCAGTTTCTTCTTAAAAATCCGCAGCGATGGAGCACTCCACAACTGATTAATTGTTCCCACTGACAGTGAAATTTCTCCTTCGTTCTAGGTTGGATCTCTCTTTAAAAAATTTCCACCTGTTACTTCTTGTCCTGCCTCAAGTGGTTTGGAGAGTAAGTTGACCTCCTCTCCTCTGTGACAGGCCCTCAAGTACTGGAAAACTGCTATAATATCTCTTCCAGTCTTGTTAGACTAGACTTCTCTACTTCTCTCAATTGTTCATCATATGGTTTAGTCTCCAGACCCCTTATCACCTTTATTGTTCTTCTCTGCATTCTTTCTAGGATCTCAACATCTTTTTTGGATCATGGGGGCCAGAATTGGATGCACAATTATTATTATTATTATTATTATTATTATTATTATTATTATTATTATTATTATTATTATTATTATTATTATTATTATTATTAATTTAATTTCTATGCCGCCCTATTCCGGAGAACTCAGGGCGGCTCACAGCATAATAGAAATTACATACATATAAAAAACCCTTAAGTTAAAAAAAACAAAAAAACAAAAAACCAATCATTCCACGAACATACACTGGCTGGGGGCAAGATGTTAGCTGCCCCAGGCCTTCTGGCAAAAGTGTGTTTTAAGCAATTTACGAAAGGCGGAGAGGGTGGGGACGACACGGATCTCCGGGGGAAGTTGGTTCCAGAGGGTCGGGGCCGCAACAGAGAAGGCTCTTCCCCTAGGCCCCGCCAGGCGGCACTGTCTGGCTGATGGGACCTGGAGAAGGCCCACTCTATGGGCCCTAACCGGCGGCTGGGATTCATGAGGCAGCAGAAGGTCCCGTAAATAACCTGGTCCGATGCCATGTAGGGCTTTATAGGTCATAACCAACACTTTGAATTGGGTTCGGAGACCAATTGGCAGCCAATGCAGCTCGCGGAGTGATGCCGAAATGTGGGCATTTCTAGGCAAGCCCAACACTGCTTGCGCGGCTGCATTCTGCATTACCTGAAGTCTCCGAACATTTTTCAAAGGTAGCCCCATGTAGAGAGCATTGCAGTAATCGAACCTCGAGGTGATAAGAGCATGAGTGACTGTGAGAAGAGACTCCCGGTCCAAATAGGGCCGCAACTGGTGCACCAGGCGAACCTGGGCAAATGTCCTCCTCGCCACAACCGAAAGATGATGTTCCAAATTTAGCTGTGGATCGAGGAGGACACCCAAGTTGCGGATCTTCTCCGAGGGGGTCAAAAGCTCCCCCCCAGGCTAATGGACGGATAGATTGAAATATCTTTGGGAGGCAGAACCCATAGCCACTCCGTCTTGTCGGAGTTGAGTTTGAGCCTGTTGGCACCCATCGAAACCCTAACAGCCTCCAGACATCGGCACATCACTTCCACTGCTTCACTGAAATGACACGGGGTGGAGATGTAAAGCTGGGTATCATCAGCATACTGATGATATCTCACCCCATGTTGTCGGATAATCTCACCCAGAGGTTTCATGTAGATATTAAACAGCAGAGGGGAGAGGACCGATCCCTGAGGGACCCCACAAGGGAGGAACCTAGGGGTCGACCTCTGACCCCCTGCCAACACCGACTGCGACCGACCACTGCAAAACAGTGCCCCCAACCCCCAACCCCTCCAGTCGGTGCAGAAGGATACCATGGTCAATGGTATCGAAAGCCGCTGAGAGGTCAAGTAGCACCAGGATAGTGGATAATCCCTTATCCCGGGCCCGCCAGAGATCATCCGTCAGTGCGACCAAAGCAGTTTCTGTGGAGTAGCCGAGCCTGAATCCTGACTGTTGAGGGCCCAGATAATCGGCCTCATCCAAGGACCGTTGGAGCTGGAGTGACACCACCTTCTCAACAACCTTCCCTATAAAGGGAAGATTGGAGACAGGACGGTAGTTGTTTAAAACAGCTGGGTCCAGGGAAGGCTTCTTGAGGAGGGGGCGCACAATTGCCTCCTTGCAGGGAGCCGGAAAGGACCCCTCCCTCAAAGAAGCGTTGACAATCTCCTGAACCCAGCCCCGCATCACCTCCCTGGTGGCCAAAACCAGCCAGGAGGGGCAGGGGTCCAATAAACAGGTGGCGGAGCTCACAGCTCCAATGGCCTTGTCAACTTCATCAGGTGCTACTGGGTCAAACTCCTCCCACACAACAGGATCAAGACGAGTCCCTGTCATCTCGACTGAATCATTATCAGCCGATACTGCATTCCAATTGGAGTCAAGGTCCATCCGAATCTGGGCGATTTTATCCGCAAAAAACTTATTAAAGTCCTCAGCACTACCCTGCAAGGGTGCATCAACTCCCCCCTGATTAAGGAGGGAGCGAGTTACCCTGAACAGGGCAGCTGGGCGGGATTCCGCAGATGCAATCAAGGCGGAATGATACGCGCATCTTGCCGCCTTGAGCGCCACCTGATAAGTCTTGATATAAGATCTTACAAGTGTTCGGTCAGATACGGATTTACTTTTCCTCCATCGCTTCTCTAGGCATCTCTTCTGGCGCTTCATCCCCCTGAGTTCCTCAGTAAACCAAGGAGATCTCCTGGGTCTGCTACCACAGAGAGGTCGCAGCGGAGCAATCCGGTCAAGAGCCCCCTTCGCAGCCATATTCCAGGCCGTAACCAGGGACTCTGCCAAACTGTGAATGAGAGAATCCGGTATTTCCCCAAGCGTCCTCTGAAAACTCTCTGGATCCATCAGACGCCTGGGGCGGAACCACCTAATCGGTTCCGCCTCCCTGCAGGGGAGGAGTGGAGCCTTAAAAACAAGCCGTAGCAGAAAATGATCTGACCATGACATAGGCAAAATATCTAAGCCCCTTAAATTCAGATCATTGCTCAACTGTTCTGAGAGGAATACCATGTCGGGAGTGTGTCCCCTCTCATGAGTCGGACCCTGAACTACCTGAGTCAGGTTCATGGTTGCCATGGTGGCCATGAACTCCTGCGCCAACCCAGAGGATTCGCCGAGCGACGGAAGATTTAAGTCCCCCAAGACAACAAGCCTGGGGAACTCAACCGCCAGCCCAGCAACCTCCTCAAGTAGCGCAGGCAGGACTGTTGACACGCAGCTGGGAGGCAGGTACGCGAGCAACAAGCCCACCTGAACCCCTAGGTCCAACTTCACAAGGAGCAACTCACAACCCGCAATCTCAGAAACAGCAAGCCTGCGTAGGCTAAAGGTCTTCTTGGCTATAATAGCCACTCCTCCCCCCCTTCCCTGGGGTCATGGCTGATGCCATACCTGAAACCCGGCTGGACACATCTCAGAGAGAGGAACTCCTCCCTCCGGGCCCAGCCAGGTTTCGGTCACACATGCGAGGTCGGCCTCCTCATCCAGGAGAAGATCATGGAAGAGGGGAGCTTTATTTACAACCGACCTGGCATTGAGCAGCAGCAGCCTGAGCCCAGGGTCCGGATTTCCCCCATCACCAGTACTTCGGGCTGAACTCACAGGGTCGGAGCAAGGGATCGCTTTTAAACAGCGAGCTCTTGTTCCCCGGGAATGGCCTACCCTGTGGCCCCCGCCATATCTGCCTCTCCCCAGCAAGACCGGTATACTTTGGCCCTCTATCACCCCAGAGCCAGCGCCCCCCTCCCCCTCCGCCTCTGGCGCGCCAGGCAGGCTAGCCAGTCCATCCCATTCATTCCACTCAACCACAACCCCATCCATATCATTAATTTATCCCACCCACAAAAAACTACCCTTTAAACAAACAATTTAAAACAATAAGCTAACCATCCATTCAACCCGATTCATTCCACATCATTCAGCATCTAACAATTCAATTTAAAATGGTATTATTCCAAATGTGGTCTCACCAGTGCAGGAGTCCACAAACTTAGCAACTTAAAGACCTGCTGCCATGACAATTGAGGAATTCTGGGAGTTGAAGTCCACAAGTCTTAAAAGTGCCAAGTTTGAAGACCCCTGAACTAGCTGGTAGTGGTGCATATTAATAAACATGGATAAATTCATCATACATTTGTCAGTGCAAAGGGAAAGTGATTCAGCAAAGGAACAGCCACTGAAGAAATTAAAACTGGTACTTTTTTTCCCTTTTTTCTATAGTTTGTAATATTTTATTAGATTATAGAATAAAATACAAAAATACAAAAGCAAATAATAGGATACAGTGGGGAGGAAAAAAGGGGAAAAGTGAGGGGGAGAAGGAAAAAAGAACATACTTCCTCTGTTGATGGTAGCATTAACATTGAACCTCAACTTTTTATTTTTCCATAATATTATAAACTGGCCACTTCTATAACAGCAAATGAATCTAATCAGTAAAACCCCAAATCCCCCCTTTTTTAGTTATCAAGTTTTTGACACCTTGCTAAGCACTGGTGGTACTCAAATAGTTTCATGTCCTAAAAAAGTTTCAAACTGTGAAAAGGTTGAAAAGTCCTGCCCTACACCATTCATCTGCTAAACTCTCAAGATTCATTTTTCTTGCCATGCACATGTATACATAAACCAAACTAGACTGTGTTGTTTCTCTCTGTCATATAATATATGTGGGTATAAGAATATTTATTTATTTATTTATTTATTTATTTATTTATTTATTTATTTATTTATTTATTTATTTATTTATTTATTTATTGTGTCCTATTTATGTAGTATATATTGGAGGTGGTGAACCTCTGAGAGCTGTATGTAAGAAAATTTCATTTTAATGTATGCCAATTAGTGTATATTAAAAGTGACAATAAAAGTTATTGTTCTAGTCTATTCTTATTCTATTGAATGACAAGCTGGATTTGGAAAATATTTTATACAGGGTATACAGCTTTTTCTCAGCTAAAGCAAATGAATATTGGATAAATGAATCAGTAAGATAGAGCAAGGAAAGAAGAACTATCAAAAAGTAAAATAAATGAGGGAATCATGGAGAACAGAGGAACAAAGAATTAAATACAAGCAAAGATATTTGAACAAAGACCAAAGACTGGATACAAGTTACAAGATTACCCTGATGATATGTCACAAGAGCAAAAATAAAATCCTAGATTGTCCTAAGATAACTTATTGCACTTATACATGAATAAAGTGTAAAGCAAGAAAATAAAGAAACACAAACTCTATTTTTTTTTTGCCTCTTTAAGCTGCCTGAGGCGTTTCTCGTGTCAGAATCTTACAATTCTAGACTGAAAGGCTCCGGCAATTGCAAAAAGCTTTAGCTTTAAATTAAGCCAGTTTACCTCCAAAGAAAACTTTCTAAAAGCCACAGACAGACTCAGTTAAAGGGGGTAAAACTAATTACATTTGTTTAAAGGGATTAAATTTTTCTTGTTGTCTTTTTTCCCCTTCCCCCACCCAAACTACATTCTTTTACAGCCTCTCCTCTCTTCCCCCCATTTTTCTTCAGTTCACCAACAACTCTGAGCTGCTTCTGGAAGCACAATCAGCTGGAGCCGATCAGCTGGAGTCCTGCCAGCTCCTGGGGCTTCTGCTGAGCCCAGACAGTCCTGCAGCTCAGCTGCCTCTCCCTCAGGCTTGGCTCGCTTCAGCTCATTCCCCTTCCATGCTACGCTTGGCTAGCAATTGTATACCACCTGCCATGTGGCAAAGTACCACAAGTGGTACATGTACCACTGGTTGAAAAGCCCTGGTGTAGGGAACACAGCTATTACAGAATCATGTAGTCCTACTAAAAATACTTTGAAACCTCTTCAAGGAGGGAAGCAACAGAAATGGACCATAAAGCGAGTGTGTTGGGTCACTAGCAATGCTTTGAGCTCTAAGTGCATAATATTTATATTTATGCAGTTTGTTGAAATGCTCTCAATCATGCCTCTGTAAAAAGTGGCTAGGACAGAAAGAGAAAGATGTGATCTTCTCATCTGACACAGGAAATGCAGATGCTGGTTTGCATGCTTCACTAAGGATGACATGTGGAGTGACTAATTCAGATTATTAGTTATCTGCACCCCCAGATACTTAATATTGTTGACCACCTCTACAGCTGCAACCTTGATACTGTGTGGAGTATGATTATGCTGGCTCTTTCTAAAACCTGCAATGATCTCCTTTGTTTATCAACATCTAGAACCAGGTTACTTTTATTGCACCAGTCCATCAGAGCCTTCACCTCTTCCCTATAAGGATCTTCATTGTCATCCTGTATAAGACCCACCACTGTCATGTCATCTGCATACTTCACAATATGATTTGAAGCAGATTTGGCACACCAATGATGGGTCATCAAGGTGAACAGTAGTGGACTGAAGACACAGACCTTTGGGGAACCTGTACTCAAGGAGATGGAATTGGAAACTTTCTTTTTAACTCACACAACCTGGGGCCTATTGATAAGGAAATCAAGTATCCAATTACATAAAGGAATATTAAAACTAATAGGCCCAGTTTGTTCACCAGACGCTGAGGGATGATTTGTAGAATGCTGAACTAAAATCAACAAACAGCATTTACATATCAGTATTCTTCTCCTTCAGGTGCGCCAAGCTAAGATGAAGCACAAAGGGAAGTGCATCTTCTACAGAATGTTCTTCTGATAGGCAAACTGTAATGAGCCAAATGTAGGGGAAAGGCATGAAACCATATAATCCTTTACCAATCTCTCAAAACACTTCATCATAAAGTAAATGCAACTGGATGGTAATCATTAAGGCATGTGATTATAGTTTTTTGAGCACTGGTACAATGATGGTAGCCTTAAAACATGATGGAACTATGGCCTGATGCAATGAGAGATTGAAGAATGTCTGTGATAACAGTAGCCAGCTGGTCAGCACACTCCTTAAGTACTTACCCAGGGATATTATCAGGATCTGCAGCTTTCCAAGTGTTGATTTTCTGCAGGACTTTCTGAACAGCAGTTGTATCAAACCTGAGCACCTGCTCATCAGGAAGGGGAACAACCTTCCTTACTGGAACATTCTTTGTGGCCTCAAACCATCCAAAAAACACATTTAGCTTGTTTAGAGAATCCATGCCTCCTTACATGACAAGGAAGCTGCCTTATAATCAGTAATTACCTGAATACCTTGCCATATACATCTCGAGTCCATAGGATCTTGAAAGAAATTCTGCATTTTGTGACTATAGGCCCACTTTGCTTATTTTATAGCATGCCTCAAATCAGCTCTTGCTATTCTAAGTGCTGCTGTATCACCTGATTTGAAAGCTGTGTTTCTCACCTTCAACATTGCACAATATATGCTGCAGTTTTATTTGCCCTTGCTCAATGCTTTGGAGACTCACATCTTATTTGTGAATTTAGAGTTCAGGCCTAAGGAAAATTGTGAGCTAGCAGAAAACTAAGGGTTACTAGATATAATTATTTAAACTCTATCTAAAGTTACTGCTAATACATATTTTCCTTGCAACATAAATAGATGATTCTCCTTGAGTGTTATATTGAGTATTATATATAAGTGGAATGTGGGCTTCTGGTTCCGGTTCACAGCATCTCTAGTCACACGTGGAGACTCATCTCCTAGTCGGCTAGCTTTCCCTCCGCCGGTAGACCCTTATGCAGGTCTAAAGTTGCCCTGGAGGGTGTGACTTCTGTCAAGGAGGCTTTTGCTTGGCTGCAGAGGAGCGGTGGCTCCTCCAACTGTCTGAACTATCTCTGAGGGCCAACAGAGAAGAAGATCGGCCAGTAAAATGGCCGATCACCCTACCACTTCAAACCGCAAGTCAAAAAACATCTAAGCTGTAAGAACTCCCGTGGTGAATCCGGCTGAGACTTTTCCTTGCTACTCTCTCTATTCTATTTTGTTTTTTGTGCCTGTAAGAGCCTTGTTGGAATTATTTCCCTGGCTTTAAAGAGCAGCTTCTACATGTTTGGGAAGAAAGGCATTGTACAAAAATAGAACAAAATTTTAAAGACTGTATTTTATTTCCATATTTTCTGGGGAACAGAAAATTTTTTCTTTCTCTTTTTAAGAACTGTACTATCATCCTATGCTGGAAGATTATTTCTTTCTTCACATTATATTTTAAAAGATAGAAAAAAGGAAGTGGTGTCTGGAAAAGATCTTTTATAACCTACTGAAGACATCTAGTGATGAAAATTTAATACTGCAATTTCTGGTTACTTTTTGAAGCTGGAATAGAACTGACCTTCAAAGTATTTTTGAAGAGAAAAGATAAGCTGTGTAGCTGTGGGAATTGTGGAGGTGGATACTGCCTAACTTTTATTAAATATAGCCTCCACAAAAAAGAAAAAAGAGACTCTTTTTAACTACTATCAAAATGGAGAAACCTCAGCTACAATTAAACTGTAAACTTATATTGGAAAAGATTTACAAGGCTACTGCAGAAATATGTACTACAATCAGAGTTTACTACAGAATTAAGATCCAGAAATCTCACATTAAATATTCAAACTGATGTCCAGACTATATCTGACTATTCTATAAATCAAAACATACTAGGAGAGGAATCAACAGAGATAAAAGAGGAACTTATCTTATCTTATAAACTTTTCATTTGTAACTTTGAGGAACAGAAGAAGCAAAGACTGAGATTTGAAACTACAAAGCAATGATGCTTTAAGGATGAGAGAAATAGCTGCCTAATGCAGAGGATGGGTTTCCTATCATTTCAAAGGGCACAGCAAGCAACAAGGAGACAGTTACTGGATGAAAGTGTGGTTATGGAAACCTATCTGGCACAGAAAAATAGCTAGAATCAGACTGAAACGAGAAGTTTAAAATTGTGTAATGGATTAAAAGGCAATGTTGGATTTATGGATTTTTTTAAGGATTAAGATTTAGAGTTAGAAGTAGGAAATATATATATATATATAGAGAGAGAGGGGGTGATTATTAGAATAGATATTTTGAATAGATAAATAATGTACCTTTTGGAATAATAGATTTATTTTGATGAAAATTATTATGTATTCTAATTGAAAAAATGTTGATTTTTTAGATTTGGATGGTTTCAATATTTAACTGAGTGTTTTAAGATGACCTTTTTGTATGATAACATAGAGTGATAAAGCATGATAATCAATTGGATGAAATTTGAATTTTGTTTAATGAATTGAAATGATTTATGCTTTAATATTATTTTGTTATCTTAAAGAGATTGATCAATTGTGGGATTATCTATGTATAGGGTAGATTAATATTTTGTTTTAATTAGGATATTTATTGTGTAGTGGAAGAAGAAATAAATGAGATTGGTGATAAAATGAGGGATGTGAGAGATTAAGAATTAAAATATATCCAGAAGGGATACCTGAATTGATAATTATGGTAATTGTAAACTGACAAAGTTTTAAAACAGGTTTAGCAATAATAGAAATTTAAATTAGAAATGGAATATTTTAAATGTATTATGCTATTTGAGGGAAATATAAGATATAATATAAGATAAAATATAAGAAATATAAGAAGCGGGAGAGAGCCTGTGGCTTGAGACTAAAGCTTCTGCCTAGCATGCAGACTGCCCAGGTTCGAATCCCGGAAAGGGTGAGTTCTGACTGAAGAGAGTTAAATAACTCGAAATAGCTATCTCAGAAATCCCTTATTTCTTTGTTAACAATTTTAAAAAAAACATATATATATATTTGTGCTTGCAGATGGCTCTGGGTTGAGCTGAAACAAGCAAAGGAAAGAATGATTTCTTCCTCCCATATTTGGGTTTACAGGGTGCAATCTAAAAAATAACCACTTGACACACATATTCACTCCCTGAATATTAACAAAGCGGGAGAGAGCCTGTGGCTTGAGACTAAAGCTTCTGCCTAGCATGCAGACTGCCCAGGTTCGAATCCCAGAAAGGGTGAGTTCTGACTGAAGAGAGTTAAATAACTCGAAATAGCTATCTCAGAAATCCCTTATTTCTTCGTCGAAACGTCGCCAAGACACTTCAAATTCTACGTGGGAGAAAACCCGAAGAACCAAAGACCTACATACGAAAACCTCAGAAAACCTCAGAAAACAAATACACACACACACACACACACACACACACACACACACACACATATATATATATATACATACATACATACATACACACATACACACATACACACATACACACATACACACATACACACATGCACACATGCACACATACACACACACATACATACATACATACATTTATATATATATTTGTTTTCTGAGGTTTTCGCGGGTGTTTGTATGTAGGTCTTTGGTTCTTCGGGTTTTCTCCCACGTAGAATTTGAAGTGTCTTGGCGACGTTTCGACGAAGTCTCATTCGTCATCTTCAGGCTGGTGCCGAATGTAGAGCAACTTTGATGAAGAAAAGCTAGTTTTTGAAAATTCTACATAGATGTAGATTTATGAGATGATATAGACATTCATTCCGATTGAAAACACTATTCGCCAGTTGTGATTTAACTTTCTGGACCTATGTCATGCTCTAAATAGCAATGAACAGAAAATGAGCCAAAGAGGATGGGGGAGGAAGAAAGATAAAAACTGATTCATGTTTGATTAGGTAGAATACTTTTATGGAGAGAGAATCTTTTTTTTAACAAAAAGGATTATTCAATTTGATCATTCTCATCCAAAACTGTTATTCTGACTTCACTACCATTAACACTTTGGATGTAACAAGGTTAACCTATCATGTAATGAACCAAGATATTCTCCTTGAATCTAGACATTTGAAGGATGCCATGGTATCATTAATTAACCCAGTTATAGATAGATATCCTCCATGGTGTTCAGGGATTAGAATGTAGTATTTCAGGCTAACTCTGCCAACTGCCAGGAATTCAGTCCTGACCGGCTCAAGCTTTACTCAGCCTTCCATCCTTCTGAGGTCAATAAATTGAGGACCCAAATTGTTGGGGGCAATATGATGACTCTGTAAACTACTTAGAGAGTGCTGTGAAGCACTATGAAGTAATATATATTGTAAGTTTAAGTGCTATTGCTATTACTATCCTTGATACAATATTTTTGTTTTATACAGGGGAGTGAAAACAGGTGGAACAGGTCACCAGTTTCTATTTGTAAAGAATTACAAGGACATTTGAAAAGCATGTGGAAATGGTCAGAGCTAAATTCCAGGACCAAAGAACAAAACCTGAATCCTGTAGGTAATCCCTGTTGGTTATCCCTTGTATAACTTTATGTTAGTCAGCATTCAATGTGTAGTCATAAAACATATAAAAAAATTGCACAAATTTTGTCAGAATGATGATAAAAACATAAAGAACATTTTGGAAGAGCAATACATTTTATGAGCAAAATTTGAAAATAGTCAGAAAACAAAGTAGAATAAGTTCTTACAGAAAACAAAATAACCTAGAACAGGGGTATCAAACTGCCAACCCACAGGCTGGTTGCATCAGGCATAAGCCACACCCACCCCAGCTCCAACAATGTGAAAAATGTTGTGATACATCACGTGACACAGCGAGTTTAACACCATGACCTAGAACATTTGAATTGCTTAGGGTTACATCCTCTTAAAACAAAGCAAATATTATTCTGAGTTACTAATGAGTAATAACATAGAATAAATGAGTTGGAAGGGACATTGAAAGTCTAACCCACAGCTTAAACAGGAGACCCTATACCATTTTAGACAAATGCTGCCCAGTCTCAAAAGCCTCCAGTGATGGAGCAACCACAACTTCTGAAGGGACGCAGTTCCACCAGTTAATTGTTCTCACCATTAGGAAATTTCTCCTTGGATCTAGATTGCTTCTCTCCTTGATTAGTTTCCATCCATTATTTCTTATCTTGTCTTCTGGTGCTTTGGAAAATAGGTTGACCCCTTCGTCTTTGTTGGCAGTCCCTTAAATATTGGAACACTGCTATCACATCTCATCTAGTCCTTCTTTTCACTCTACTAGACAACCCAATTCCTGCAACCATTCTTCATCAATTTTAGCCTCTATCCCCCTAATCATCATTGTTGTTCTTTACACTCTTTCAGGTGTCTCAACATCTTTTTATACATGGGGATGAAAATTGGATGCAGTATTACACATGTGGAATACTGCACCCAATTCAATCATTGTTCCAGGATTCTAGTAAAATGAATGAGCATCTTTTCTCCTTCTCCTGCTTGTAGTTACCATTTTAAAGAGCTGTTCCACAGAGGGGGGGGCTGAGCTTTAAATTACCTTTTATCTCTTTCTCAAATACACTGTGGTGCTTTTGTCTATTTAGAAAGATAGCATTTTCTCATGAGCTTCTTAATGGTGACTTTCATCTCCTTATTCCGAAGAGTGAAGATCATGGAATTCAGCATTGGGGTCAAAAGAGTGTAGAGCACTGAAACAATCTTGTCTGCTTCAAATACCTTGAAAGGGCGGTCATAAATGAACATCCCTGGAACAAAATTTAAACTCATAACTATGATCTGGGCAGCACAAGTGGAAAGGGCCTTGTGTTTGCCTTCTGTTATATGCCTCCTAATCTTTACTAAGATGGCTGTATATGACACAAGCAAAGTGAAGAAAATTAATGTCAGGAGAAGTCCACTATTGCAGACCATCAGAAGCTCAGGTGTGTATGTATCAGCACATGCCAGCTTGATAAGTTGAGGAATGTCACAGTAGAAATTGTCCAAAATGTTGGATTTGCAGAAAGGCAGCTGAAGGAGAATTCCAACCTGGATAATGGAGTGAGCAAAGCCACCTAACCATGCCCCTACTACCAATCCTATGCAAATTTCTTTCTTCATGATAATTAAATATTGTAGGGGCTTATAAATAGCAATATATCTGTCAACAGCCATTGCAATTAGTAAGAAGACTACTGTGCCCCCTGTTAAGTGAAAGAAGAAAATCTGTATAATGCACCAATTGTAAGAGATGGTATGAGTGTGGTGGAAGAGATTCCACAACATTTTGAGTGATGTGACAGAAGATTCACTGATGTCTACAACAGCCAAGTTAGCAAGCAGGAAATACATGGGTGTATGCAGAACAGGGGTGAGAAATACTGTAATTATAATGGTGGAATTTCCAAGCCAAGTTGTGGTATAAATGACAAGGAAAAGGAGGAAGAGAAGTGACTGCATTCTATGATTCTGGGAGAAGCCTAGGAGAATAAACTCCACTACAGCTGTTTGATTGTTCTCCATTTAAAATGCTCTTAATGGGTTTAAGTATTTTCCCCCTGAAATAATTGAGAAACATTGTGAATTATGTCAATTCTTCCTGAAACAATTCACTGACAATACACATTACAGAATATGTTAAAAAGTTTTTTATTCTGATATCAAGTCAAATGCTATCAAATTTCCTTACTGTGTATATTTCAAGGGTATAGAAATCCATTTATTTTAAAGTCATATAAAACTAAAATATTTTTTTTGCCAGAGAAAACACAAACAAGACATATTATTTTAGCTTCTAAAAGCTAATGATCTATCTTTAATATAATTTACTTTATGCATTTATTTGGTTTCATTTTTGGCTTTCTTTTCATAAAATAATTCATGATATAGTGTAATATGTCATGTCTTGTTGTTCATCTGAGATCATATTTACCTGCTTTTAAGAACAGCTGAGGACCAGATTATTTTTACTGTGTCTTTACATATAAAACCATAGAACTCAAAGAGGGTTTAATTACTTTTTCACATGACTGTATATTTATATTTTTTTTACAATAAAAAATAAAAAATGTAATCATTTACAGGACCTACAAACCATTCCAATCTGTTTATGCTTACTATACCACATTCCAAACTTATAAATTCACTGAAAAATATGAGAAATATGTGAGCAATATTATACCTTAATCAACAATAAAATACACGTTAAATCAAAAATCATAAATTGCATATATGTTATACTACATAATAAGAATTCAATTTTGAACTTAATAAAATTCTCGGAAATCATTTCATACTTACAGGTGATGATTGAAGTAGTTATAATTTCAACATTCATTTTATTTTGTATTTTAAGTTTTATTAAAATTAAAAAACACAACTTCATCCTGAAACTCTTCTATTCATCTAAAAGGAGAAGTTGAAATTTATGAAATTTCATTTTTCAGGCAACTATTGATATGAAGAATGAAGCAAAAACTTTTCCATTAAATTTCATTCAGCATCTCTTACCTTCTCAAATAGATAAAAATAAATATTAAAAATTAGTAAAAAAAGAAAAAGAAAAAAATCCTAACCCCCTCCACATTTCTCATTCTTTCAACTTTAATAAGCAGATCTATTGCTAAAGTTCTGAATGTGCAATTCTGGGATTTACCAATATTTATTTTTTTTAACAGACAAAATGTACAATCTTTGGTATGAGTATTAGTTGTATCATAACATTTTAAAAAATTGGCAAAAGACTCATATCCAGTGGGACACTGGAATCAGCCTCAGGTTAATTTGTATTGGTAGACATATTCCTACATCTACCAATCTTCATGAGGTTATGAGTAAGCTATGAAGATGTTAACTCCAGGGACTCAAAACTCAAGAGAGGTTATTAAAATGCTGTGGAAGTAGATAGATAGAAATATGCTTGCTATTCTTATATGAACCCGTTAGAGAAATAGTCTACAGATAATCCTTGCCCTATGTCTATCACTAAGTGAGGCAGTTGTTAAGTGAGTCAAATCTAATTTTACAGCCTTTTTTTGCTGTGGTTGTTAAGCAAATCAACACAGTCATTAAGAGCAAATCATGCAGTGGTTAAGCAAAATCAGTTTTCCCCTTTGACTTTACTGGTCCAAAGCTATGAAGATTGCAAATGGTGATCACATGACTGAAGAATAGTACAGCTGTCATAAACACATACCGGTTGCCAAGTGCCTAAATTTTGATCACCTGACCATAGGGATGCTGAAATAGTTATAAGTCACTTTTTTCAATACTGACAAAAATTTTAACAGTTGCTAAATGAATGCTTGTAAATCAAGGACCACCTGTATTCACAAGATTCATCATTGATATATGAAAATCCACATACAATTACGTATCATAACTGCTTATAAAAGAGACATCAACCACATTAGTTGGTGGATTCAAGAGGTTGTGTTCCACAATTTTGGTGTGATGCAGACCTGATGACCATACTTCTGGCAGCAGGGAACTCTTTAGAAAGACTGTACTTGAGAATTTAATGTGTAAATGAATTCATCATAGGAAAGGAATTCCCTCAGATACAATGTGGTAAAAACCTTAAATATGGCCAAGAGAAGAATTTGTAACTAGTAAAGATGTTTGAATAATCTGATTTCAGTATTGTACACAGGTTAGAAATGAATTAGATTTTCTAACTGAATTTTCTTCAATTATTACAATTTGGTCAAATTAAATAGCATGCCATCAAAGCTTATCCAAAGGATCCAAGTAGTCTATAAGGAAGAGCAAATGAAGAATAGAAAAAAACTCATGGCTAGACAAAGAATTACAGGACCAATATATTAAACAAACAAAAAAAACCTATAGGCAAAGCCGATAGCAAGACCTGGCAATGGCTTAGAGGAGGAAAGTTTAAAAAAAAAATAGGTAGATGAGGCTGATTCTGGCTGAAGAAGATCAAGCCTTAGGAACAAATACATTGAAAGCCAGAATAAAAAACACAGTTATATATAGCAAATGCTACCTCTGCAAGAAAGCTGAAGAAATAGTGGACCACCGCTGCAAGAGGATCATACAGACTGACTACAAACAAATAGCATGACAAATAGCAGCAATGTGTCAGCTTTCCTACCAGACACTTGTAGGAAAAGGAAAACACAGGAAAACCTTTGTCCAACAAATTCCAGTTTACTTGAGGTAAAGCGATGACGTTCACACAGACCTTAGCAATCAGGTTCTATGCTTTACAAAGTTTGTGCTGGGAGCAACTGCCTCCCAGCTCTGTTTAAATACACTCTTGTAATTACTACCCCACCCTTTACCAATTACTACCCCACCCTTTACCAATTAATCTTCAGCCACAAACCTGTTACACCCCTGCCTAACAAACTACAACCCCGCCCCCTCATCTCCCAACCAGCACCCGGCAGCAATCAGAGAAACCTCAACTACCTCTGAGGCTTCTCTGGGATGCCCTTGATTGTTAATCATAATTGCCAGCTACCGTCCATTAGCTGTTCACCAGCTTGCTGCTCATCAGCTGTTCAGTGGCACGTCCTTCTTTTGCACAGGCGTGGCAGTGTATCTGCGCATGCACGGCATCTAATGGCGTCCAGAATCGTCCCTTTGCTGCTCCAACATTCAGAACAGTCGCCGGAGGATCCGTGGCTCAATCTTCCTTCCAATCTGGTGAGCTGCTTAGATCCTGTGCTGGTTCTCCTCCTCCGTCACCAGGCTGTCCCCCCTTTTTTGTGTGTTGAGCCCGGGAGGGCTTGACAGGAGGCCCCCCTACCAGGTGTCCTCCTGGAAGTAGGCAAAACTTATAGTTAGGTTGGTGTTGGGGTTGTGGATACATCTCCCCTCCCCCCTGGCTTTTGGGGATATTTATGGTGGTATCTGCATATTAGTTGAGGGGCATCAATGTCTGCCTCCCTCACCCATGATGCCTCCGACATTGGGTATTGGGTATTAGGTATTCCCTTCCACAATATTAGGTATTGCAACTGACCCTGTCGATACCATGAATTGAGTAATTTCTCGATTTCGTAATGACCTCCCCCAACTTGACCAGGGTTTGTTGTACCTGCCTAAATGAAGGTTTCATTACCAGTTTTAGTAACCCACTGTGGAAGACTGGGTACACTTTACCAAGGCTGCAGGGAAATTTTAATCTTACCACCACTGGATTGATAACCCGTTCTATTTTAAAAGGCCCGATATATTTTGGCCCTAGCTACTTACATGGCCTGTGTAACTTTAAGTATCTAGTGGACAGGTACACTTCCTCGCTGACTTGAAAGGGTTTTTGTGGACTTCTCTTCTTGTCGGCTTGTCTTTTTGATGATTGTTCCGCTTTCTGTAGTGCCTTCTTAACTGCTTTCAATACGCTTTTAATCTGGAGCATCCAATCATTCGGTTGTTGTGACCCAGTACCTCCTTGAGGTAATTCGGGAATAGGGACAAACTCTATTCCATGTACCACCCGGAATGGAGTAAACCCACTTCAGCGAATGGTAGAAGATCAGCCCAATTTGTCTGCTGATAATTGATATAACATCTAAGTTATCATTCGACCATTGCGTTGGCACATTCAGTTGCTCCGTTTGTACTGGGGTGGAATGTGGAACTCAGTCCCTGAGACGAACCAGTAGATGTGATGAAATTTCTCCAGAATCGGGCAGTGAATTGCACTCCTCAATCTGATATGATGTGACGAGGTATTCCATGTAGGCGATAGACATGTGTTACATATAATTTTGTTAAACGCCTCACTGATGGTAACCTTTTGCAGGGTATAAAATGTGCCTGTTTTGAAAACAGGTCTATCACTGTCCATACTGTGTTCCTGTGGCTGGCTGCTAGATTGACTATAAAGTCCATGCCAATCTCTTCCCAAGGATGGTTAGGATCGGACACTTGTTGTAGCAGGCCCAATGGTTTTCCCACCATGGTTTTGTAGTTGCACACATGGAACATTCCTGATGTATTTCTCTACATCTTTTTTCATACATGGCCACCAAAACTGTCATTTTAAAAACCCAAAATGACCAGATAACTTAACATCGTGGCCTCGCCCGAGAATCTCCACCCATAGGGATTGTGGGACATATAATTCCTCACCCTTCCATGCTAACCTGTCTCTCATAGTAAGAGTATGGGGATGGCTCATTAACCATGGATCAACTGTAAGAGCATCTTGCAGAGTCTGTACCATGTCTTCCACAGATTGTACCACCAGTATTTTATCTTTGGACTGCACAGTTGTGCGTATGAGGGCTTGAACCACCTCCTCCCTCTTACTATGGTACTGCGGTTTTCTAGATAATGCATCCGCAAGAAAGTTCCTCCCTCTGGGTATGTACTTTAGTCGGAATTTGAAATGCTGGAAATATAGCACCCATCTCATGTGTTTTGGAGTGAGTCATCTGGGTTCTTGTAGTACTTCCAAATTTTTGTGGTCAGTCCACACCTCAAAAGTTTCTTTTGCTCCTTCTATAAAATGACACCATGTGGCTAATGCCCACCATACTACGTACGCCTCCTTCTCCGAAATCACCCACCCTCACTCAGTGTTGGTTAATTTACGAGAGGTGAACGCACAAGGTTGCAATCTTCCTTGTTCATTCTTTTGTAAAAGCACTGCTCCTACTGCCACGTCACTTGCGTCTGTTTGTACTACAAAAGGTTCATCTGGATTGAGATGTCATAAAACTGGTTCCCTTGAAAACAAGACTTTTAAAGCCTCAAATGCTTGTTGGCACTTGAGTGACCAGGGTAATGGTTGGTTTGGATGGGGCTTGTTACCTGTGGCTTTTGTATGCAGTAATTCTGTTAATGGCAATGCCATTTTAGCAAAAGATGGAATAAACTGTCCATAACAATTTGCAAAGCCGAGGAAACTTTGCAATTGATGACGCGTCCATTGTGGTTGCCAGTCTAGGACAGCCTGCACTTTCGTTGGATCCATTTCTACCCCTCCTCCTGATATTCTGTATCCTAACTAATCCAATTTACTTTGATGAAATGCACACTTTGATAGCTTAACGTATAATTGTGCATCGAAGAGTTTGCGTAGCACTTGTTGGACTAACTGCACATGATCTTCCTTATTGGCTGAATATATGAGAATGTCATCAAGGTATACAAGAACCCCTCGATACAAATATTCATGCAACACTTCCTTTATAAGCTGCATAAATGCAGCAGGAGCCCCCTGTAACCTGAACGGCATTACTCTATATTGATAGCTTCCCAATGGACTGTTGAACACGGTCTTCCACTCATCCCCTTCCTTTATACGTACCCAGTAATACACCTCCATAAATCCAATTTAGTAAAGATTTTTCCTTTTGCTAAATGGGCCAAAAGGTCTTTCATGAGTGGAAGGGGATATAATTTTTCCACACAGACTCCATTTAGACCCCGAAAGTCCACACACAAACGTAACCCCCCTGTCTTTTTTCTCCTTAAACAAAACAGAAGCCGCGACCCGCAACCGGGAAGGTTGGCTAAAACCTCTCGCTAGATTTTTGTCAATATACCTCCTCAACTCCGCCATCTCATTAGGAGTCATAGCATACATGTGAGGCTTCAGGAAGGTTGCCCATGCCATTATATCGATGGCACAATCAGTTGAACGATATGGTGGTAACACATCGCATTCCCGTTGATTAAACACATCTGCGAGGTCGGTATATTCTGATGGAAAATCAACCTCCCCCTCCTCCCTGGTTACTTGGTCAGTTATAATCTCATCTCATCTTTTCACTTGCTCATGAGGAGGTGGCTGAGGACCCACATGTTCTATCCCAGCCTACTGCCATCCTTGTTAAAGGTACAAGGACCAAACCCCTGCTGATACAATAGGCTGGAGACTTTAAAACACAACAAACCCCTTTTAATATAGGTGACAAACCTGTCAAATAGTCCAAAACACAAACAGCAAAACTCACCTGCTGGATGAACCTCCTCCGTCACCATGCTGTCCCCTCCTTTTTTGTGTGTCGAGCCCAGGAGGGCTCAACATAATGGTGCATTGGAATACCTGCACGAAATAGACAAAGTATTCAACTGAAAATGATGAAGTTAAATTGCTTTGGGACTTTGGAATTCAAACAGACAAACATCTGCCAAACTTCCCAGACTTAATTGTTGATAAGAAAAATTGAAAAGTCTAAATAATGAATATTACAATACTTGGAGATATCAGAACAGAAGAGAAAGGATTGGAGACTTATACCACTCCTGCTTCTCTTCTCTTCATTTTCTAATAAGATGGATCAACTTCAAACAGAATTTGCAGGGGTCAGCTATGTGGTAGCTTGTGGGTTGTGTAAGTTCCCCAGCATATATTACTGGACACTTCTCTTGAGAACTCATCATGCTTGGGTAATTAGCATAATAGAGATGAATTAGTCATGTGACTTGTCTTCTTTTTCTCCTGCTTGGCTTTAAGTATTGCAGTCTGATGTGTCTGAACATCTGATCTTTTTTCAATATTTTTATGAGACTCAGCCATATGCCTCCACCTTGTACTTGATCAGAAATGTTATACTGTATAAGCCTTGATTTGGTGTCTGGAGATAGTAAGGCATTGAATAGGAAGAAACAAGCTGAAATTCAGTCCCTGCAAGTTGGAATTGTTATTATCTAGAAACCATCTACTTTTTTGTTAGCTCTGGTAGTGATAAGATTGTATCTTCTGAAGAAATAGGTGTGTGATTTGAGGATTCTCCTAGATGTATGGTATTGATTTCTGCCTTGAAGTCACATACCTCCTTCTACACAACAAGTGTCTATGACAGCCTTTGCTTACTTTTGGTTGATGCTTCACTTGTGACCCTTCCTGGAGTAGGGAACTCTGGCAACAATAACTGATGTGTTCATCACTTCTTTGATAAATTATTTCAATTTTTCCTCAGGTTATTGATTAGTAGCCATAATGGTTCTGAAGAGTTAGGGCTCTTTCGTGTAGAGTAGATTTGCACATTAAGAGTCTTAAATGCCACAGTACATTAATTATAATATTCAAATGCACTCACAACTAACACTTTGAAATCCAATTACAAATGAAGGTTGAAAGAACTCATAATCAATAATTTCTGGGCAATACAAGCCCATTCAGAACTTATTCCAGTATCTAGCTTGTTCGTGTGTGTGTGTGTGTGTGTGTGTGTGTTTTTAAAAGTAACAGCACTTTTATTGTGTGTAGATTAAATTAAAGCTTGTTTTCCCTCATCTAGTCCACTACAGGGATAAAATTCTCTCATGCAGAAAGAACAGTGTTACTCACACTCTGGCGTGCATTGTTGTTACATAGAAATTTGGAAGTAAGTGAACACATTGGACAGATAATGACTTTTTTAAACTTTTGTTTACTAACATTTATGACCGCCATGCTGGCAAACAATCACTAATTGAGATAGTTGTTGCTTGAGAAGAGGCCGTAATCAGGTATCTGCAGGAATTGTTTCTTTCATTTGTTCTTTAAATGAGAATGAAATAATTTTATCTAAATAAGATGGTAGCAAACACCAAACTTCAGTTCTCTCCCCACTCCCTCTCTGTGAATAAGAGACATAAAGAAAGAGATGTTCACTTAGTGATCATTTCAGTTAGGAACCATTTCACTGAATGGAAAGATTTATACTTTCATTCCCCACCACCCAGTCAGAGCTGGAGAAGCTTCTTGGATGAGAAGCGAAACATCTTCAAAGAAAAACAAGAAAGTCCTGTTGCCTTGTGAAAAAGCATCTTTGGAATAACTATGACCTGGAGAACTGAGAATTTCCATAGACATTTCACTGAATGCCTTGTGGTCACTATAGAAGGAGAGATTGTATTTAATTTAACATTGTGCACTTAGTTAATATAATAATTAATGTACAACAATAGCCTACAAGCATGTTAGTTAAAATCCAGGGTGTACTGGATAGGCAATATAGGCAACACATGCAAAATTTATGTCAGAATGATGACAAACTAAAAAAAAAATCTGAAAAGCTATACACTTTCTGAATAAAATTTAAATATAAATAGAAAATAAAGAGCAATAATGTCTTACAGGAAAAAGAAAACACAGAGCCTATGCATTCAACTTTTTCAGAATTGCTTCATATTAAAGTAAACCAAATGTGTGTTCTGAGTTGTGAAACTTCTCTAAAAAAATAGTCATTTGTTCACTGAGCACAAGTTTTCACGTTTGCATATTTTACTAATTCAAAGAGCAATGCTATGGTGTGGGGGACTGATCTTTAATTTATTCTGCATGTTTCCCTCAGGGTAGAATGTGGTGCTTTTGTCTATTTAGAAAGATAGCATTTTCTCATGAGCTTCTTAATGGTGACTTTCATCTCCTTATTCCGAAGAGTGAAGATCATGGAATTCAGCATTGGGGTCAGAAGAGGGTAGAGCACTGAAACAATCTTGTCTGCTTCAAATACCTTGAAAGGGCGGTCATAAATGAACATCCCTGGAACAAAATTTAAACTCATAACTATGATCTGGGCAGCACAAGTGGAAAGGGCCTTGTGTTTGCCTTCTGTTATATGCCTCCTAATCTTTACTAAGATGGCTGTATATGACACAAGCAAAGTGAAGAAAATTAATGTCAGGAGAAGTCCACTATTGCAGACCATCAGAAGCTCAGGTGTGTATGTATCAGCACATGCCAGCTTGATAAGTTGAGGAATGTCACAGTAGAAATTGTCCAAAATGTTGGATTTGCAGAAAGGCAGCTGAAGGAGAATTCCAACCTGGATAATGGAGTGAGCAAAGCCACCTAACCATGCCCCTACTACCAATCCTATGCAAATTTCTTTCTTCATGATAATTAAATATTGTAGGGGCTTATAAATAGCAATATATCTGTCAACAGCCATTGCAATTAGTAAGAAGACCACTGTGCCCCCTGTTAAATGAATGAAAAAAATCTGTGCAATGCACCAATTGTAAGAAATGGTATGAGTGTGTGAGAAGAGATTCCACAACATTTTGAGTGATGTGACAGAAGATTCACTGATGTCTACAACAGCTAAGTTAGCAAGCAGAAAATACATGGGTGTATGCAGAACAGGGGTGAGAAATACTGTAATTATAATGGTGAGATTTCCGAGCCAAGTTGTGGTATAAATGGCAAGAAAAAGGAGAAAGAGAAGTGACTGCATTCTATGATTCTGGGAGAAGCCTAGGAGAATAAACTCTACTACAGTTGTCAGGTTGTTCTCCATTTAAAATTCTGTTAATGGGTTTACGGTAAGTATTTTCTTCCTGGAATAATTGAGAAACATTATGAGTTATATCACTGAATTTTTCCTAGAACAATTTACCAACAATGACAATTATAATTGATGTTACATGTTAAAGGTGGTGGGTTTTTTTTTTGCAATCAAATCAAATACTGTCAAATGTGTTTACTTTGTATGCTTCAAGGATATATCTATTCAGTAACAAAAATTAAAAAGAATTCATAAATTGTAGCAGAATTATTCCCAAATTGGGAATAATAATATTAATAATAAAACCTAATTGTGCAGAATAGTCCAACAGCCCTATTTGTAGACCTTGATGAAAGAAACAAATCTTTTAGGATATCAGGAGGAGAAAACCATTTGACTATCTATGAGATATTCTGTATTATTACATTTTCAAAATGTTTTCTGAATTTTATATCCATGACTTTTGTTGCTGTGATAATCATTCTTCTAAATTACCATTAACAGATTTGGGTATGTGATAAAGCAGAATAGAAATCCCCTCCCCCTGTTGAAATATGAATATATGCAGCATCCTATCATCATAATGCATAAATATATATATATTATATTGTGCCATAAAAATGTGTCTGAATGTATGAAAAAAAATAATAATTAAGCTACACTCACTTGTATATACCTTATTCATTATAAAATAAACTTCCTAGTTACAGGCTTCATATATCATTTAAATAGATTGACTCAGATTTGACAGTCACTTTCTTAGTATTCTATTTCTCTATTGTCATAGAGAAATGTTGCTGTAACTGATTATAAGTAGTCAGTACTCAAAAACTATCAAATATGCCAATAGTCATACACAAACTCATATGTCATATATTGCTTAATCCAAATTCAAATTTGAATTTATTAATACCAGAAGATGTCTTATTCAATGGATATTGAAGGACTGAAGCAGCTCTAATTTCAACATACAATTTTATTTATAGTTATGAGCCAGTCCAATCAAACTTACTCTCAATGGTATAAAATTCCTGAGATCCATACCTTGGGTTAAGAACAGAAAAGAAAAATAGACAAAATTAAAATAATATAAACAATACACAATCAAAAGCAAAAACCATACATCATGTAGAGTCATACATAAGTTAGCAATATAAATATACAATTACAAGAAAGCAAACTCACTACTCAGAAATAATCAAACCATCTTTTGGGGGGGGTTATAATGTCTGAATAAATCTTGAAATCTTTACATATTTTCTGAGTGTAAGAAAAAAGATGGACATTGAACTATATAGCCATGACTATTACTACAGTTATTATCAGTATTATTATTATTATTTCTAAACTACCATTAACACATTGGGTTACCAGGTAAGAATTCTTTATTGTCTGAATCTTAAATTGGTCCACTGCAGAACAAAGATATCTTTACTGAAGGTTATGAAGTATTAATATCTACCATGATGATACATTGTAAGTTTTTTCATGGGTATTTTTTCAGTTCTCAGTCTAAAGTTGAGAGAGTGACACCCACCTCACCTCAGAATACTTGGCTTCCATCTCAAAAGGAGGCAACATGTTGGATCTCCTAATTTAACCACAATGCCACACTTGTTCTCATTATACCCATTATATCCAATTACTTTTTTTCCTCTTTCATTCTTTAAAAAATAAGATATTTGTAAGCCATCCAGAGTTGTCTCAAAGTGAGATGGGTGGCAAACAAATCTAATAAATAAATTATAAATTATATCATTATATGGGAATGAATAATTACAAATTATTTCAAAATGGCTAAGTATGAATTGATAAATATTTGTAAAATGCATCCTTGATCAAACTAAACTTACCAATATATAAGTATTTGTAGTAATTGTAAAATGATATGTATTACTTACATGTTTCCAGAGTTTAGATAAGTCAGTCTGAAGCTGGCATTTAATTTCTTGCTCCTCTATTTCTCAACTGTCAGGTAGACTTATAGCTGGTATTAAATAAATAAAGCCTTATACTAAACTTGAATTCAGTATTGAATTTATTTTAATAATTACATAAAATGTTCCATGAAATCATTATTATTCTATAGGCGAATGTTTGAAGGAGGTCTATTTCACAGTGTTCTGATTTATTTCAAAAACACAATTGCATCCAAAAAGTGCAAATATATTTTTGTTTGAGAAAATAATATAGTTATTAAAAATAAGACACAATACTAGCCAAACCAAAATCTATATATCAAATTGCATTGACCGTCTATTAACCTTACAAATAAGTAAGAAGAACTGAACATTAACAATTTGCAAAAGAAAAAAAATAAAATTCTTATTCATTTCAGTTCTCACTTTAAGAAGCAGATCTATTGCTAAAGTTAGAAATTCTGAGATTTATTGATATATTCTTTATTTTCTTTGAATGAACTCACTTTTATGACATTTTGCCTCAAATTTAGTAATGTTAACAGAGAAAATGTTCAATTTTCATTCAAAAAGATATACCTGTTATTATGCTGATTGTGTAACTGAACAATTAAAATCACTGACTAAAGCTATTACTTTTGTTTTAAAAAGAAGGAAAATAATTCCATGATTATTAGCATCAGAATAAGGACTTGGTGTATCAAAACATTTTTTAAAAAATACAAAGGACCCACATCCAAGAGGAGCATTTAAATCTCACCCAGAATAACCTGAAACTGCCAATCATCAAGGTGTTATGAGTAAACTGTGAAAATGTTAATTGAACAATTAGAGATTCAAAACACAAGAGATGTCATTAAAATGTTGGATAGATAGGTAGATCTGTATCTGATCCTTCTTGAATGTCCTCTTGGTGGACTGTAGCAGTTTCTGTGAGCTTTTAGTGAGTCACAAAGCTTTCACAGCCCCGCCAGCTGCTTCCTCTGTGGTAACCTCTCGCAGCGCATCTTGGAATGAAATCTCTTCTCTAGCAAAAATCTTCTGCTGCAATTCTCTGTTCTATAGCCCACACACAAATCTATCACACAGCTTCTCTTCTAAGTCTTTAAACTCACACGTCCTGGCTGCTTTTCTTAAGGCTGCAATGTAATCAGTAGCAGATTCTCCTTGCTTCTGATCCCTCTGTTCAAAAGCATGCCTCCACGCAATGAGAGACAGCTTGGGCTGAAAATGTTCCTTTAATAAATTTTTAAAGTCAGTATAAGCCACTGACTCTAGAGGTGCAGGAGCCACCAGGTTTTCTGCAATTTCGAAAGCTTCCTGCCCACAAACACACAACAAAGTTGCAGCCTTCAATCCATCTTCTCTGATTTGGTTCACTCTAAAATAATTCTCTACTCTGGCCACATAAGAATTCCACCTCTCAGGATGTGCGGCATCGAAGTCAGACAACCGGCCAATCTTTGCCATTCTGAACTACGAACTTCCCACTTGTTCCTCTGCAAACCTTCTTGAAAAAGGGAAAGGGTCTGGTAGTCGAACTCACCCTCCAACGACTCTGTACTGGCAGGCTGGAACACTCGTTAGACACCGTCTTCCCTCTGCAGACTTCTTCAGCAACTATTCAGACCCCTTCTTTTTGTTGCAGAAGAATCCCACCTTCGTCGCCAGTGTTGTGTTTTTGGGTTCGTTCGCAAAGATAACGACACATGGTGTATCCAACAATCTTTATTACTCTCTGTGTTCACACTACTCACAACCAACAAAACAAGGGAAAAGACATGCAGGCCTTTTATGTGCCCAAAAACCCGGGCATTGACAACTAATAGGAATATAGCATTTTCGCGCCTTGCACATGCGCACAAGGCTGGCGCTGCTCTGTCTGGTCCCGGGCAGCTTTTGGAATTGCCCGGGACCTTTTGCAACAATTCTGGGCCTGCTGAGTTTTCTCATCAGGCCCAGGACACAACATACTGTATCATTGAATTTTGGTGGTGATCAACTTCTCACAAGGGAGAAAGGGATTAAGATTTCCACTTTAAAAAAGATTCATTGAGAAAGTGGTAGCAGTATCTTAGTATGGAGAGCATTAGTGGAAGCATACTATCTAGGTCCCTTGCATTCAGACTTCAGGCCTAAAATCAGTGTAAAAAGGCTCTTGTAAGAGTTAGGAATGGGGACATAATTTTACAGCACTTTTACTCCTTACTGTGTAGTCTCTCATTGGCTAGAATTATTATTTTGTGGTATAGGGATCAATTATTTCCATATGGGATATTACCCTTCAGTCTTGCCTCTTTCTTTCTGTTCCCTCTGTTCCTCATTTGCATAAAACCACTAGAAATGGTCATAAGTTTGGAATGGAATATTTTTAATAGTTTGATGATATTCAAAAACATACTTCTATTCTGTACTGGACCAGATATGCTGTAGAATTCCTGATCTGGTATCTGAAGCTGTAAGGTACTGGATAGGAAGAAATCAGCTAAAATGGAATCCCTTCATTTTGAAATTGCTGCTTATTAAGAAACAATGTTTTCCCTGTTAACTCTGGTAGTGGCTTTGCTCAATTTTGGTTCATATTCTAGTTGTTGCCCTTCCTGGAGTAGGAATCCCTAACAGCATTAACTTATGTCCTAATCACATTTTGGATAGACTAGTGCAATATATCTTTTTTATTTATATTTGTGAAGAATTTTACATAAAGATAAACAGAAAAAATATGAAAATAAGTTATCAAATGTAATTATTGTAATCTTATAATTCTTCCTTCCTCTTGGATGCTCTATAAATTTCTTTATTCCTTAACTTGATCTAGATCTTTTTTACTCATCAAATTCATAAATCATTGTATTATTTTTCTTTTTTCATGAAAACATCCACCTAAGATTTCCAGTCTTTTTTTAAAAAAAGTTTTTTACTTTGATTAAATAAGTCAGCTTTGGCATTTTAGCAATTGCTGTCATTTTTACAATTCACTTTGGGAATTTCATTCGTCTTTGAGCATACAGTAATCTTTGTATACTCAAGAATATGGCTAAAATTGGATTCCAGTCTTACATATGTTTTCTAATATAAAACAAAAACAAAAAAACCCCATAGGTGCATCCTTTAGTTTTCTTTCTTTTTTTATGTAATTAGGTTCCATGTTTCAGAACCAAAGAATGTCAGGGCTGCTCAGTATAATAATTGAAAATAAACAACAACAACAAAAGACGTAACAGGTTATTGGCCTTCACACAAGAAGGAATCATTATAGAGAGAACTGTCAATGTTTTGAAAATATAGAAAAAAACCTGTTTAAATAATTTGAAAATAAGATGAATTATGTTTTTTATTATTATTTAAGGGATTTCATGAATGGTTAATTTTGTTTTCATTTTTGCTGAAGAAAGCCCCTATCATACTTCTTTGTATTTTTGTCCTGTATATAATTCCCAATTGTGGACTTTGAATTATATGATCTTTTTTTAACATATTATTAAGCAATATAAGGTAAATGCTGGGATTAATGCTCAGGTCCTTTATTTTAACTTAACCCATAGAATGGGTTATATGTCTTTTTTTTTAATCAGTATATCTGCATGATTTAATTTAAGCTTCAAAATCCATGGAGTGTGGTCTCAATACTTGGATTAATTACCCACATAAGATATTTAATTAATATTTAGGGTTCCCGAGTCTATTCTACATCTCCATAGAAGAACTGTGATGATTTTTTATTTTATAATAGCTGAGGTTAAAAATCAGTAAGATTATACAGGAAATCCAGCAGTTTTTCTGTTTGGGATAACTTCAAATACTCTGCTAAAAGTATATGTTGTATAGTTTTAGGTATATATTCTCAGCATTTTTGTTACTCAAAAAACTATTTAGTCAATTTCATACTTTTTAAAATATTTTATAGCTGTTACTACTTAGAAATAGTGCAAATGCTTTACAGAAATCGTCAGACAAATTACCAAGAAGTAAGAAGCAATCATCTTGAATACCTTCCATTTGTATTCCTGTTATGTTTTAGTATGAATTTTCAATCTACTAAGAAAAATAAATTGGATAGAAACAATACTTTTGTTTTACAGTTGCATTGTAAAATATCACTTCATTAATAACAAGGTAAAAGGACTGCAGTGCAGACAAACTTGTACACATACTCTGATTTTTAAGAAATCTAGAATTCTTCTCAACTGATGCTTTGAAAATCAGAACTGGCACAACGTTTCTAAATCTTGCCAGATTACTAATTTCTTGGTTGAATGCCTTATTCCCAAATTGTGGTTTATTCCAGTATACTCTTGTGCTGCTCTTAATTCTGGCACACAGTTCCTTATGCTGTCTTTTAAGGCAAAATTACTAGTTGTCCTCTTCAATGCATATACAAAAAGTAAAGGAGCATCTGATTTCAAATGGCATTGAGAAAACAAATATTAAAAGCCTGGATCCATCTTTCTTTCTTTCTTTCTTTCTTTCTTCACTTAGACTATACAATATAAAACTTTCCATAATAAACAATCAAGTGCCTGATGTCATAAATGTAAATTGGCTATTTGGTCATGAACATTATTAAGAAATGTATGTACTGTATATATTAGTTTGTCTTTCCTTAATACAATGTACAAGTATCCTCAAGCATCAAAGAAAACAACTGTCAGTGAATCTTCAAAGTTTTTCTGGATGGAGATCTTGTAGAAATTAACTGATTACTATTTGTTTTTATCCCAAACTCAGGGATTCATTAAAGTAACCAGAATTGCTTCTGCAATTTATTAAAAATCAGACTTTTAGTGTGGATGGGTTGGAAAATCTCCTTACTACATATTAGAGAATTAAAACTTATGAAGTAAAGTTTCCTATCCATTAAAATAGTTGCTTTAGTTGCCTAAAGGACACCATTTTAGAACATGCCACCATGCAAAATTATACTATTACAAATCTTTTTGTGTTAAGACATAACATAAGTCTTAAGAGAGTTTTAGAAGATTGAAATCATTCAATTTATTATTATGGCTTTGTTTTGTTTTGTTTTACTTAAAGACAGAATATAAATGATCGCTAACAAAGATACACCATAAAATGCTGATAGGTAGAGATTTGAAAATTTTTCTTTTCTGCTCCAATGTCCTATGTGTGTTCAAGTGATTTTTCTTCACAGTGGAAAGAAAACTTTTACTTGAAGTATGTTCATCTTGATGGTAAAAAGTTGAATGATTGATCAGGTTGTTAAAATTAATTGCCGGAGATTTGTATTTTCAGATTTAACATATTCTGTCAATATAACCTTATAATAAAGTAGAATTAGCTTATGTGGTAATGACAGCCTTCCCAGATGGTTTAAAAGAGGATTGGACAGATCCATGAATGATCAGGCTATCAAACTCCCTGATATTGTTGGCTATTTTTACTATCTTCTGAATTATAGAAGAAGGACTTAAATGAAGGTGAAAAGGGGCTTTCACTCTTTAGTCACAGATTTGTGGGCTTTCTAAGTGGCCACTACTGTATATGCACCCACTAATTGGGTGTATAGCATCATCCAACAAAGATTTTTATATGCCCTTATAAAATGAAGCATTAGCATAAGAAAGTTGCCCCATCTCCAACTCCCTGCTTAACATGGCAGCAGCAAGAGCATGGACTGATTGACAATAGCTAGCTTTGAAAAAGGACTATTCACATCAGAGAGATGCTCTATTGTTGGATAGAATTCTGCTGCCTCATGTTTTCTGCTCCATTCTTCATTAAAAAAAGAACTTGGCAAGAGTTTATCGAAAGAAAACTCCCAGCTCTTCTTAATTTACCAAAGAATTCTTCAAAGTAAGACTTTGGACCCATCCTTCACTCTCTACACCATTTTCTATCAGTGACATTTTACATTACTGAGAAAATACCCAGAATAATTTTCTTTAGAATGAAGTTGCTGTTCAAAATGAGGGATTGGATACAATTGACCTCAGAATGTCTGGTGAGTAGATGGCAGTGACAGGCACTGCTTGCCAGAAAAGTGAGTCAAATAATATTAATCCCTCCTGAGTTATATCAGCTCTGAATGATCCAATGGCATGTAATGAAACAAAACAGATTAAACTGAATGAATAAATAAATAAAAGCTAGACCTCCCAATGTGTGTCATTGTGTGTCAGATGGATTACACCCCAGGGTTCTCAAGGAACTGGCAGATGTGATCTCAGAACCACTGAGCTATATCTTTCAAAGATTCTGGAGCACTAGGGAACTACCAGAGGACTGGAAAAGAGCTGATGTAGTTTCCATCTTCAAAAAAGGGAAAAAATGGATCCAGTAAATTACAGATCTGTCAGCCTGACCTCAATACCTGGGAAGATTCTGGAAAAGATAATCAAACAATGAATCAGTGAACACCTAGAGGCAAACAAAGTCATTACCAAAAGCCAACATGGGTTTGTCAAAAACAGATCATGCCAGACAAATCTTATCACATTCTTTAACAAAGTGACAAAATTAGTGGACCAGAGGAATGCTGTGGATATAATTTATTTGAACTTCAGTAAGGCATTTGATAAAGTAGATCACAACCAACTAGAAAAATGTGGGTTAGACAGCATCACCACCAGTTGGATTCGTAACTGGCTGACCAGCCGTACTCAGCACGTAGTCCTCAATAGAACTGCATCTACATGGAAGGAAGTGAGTAGTGGGGTGCCCCGGGGCTCTGTTCTGGGCCCAGTGTTCTTCAACATCTTCATCAATTATTTGGACGAGGGGATAGATGCGGAGCTCATCAAATTTGCAGACGACGGCAAGCTGGCAGGAATAGCCAACACTCCAAAAGACAGGCTTAAGATACAGAAGGATCTGGACAGACTTGAACATTGGGCACTATCTAACAAAATGAAATTCAATGGTGAAAAAGTAAGGTTCTACATTTAGGCAAGAAAAACCAAATGCACAGATATAGTTTAGGAGGTACCTTGCTCAATTGTAGTAACTGTGAAGGGGATCTCAGAGTCCTAGTGGACAATTACTTAAATATGATCCAGCAGTGTGCTGCAGCTGCCAAAAAAGCCAATACAGTGCTCGGCTGCATTAATAGAGGGATAGAACCAAGATTACGTGAAGTGTTAATATCACTTTACAATGCCTTGGTAAAGCCACACTTAAAATATTGCATCTAATTTTGATCATCATGATGTAAAAAAGATGTTGGGACTCTAGAAAGAGTACAGAGAAGAACAACAAAGATGATTAGAGGACTGGAAGCTAAAACATATGAGGAATGGTTGCTGGAATTGGGTATGTCTAGCTTAATGAAAAGGACAAGGGGGGACATGATAGCAGTGTTCCAATATCTCAGGGGTTGCCACAGAGAAGAGGGAGTCAAGCTATTCTCCAAAGCACCTGAAGGCAAGACAAGAAGCAATGGATGGAAACTAACCAAAGAGAGATGCAACCTAGAATTAAGGAGAAACTTCCTGACAGTTAGAACAATTAATCAGTGGAACAATCTGCTTCCAGAAGCTATGGATGCTCCAACACTGGGAGTCTTTAAGAAAAGATTGGACTGCCATTTGTCTGAAATAGTATAGGGTTTCCTCCTGGGCAGGGGGTTGGACTAGGTTACCTCCAAGGTCCCTTCCAATATTATTGTTATTGTTATACTGTGAAATCAATTGTTCATTATGCTACTGTACTGTGTTGGATTTTTTTATTGCTATTTCTTGACTTTGTTTATATTTTTTAACATTTCAGTGTTTAAGAATAACTTTAGGACATTTCTTAATCCAACCTTCACTTTCTCATTCCTAAGACTGTATATGAAAGGATTCAACATGGGGGTCACTATTGTGTTCAGCACAGTGCCCATTTTGTTAAAATCAAGCACATTTTCTTTGGTTGGGCGGACATAAATAAATATAGAACTCCCGTAATATAGAGTTACCACAGTGATGTGAGATACACAGGTTGAGAAGGCTTTCTGACGACCTTGTGCTGAAGGTATTCTCATTATAGTAATAATAATATACATATAAGATACAGTGGTTACAAAAAGTGATCCCAAGAGTAATATACAAGAAGTCCCAAAATCAATAATTTCAGCCAGCGATGTGTCACTACAGACCAATTTGAGTAAAGGTGCGCTGTCACAGAAGAAGTGATTAACAATATTTGGGCCACAGAATGGTAATCCAGCTGTCACAATGCTGGGAATTAAAATAATCATGAAACCACCAACCCATGACCCCAATAAAAACTGGAAACAAGTCTTATTGTTCATAATCAAAGCATAGCGTAATGGGTAACAAATTGCAAGATAGCGGTCAATGGACATGACAGCCAATATAAAAAATTCAGTTGATCCCATCAGAAAATAGAAAAATGATTGGGTAAGACAGCCCACAAAGGAGATTGTCTTCTTCCCTGTGATCATATTTATTAGCATTTTAGGCACTACAGTTGATGTGATCATAAGTTCAAGGAATGAGAGGTTACCCAATAAAAAATACATTGGCAACTGAAGATGGTGATTGACCACCACTAATATAATTAATGTGACATTTCCTGTAATAATTAATGCATATGTAAAGAAGAAAAGAATTAGGATGACAATCTCAATTGAACGAATGGTGTGAAATCCCAGGAGAATGAATTCAGATACAAGAGTTTTATTTACTAAATTCATACTTTGATGAATATTATGTTATTCATTAACAAATAGTGCAGTAAAATAAGAGACAAAGAAATGAAAAGAAGGAATGATGGAGGAGAGAGAAAATAGAACTATTAATCAGATCCACAATTGACATATCTGTAAAAATGAAGAATTAGGTAGATTAGTAGACAATAGATGTATCAAGCAAAGTTATTTATAAGATTACATATTCATATTAATTATATACCGCTTCTAGTTTCACCCTCATACACTCAGACTATTACTTGAGAAATTATCAGTTTCATTTTCAGGCAACAGGCATAACAATCAATTCATACTGTCTTATATGTTAAACGAAGCAAAGACTTGTCTACAAATGTGTTTTTCAAAGAGGAGAATGAAAAACAGCCACCTAAAGTTAGTCCAGGGTTCAAAAGCCAGATCAAGGTTGTCAGCAAGTCCAAGGGTCTAAGATTCAAGAGTAAAATGCATAAATAGGGATCACATCTAAGCTAGACATTGTTTTCAATAAAGAGAACAGAGATAAATAACCAAGTCCCTTATATAGGCTACAGTCAACTGTCACTCCTTGGAATGTTGCTGCAGTCAACTGTCACTCCTTGGAATGTTGTTGCAACTGTCTCTAACTCTGTTGCTTGGCAAATAACCTAATAGCATCTCTGTTTTACACTCTTTTCTACTGACCCCTGCCAAGTTACATCACTGCATTACTTTTTTGAGGATGTGATACAATGGGTTGAATAGCAAATTGCCACACTTGACAAATTTAGGGAACTAAAAGAAATGAAAGAAAATAAATATAACTAGTAATTACTGCATTGCTATTTTTGTGGGCACAGTGGGATGATAAGTGTTTGCTCACACATTCATCAGAGGTCCAGCTTAATTAAGAGACATTTGACTGACAAACTAACTGTTGTAGATGATCATTTCTAGGAAGCCAATATGGTTTGAAAATGAGAACATTTTTTTAAAAAAAAACCTATTTTAGATTTAATAATCATAATCATAAATAATTCGGGAGACATTGTTGATGTCAATACATTTTTAATCTTTGGCCTGCCCCACCTTTGAATAGTAGTCTTCAAGGCTAAATTTTATACAAATTTTGTAATTCCTTCAGTTTTTTTCATAATAAATAATAGAAAAGGAGCACATCTTATCAAGTAACAGAGATCAATAGAAGTAGTTGTATAGTCCTTTAGATCCTAAATAAGATAATTCATTTAAAATTTACATTCCAGTCAGATTGTGCCTATTTTAAATGTGCATAAATGCTGCAGATTTTAGGTATGGAAAATGAAATAGAAAAGAAGAATAACTCAGATATTTTGAATAAAATAAGTAAATGTTGGCTCATTGATTCATAACTCTACAATTTAGAGTCTACTAAAAAGATTCACTTTGTATTTAATGGGAGACCAATGAGCATGCTTCATTATTTGCTTTTGTATAAAATTAAATTCCTATGTATTAAAAAAAAACCTCTAGGAAATGAGAAAGTTTGTATGGCTGACTCTTATATACTTATATGTATATCAGATACAGAGTATAATCTGACTGACATATTATGTTATATGCATGTTATAATAATTGATTATGTGTATGAAATTATCAAATGGCAATTAAGTTAATAAGCTGGCTTTATCCAAATTGTGATATTGAATGAAGAGATAATACTGGTACAATATATACATTTAATATACACTGAACCTGAACACATATCACTTTTACCCCTAATTTAATTCTGCCTATGTAGACTAATCCTAACCCTATGTGAATCAAAAACCTGTGAAGCTGTCCAGAACAATGGCTGGTGTGTGAAATCCTAAATGTTTCTAACTAATAGTTCAAATTGAAAAGATCAAAATTAGTTATTAGCTGTCGGTAAAGAACAATAAGATATAAGAAGTTGTTAAAATTGTAAAATTAATAGAGAACTTAAATGCTAGATTGTATCAACATGGTGAGAATTATTCATGCTTACCTTCAGTAATACAGCAAGGAAAAGTAATGGAGTCAGCACTGAAAATCTTTGATTTTTTTAAAATTATATCTTCAAAATTTTTAAGACATCTCAGTGAGATCCCATATTAAAGATACTGAACAAATGAAAAGTCCATTGATTCTCATTATCTTTAGTTTAAGGCATTTTAAAGAAAGTTCTTATTAGTGATATGTATTGAATCTCCTTAGAAAGATAGTTATACTTTAAGTATTCTTGCTAAGTGCTGCATGTAATTAAGGAACAGTTAATTAAGAAGTTAATACTGCTTCTGCAGTAACATATGCATAGGAAGACTTACAAGTGATATTCTTACTGTCTATGAGATTTTTCAAAAAGAAGCTTCTGCACTTCCTTAAAGTATTGCTGACAGAAAAACAATAATTGCTGTTTCTTTCTTGTATGCCTCATGGGTGTTTGCCAAAAATATCAAACTATCCTTTGAGCATTAATTAGGACACTGCTGCCAGAAATTTAGGAGACTAAAAATATGAAAATACTGTATGTATTGCATAAATAATATATGCTGCATAAGAGGACATTTTATTCCAGTAGATGCTTTTTAGCAGTCCAATACAATATGTGTTCTGTGATCAGTCACAATGAACATACAGACAACTTTGATTTATGCCTAGGTGATGGTCGATTTTGCCTAAATTGTATGAACACAATATAATTTACTTCTAAGAAGCTTTTTTTAGTGGATTGCATTACATTGCATAAATTGTCTGATGATTAAATGACTTGTCTGTTATACTGATACAAAACATATATTAACATAGATTCATATTTCTGAATTTTTAAACAAGCAGAGGAATTATTACACTAATTTCAGAACTCTAAGAGACATCATAGTGTGACATGTATATGATGATAATGATAATGATAACGATAACGATAACGATAACAATAAAAACAACAACAACAACAACAACAACAACAACAACAACAACAACAACAATAATAATAATAATAATAATAATAATAATAATAATAATAATAATAATAATAATAATAATAATAATAATAATAATAATAATAATAATAATAATAATAATAATAATAATAATAATAATAATAATAATAATAATAAAAAGTTGGAAAGGACCTTGGAGGTCATCGAGTCCAACCCCCTGCTCAGGCAGGAAACCCTACACCATTTCGGACAAATGGCTGTCCAGTCTTTTCTTAAAAACTTCCAGTGTTGCATCATTCACCACTTCTGGAGGCAGGTTGTTCCATTGGTTAATTGTTCTAACTGTCGGGAAGATTCTCCTTAGTTCCAGGTTGCTTCTCTCCTTGATCAGTTTCCATCTGTTGCTTCTTGTCCAACCCTCGGGCACTTTGGAGAATAGGTTGACTCCCTCTACTTTGTGACAGCCCCTGAGATATTGGAACACTGCTATCATGTCCCCCCTTGTCCTTTTCATTAAACCAGACATACCCAATTCCAGCAACCATTCCTCATATGTTTTAGCCTCCAGTCCCCTAATCATCTTTGTTGCTCTTCTCTGTACTCTTTCTAGAGCCCCAACATCTTTTTTACATCGTGATGACCAAAACTGGATGCAGTATTCCAAGTGTGGCTTTACCAAGGCATGGTAAAGTGGTATTAATACTTCATGTGATCTTGATTCTACCCCTCTGTTAATGCAGCCCAGCACTGAGTTGGCTTTTTTGGCAGCTGCAGCACACTGCTGGATCATATTTAAGTGATTGTCCACTAGGACTCCGAGATCCCTCTCACAGTTACTACTATTGAACAAGGTACCCCCTATACTATACCTGTACATTTGGTTCCCCTTGCCCAAATGCAGAACCTTACCTTTTTCACCATTAAATTTCATTTTGTTAGATAGCATCCAGTGTTCAAGTCTGTGCAAGTTCTCCTGTATCTTAAGCCTGTCTTCTGGAGTGTTGGCTATTCCTGCCAGCTTGGTGTCATCTGCAAATTTGATGAGTTCCTCATCTATCCCCTCATATATAATCTTTAAACTTAAGTAGAGAATCAAAATCATTAAAGAAAAAAAAAGATTTGTAGTTACTGAATTTTATCCTTAATCTAGGGGAGTGAAGATGACAGTGAACAAGGTAAAACTGTAGGGAAAATAGGTTTTGAAAGTTTTATTTCAAAGCTTTATTCATATGTTTCAGATCATGTTTAGAATGAAATTTCAGGCTGGAAAAGTATTACATTTTCCAAATGAAGAGGTATTTTGAGAAGCTAGAGAGTAAATTGGAACTACATGCAAAATATTTATAATGTGACAAATCATTTTGTCCATCTGATTTTATCCTTTTATTCTTTTAACTAATCTGAAATTTCATAGTATATGAATTCTAAAAGAAGAGTGACCCCTTTTTCATTCAAATAGAAACTAAACAGAAAATCACAAATATCCAATAAATTTTACATTAAGAATTTTTTTCCAGATGTATTCATCCTTTGACATGATAAAATTAATGTGTCATATTAAGTTTAATTTATTTCAGTTGGCCAGCTCTAACTTAACCAAATCTGCTTCCTGAACCAAAAGAAATTGTTTTTTTTTATTTTCCCCTTTAGCTTTTTGAGAAATAGTTCTTGGAGAAATAATTATATGTTTGGGAAAAAAGATACCAACTAGGGATGTGTTCTGTCTGGCCCCTCTCAGCTTAGTAAAATCCACATGAATATTTCTTTAAGAGTTTTATTTAACACAGTTCAAGAAATACATTTCAAAGTAAGATGCTGGCAGTTCATTCCAGAACGGCCGAGTTTGACGTATGTACATTCAGCTTAACACTGCGATCCCCCCGTCCAAATAACTCACTCTTTATCTCTTAAGTTGTCCAAGACATCATTAATCTTCCGTACATTCCAAAAACCACAGAAAACTGAGTTCAAACGAACTCGGTGATGCATCAGGCTGCGTCTTGATATAAACGTTGCTCGTGACAAAGAATTAGTCCCGCCTTCACCTTCTAATATAGTTTTCAATACATCACTTCCTTTTTCCACGTAACTGACACCTCCGCCTATCAAACCTTCGGAATCTCGGATCAATCCATCTATCTTCCTGTTCCAAATCTGACCCCTCACTTTGAGAATCTGACCCAGACTGCCTGTAAATCTCCTCCCTGTCAGTGTCAGCTGCCGGGAGGGGAAAATACCCAGAGGGGCCCGGCTGTTCTTCGTCATCCTCTGATATGTCCCCAGCCGGTGTAGAGACACCCACAACACTATCCCCCCCGCAGGCCCCTCCCCCGGGGTCCGTCGTAGGGGATGTGGTTTGGAGGGAAACGCAGTATGAAAATCCCAAATTAACCCAGGAGCCTCAATATCATGAGCAGCTACCCAACAACAAGCGTCTGGCCCACCCCCAGTCCAAGTAACCAAATATTGGAAGCAATCGTTGAGCCATCGGTAATCGCGGATGCCGGACACCTCCAACCGGGAAACAGGAACTTGAGCACGGCGAGCTGTCGGGCCCGGATCAGGAGGTCGAAGCAGAGAATCAGGGTTGACAGGAACAAGCAAGGAGCGATGAAACATGGGATGTACACGAAGAGACCTAGGCAAAGTCAAACAATAGGTCACCGGATTGATGACCGTCTCCACAGGAAAAGGACCCAGGAAACGTTGATCAAGCTTGCGGTGAATTCTCCCAGGAAACAAGTACTTGGTGGAGAGCCAAACCCGATCTCCAACAGCTAACGGCGGCGTGTCGCGACAAGAGCGGTCTGCAACCCTCTTGTAGTCTTCCTTGGCCTTAGTCAAGTGGTGCTTAACCATCTCTTGGACTGACTGGAGTTCGGTTAAATAGTCCTCTGCAACTGGAACTGGAGAATCAAGGAGCGTGAGTGGGAAAAATCTGGGATGATAGCCGTAGTTGGCAAAAAACGGAGTGGTCTGAGTGGAAGTGTGCTGAGAGTTGTTGAAAGCGAATTCGGCCACGGAGAGATATTTGGACCAATCGTTCTGTTGGTCGTTGATGAAACAACGCAAATACTGCTCCAGGATGCCAATCACTTTCTCTGTACCCCCATCAGTTTCTGGGTGATGTGTGGAGGCTAGATTAACTTGGACTTGAAGCGCAGACATGAGTTCTCTCCAGAACTCCGAGGTAAATTGGGTTCCTCGGTCGGACACTATTTTGTCAGGCAAACCGTGTAGCCGGAAGATATGTTGAATGAACAGCTAAGCAGTGACCTTGGCTGTCGGTATTCTTCGGCAAGGAATGAAATGTGCCATCTTGGTCAGCATGTCCACCACTACAAAGACAATGGTGTAGCCGGCAGAAACAGGTAGACAAGTCAAGAAGTCCATGGAAATAGCCCCCCAGGGTCTCTCCGGCGTGGGCAAAGGCTGTAATAATCCCGGAGGGGCTCCTGTGGCATGTTTTGCCTGACGGCACCGTACACAGGAATTCACATAAGAATGAACATCATGGCGAAGTCTGGGCCACCAAAAAGTCCGAGACACTAAGTGGAGAGTCTTAAAACGACAAAAATGACCCGCCGCAGGGTTATCATGGCATTGAGTCAGGATGAGACCACGGAGTGGGCCTGCGGGAACATATAACAGGTTGCGGAAGCGTAATAGACCCTCGGACAAGGTCCAAGGTGAGTCGGGACCCACCTCTTGCCTCCTCTGTGCCGCAAAGTCATCTAGTTGTTGTGCTTCCCGAATCTGTCGTCGTAGATCTACCGGATCATGCACGGCTGCGATCGATTCGACAGGCAGAATGGTTCGAAGCGGCAAGGGGTCCTTGCTCTGTAGATACTCAGGTTTACGGGACAAGGCATCTGCTCTTTTGTTGTACCCTTTCGGAATGTAGGTGACTTTGAAGTTGAATCGAGCGAAGAACAAAGACCAACGGATCTGACGTTGATTCAATTTCCTGGCAGATTGCAAAAATTCCAAGTTTTTATGGTCAGTCCGAACTTCAACTTGGTAGCGGGCTCCTTCCAGGTGGTGTCTCCAGGTCTCAAAAGCAGTCTTGATGGCCAATAGCTCCTTCTCCCAAATGGTATAATGGCGTTCTGAGGGACTCAGTTTCCTGGAGTAATAAGCACACGGGAACAGGGGGCCGCCATTTTGGCGTGTTTGAAGAAGCACGGCCCCTACAGCAACATCTGAGGCGTCGGCCTCCACTACAAAGGGACGACAAGGATCTGGATACTTGAGAATGGGTTCCTGAACAAAAGCCTGTTTGAGGGTCTGAAACGCCTGTTGCTCGGCATCACCCCACTGGAACTTAATGCCTTTCCGTAACAGTCGAGTAAGGGGCGCAGTCAAGGTAGAAAACCTTGGAATGAATGTCCGGTAATAGTTCGCAAATCCCAAAAGTCTTTGGACATCTTTTGCTTTACACGGTGGTTGCCACGTTTGCAAGGCTTCAACCTTGCCAGGATCCATGGCGATGCCTTGTGGAGAAATCACATGTCCCAGAAACTCAATGGTGGTTTGATAGAATAGACATTTCTCTAATTTGGTGTAAAGGTGATGCTCTCTCAAGCGTTGCAGAACTTGCCGGAGATGCTGGAGATGAGTTGCTCGTGACGGGGAGTAGATCAGGATGTCATCGAGGTAAACCACCACGAATTGATCTAATAAATCTCGGAAGATGTCATTCATGAAATGTTGAAATACGGCCGGAGCATTGGTGAGTCCAAAGGGCATGACTGTATACTCAAAATGACCATACCTGGTCCCAAACGCGGTCTTCCACTCGTCCCCCTCTCGGATGCGAACCAGGTTGTAAGCACCCCGTAGATCTATCTTGGTAAAGATGGCCACTGATCGGAGATGGTCCATGAGTTCAGGAATCAAAGGCAGAGGGTACCGGTTGCGCATCGTGATGGCATTGAGCTTGCGATAATCACAGCATAGGCGTAAATCTCCGGTTTTCTTCTTCACGAATAACACAGGAGCTGACAAAGGCGAGGAAGAGGGACGAATGAAACCCCTGGCCAAGTTTTTGTCCACAAAGTCTTTTAATGTAGCCAACTCGGGTTCTGACATAGAGTAAAGGCGTCCCCCTGGAAGCTTGGCATGTGGCAGCAAATCAATGGCACAGTCATATGGTCTATGCGGAGGCAATTGGTCTGCCTCTTTCTCACTGAATATATCTGCAAAGTCCGCTAGGTCGGCCGGCAAGGTGATGTTAGGGTGGGATGGTAGCTGGGCTGCGCAAAATTGGTGTACGTGGTCCACGCATTGCAAACTGGGAAATGAAACAAAGTTCTGGGACCACACCACACAAGGATCATGGGTTCTCAACCAGGCTAGGCCGAGAACTAAGGGGAAATGAAGTCCCTTGGTAACATAAAATTGGATGGCTTCTTCATGTTGTCCTATGACCAGGCGTATGGGCTGGGTCATGAACTTGATCGGTCCAGACAACAACTCACGACCATCAATTGTCTCAACCAACATAGGCGGTTTAACAGAGCACAAAGGTATGGCATGCTGACGAGCGAAATTTCATCCATGAAATTAGTGGTGGCTCCAGAATCCAACAAGGCGTGTGCCGGAATGCCCTGGGCATGGTTTCCCAGAATTAGATTGGTTGCTAGGATCAAATGTCTCGGAGGACCAGGGTCTTCGTCTGCAGAACTTGAACTGGGTTTGGCGCCTGCCCGACCCAATGTTTCCATTAGGCCGGGCTCTGGCCGTTTCCCGGCAAGGTGGCTTGAAACTGCTGAGTGGGAGGTCGAGCTGGAACAGGAGTAGGACCTGCCATACCACGTCGTTTCTGGGGGCAGGCCATGACGAAATGACCCATCTCTCCACAGTACAGGCACAATCCCTCAGCTCTCCGTCTTGCCTTCTCAGCCTCGGTCAAGCGAGATCTGGCTGCACCAAGATCCATGGGCTCATCTCTGGCCATGGGTACAGGACTCCTCTCAGTGTAAGCCGGCAGTGGTTGGAAAATACGTCTGGGTGCCGGAATGGGTGGAGTGATAGGTAGGGTCTGGAATCCTCTGCGTGGTGCAGGAACTGGCTTGGCACTTCCGGTGACTGGAACCATCTGTTTGACCAGGCGAGCATCCGTGGCTTGCATTTGCACCTCAATAGCCAAACAATGTTGATATAAGGCATCCAGGGTCGCAGGCATTACAGTATGTCTAAATTCAGACAAGAGCTGGGAAGACAGGCCATCTTGAAAGATTTCCATGAGAGCCTCTTCATTCCAATTAATTTCTTGAGCTAGGCGGCGAAAATCTGATATATATTCCGCTATGCAGTGCGTTCCTTGACGTAGCTCTCGTAGCCGCATTTTGTCTACGAAGGGGGTCAGCAAATTCTCTTTCCATCAGCTGGCAGAATCCTGCATAATTGCGCAGGACAGGATCTTGTCCGTCTATCAGAGGAGATGACCAATCAGCAGCTGGACCAGAGAGCAAACTTAAAATAAAAGCCACTTTAGTTTCATCAAGCTGGAAATCTGCTGGCGTTGAAGCAATGAATGTTCTGCATTGGTTTAAAAAAGCTGGAAATTTACTACGCTCTCCAGTAAACTTATCAGGCAATGCTAAATAACACCTGCTTCTTCTGGGAGGAGGAGCTGGAGCTACTGTGGCTTGCTGAATCTGTTGCTGCAAATTACCAATTTGCACCTGAAGACCTTGAACTAGTTGAGACAGAACAGGATTATCAGCTAGAAACTCCTCCATGACGTCACTGGACTTGCGCAGTACTGAAAGCTCGGACTATGGTTTTTTTTTTTTGTTTTTTTTTTTCTGGATCACGAGCAATCTGTTCTGTCTGGCCCCTCTCAGCTTAGTAAAATCCACATGAATATTTCTTTAAGAGTTTTATTTAACACAGTTCAAGAAATACATTTCAAAGTAAGATGCTGGCAGTTCATTCCGGAACGGCCGAGTTTGACGTATGTACATTCAGCTTAACACTGCGATCCCCCCGTCCAAATAACTCACTCTTTATCTCTTAAGTTGTCCAAGACATCATTAATCTTCCGTACATTCCAAAAACCACAGAAAACTGAGTTCAAACGAACTCGGTGATGCATCAGGCTGCGTCTTGATATAAACGTTGCTCGTGACAAAGAATTAGTCCCGCCTTCACCTTCTAATATAGTTTTCAATACGTCACTTCCTTTTTCCACGTAACTGACACCTCCGCCTATCAAACCTTCGGAATCTCGGATCAATCCATCTATCTTCCTGTTCCAAATCTGACCCCTCACTTTGAGAATCTGACCCAGACTGCCTGTAAATCTCCTCCCTGTCAGTGTCAGCTGCCGGGAGGGGAAAATACCCAGAGGGGCCCGGCTGTTCTTCGTCATCCTCTGATATGTCCCCAGCCGGTCTAGAGACACCCACAACAGGATGTGTGTACAAATTTCAAAAATAATGTTTCCTTGCCAAAACAACAACACTGTATTTCCTACCGTAGCTGGCATCAAGAAAATATCCAACTAAGAAATAAAATTATGAAGCTGAAAAGGATGTTCCTTTTTTCAAAATTCCAGGAATTTCAGGTAACTTGGGACACAAGAAGAGGGTTGTATTGCTATCTATTCAGTCTCTAGCTGAACTGCAGTTATGAAGTACAAATAAGAAGAAAATGTCATTTGACAGTATTTTGTTGTCATTCTGGCTTAATTTGTTTTTTTTGCCGAGAAACACAGTTATAGTTCTGCCATTACAGTGGAAACTTATTCAAAGATCATGATTAAGGCTTATATTAATTTAGAAAGTTGAGAACAAAAAAAAACACATTTTAGAGGGAAATATTTTAAAAAACATATTTAAATATGCAAACACTCCCAGGATCATTATTATGTTAACAGGTAGTGTTATATTAAGACAGCAGGATAAACATTCAGGAGCTTCTTTAATTTTGGCACTCACTTGCCAACTGTGATAATCATCAGTCAAACTGAGTCAAAACATCTGATGGCAGCTTTAATGTTACAATGATATTTTTACTGCAGGATAGATTAATAATACAGGTTAAAAATCACGGTAATGGATCAAATACATCTTTAGCTGTGGAGACACCTATAACAATGCTATGGATCAAGAGAAGACAATAATAACGTATTTTACAAATAAACCCTCTCTTGTAATGCACATGATAGATTTTCTTTAGTTTACAACAAGGATTCCTAAACTTTTTGTCATCACATCTTCCTTTAATGTAATCCTAATGTACACAATTCTCCCAAAATTCTAAAATCCAAAATGAACACAAATGAACAATGCAAACAATACAATGAAACTTTGGAAAAGGTGGACTTATTAAAACAATTTAAAATGGTAGCCATTTAAAATTATTATATGAGAGGATAATTTAATTAATTAATGTTCTATTAGCCCACCCTTTTTTAAAGACACCCCAGTTTTAAGGCAGTATATCTTGTGTTAATGTTTTTGCCTGATTAATTATACATAATATAATTAATGATTTTGTTTTGTCTCTTTTTGATCTTCTTCCAATAGTGTATCAATTGGATATTCATATTTATTATTTTTGCTAATAATAATATATTGTATTTATTTAAATTCATATAATTTTATATAATTTAGAAAAAACATAGTGTAATTTATGTTTTTTTCTTAACTCTGTGTTTAGTATGACTTGTCCAATGCATTTATTCCAAAGGCTCTCCTTAATGATTCTTTGACTTCCTTATTTCTAAAGCTATATATTATAGGGTTCAGCAATGGATTGATAACAGAATAAAATACAGAAATTAACTTGTCATGCTCTGGTGAGTAACTGGATTTTGGCTTCATATATATGAACATCCCTGATCCATAAAAGATTATCACCACTGTCAAATGAGAAGAGCATGTGGAAAAGGTTTTCCATCTGCCACTAGTGCTGTGGATCCTCATTATTGCAACAATAATATAGCCATATGAAATCAGAATCAAGATAAAGGGCAGCATTAGTGTGCCTAGGCCCCCAAGTAACATTAATAATTCATTTAAAGAGGTATTAGTGCAAATCATGTGCAGTAAAACAGGAGCCTCACAGAAAACATGGTTAATGACATATGGGGCACAAAGTGGAGGCAAAGAAAGATAGAGTGGGACAACAGAAACTAGAAAGCTAGCAGTCCAAGAAGCAGCTGAAATTTTAATGCAGGATTGGGTATTCATTATTATGGTGTAACGCAGGGGATGACACACTGCTAAAAAGCGATCAAAAGCCATCACAGCCAGTAGGATACATTCTGCTGCTCCCATAAAGAGAGAAATATATGTTTGTACCATGCACATGTGATAGGATATGCTTTTCTTAGTCAATATCATGTTGTACAACATTTTGGGGATCACAGCAGTGGTATAGCAAAGGTTAAGAAATGCCAGATTTTGAAGGAAAAAGTACATGGGAGTCTGCAAATGTGGATCTGTAGCAGCCAGTATAATGATACCAATATTCCCAAGCAGGATAAGGAGATAGATGAGGAGGAAGATGGCAAAAAGCACTGGCTCCAATGTGGGGTAATCCGAAAACCCCAAAAGAACAAATTCCCAAACTTCAGTTTGATTCATTTGGTTCACTGTATTCCATTGAATGTAGTTATTGAGAAAACTTGGAAAATAACAAGGAAAAAAAAGCCAGCATAAAAAATAAAGAATTTGGTATGATTGGGGAAGGGGTGGTGGAAAGCTACCATTATGGAATATAACTTAAGACCAAATCATTGATTAATGGAAATATTTTCTTCAGTGCGTGGTTATAGAAACTGAATGTGCCTTTCAACCCTATAGAGTCATTCAACATACCGATTGTTTGCATTCTAATTTGCAGAAATGGCATTGAGTTCTATGCTGCAAAGAGAGAAGAAGAAAGGAAGCTGGAGTATTGTTTCATTTGTACATGCTTCCCACTACATTGTTAATTCATAACTGACACAGTCCATGAATTTCAGTAAGGGCTACTGATTTAATCTTGATCCAAAACAGCAACTTTGTTCATTTAGACAGATAAAAGCAGAGACTATGTTACCTTAACGTATTTACTTACCTACAGTCTGATCTTGCATTATATTTTCATTTTTTTTCTTGGCATGTTTACATGGAAATAAGTCTAACTATATTAAGAGGCTTCTCTCTCCACCCCCAAAAAACTGCATGTAAGATTTCAATCTTCTTTCCATGAGATAATAAAACTGTTTTTCCAAACTTATCCATGAACAGTATTTTTTTTTAAAAATCCTCTACAATAAAAAAAGAAAAACAGTATGCACAATAAAATTGCAATACTCTCATTGATAGTTAATACAGCATCAGCTTAGCTATTTTTCATCTTTTTCCACTTCCCTGTACAAATTGCAACTAGCAATTTCTTTTGGTCCTCTTTTTGTTTAATATTACTAAATAATTACTTCTCCTATTCATAGACCATACTTTTGGCAAAATTAGAGCAAGAGATTAATAATCCTTTATATTTTATTTAGTCCTTTTATATTTTTTGAACCAAATTGTTCATATACATTTGTCTCTGAGTGTTAAACTATTAAAAATATATACCATGGCATAAATCTAATGCATTTTTCTGAAAGCAACTTATGATTAAACATTAATCGAACTCATATACTATTGATATGGGGAAAAAGAGCTGCTTCAAATATTTTATGTAGCAGGGATGGGCAACTAATCCTGTTCCAATTGTTGCTGGATTAAAGTTACAGGAAATTTTATTTACCTTTGTCATTGCTATTAGTTGAAGATATATAAGAAATGATGAGAACAATGATGATGGTAGTAGCTAATGATGGTTACAATTCTGCCCTAGATACTTGTAGATATCATGTTATCAGAGTTATTGCTATGATGTTTCAAAATCAAGACAAGTTGCAAAAATCAGCTATATGTGAGCTTTCAAAAGCAAATTATATTATATCAGGATTTATTTTCTTTCTTTCAGTCTTTTTCTCCCTTTCACCTTTATGGATATTAATTCAATATATGTATATTGAATTCAGTATATATAAATCAAGGTATTAAGTATATTAATTATTTATAACAAAGAACACACATATTATACTTATGGATACCATAGACTATGAGACAATTTCATTAATAATTTTATAATTTCAAGCTGAAAAGTTACTTGTATATTTTAACAGAAACTGAGAGAGAAGAGGAAAAGGAAGACAAAGAAAAAGCACAGAATATTTAGCATACTTAAGACCTCATAAAATCAATTAGCATTAAATCATCTATTAAGTACCCTCAAATATGACTGACTTCTTATAGCACTCTATTTATTTAAGTATCTAAGGAAATAAATGAAACTGGATTAAATAATACAATTTACCCACATATTGCTCATATCAGTAATATATGGATTCAGAAGATGTCACTAAAAACTCTTGCATATGACAACTTTATTATTATAGCAAGAAACTCTCAGGTGTCCAATTAATTTTATCTAAATTCAAAGGAGATTCAGCAAAACTCTCTCTGATTCTCCCTCATCCCTGCTGTCTGGATTCATAGGATTAATAACATATGGATTAAGAATACCAATGAATTCTAGATTGCTTCTCTTTTAAAATTATTTCAATTATTTCACTATTCAAAATAAATTCTATGTCTATCAAAGATCCCTTTTGAATAGGTACAGTGGAAAAGCAGAACATAAAATATGATATGAAAACTATCCAAATGTAGTGCTGCGTTTTGTAGTAAATCAGTTTAAAACTATATTTTTTGAAAAGCAACATTGCTCATAAAATCCCATAATGCTTCTTTGAATATTGAGGGTTATCAGATGTACAGATAAAGAATATGTCATGGTCAATGCAATAGAAAATATAGTCTCTTAATTGCATTTTGCAACTGTAGGAGGTGATCAGGCTAAGCCCAAAGGTGGAGTCAAATACATCATCAGTTTGGAATCTCTATGTCCTCATAAGAAACCTAATTCTCCCCCTCCCCCAAAATCTGTTGACTCTTGTCTGGGATCAATTTGCCTTGACCATTAGTGTTATGTCCTGGGCCTGTGATTGACACAGCAGGTGCAGGAAGCTGCAGTGAGACCCAGGCAGACCATGTGGCCTGCCCGGGCCAGACAGGCTGTCTCCAGCCTATTGAGCATGCACAGAGCAGGAAAATACGTTGCATTTATTGGCTGATGCTGTTCCCTGCAAAAAGTATAAAAGGGATCAGCACCATTTTGTATTGTTCTGTTAAAGCTAAAATAAAGAAGTATCTGTTGTTACTCCTGCCTTGTTTCAATGCCTTATCAATGCAAAGAACAGAACAATTAGCAGTTCAGATTCTTGTGTATAGCTGGCATGAAATAAATTTGTAATACTTTTGAACTGTATCCTGGTTCCTGACTTCTTGAACCTAACAGTAAATTTTCAAGATCTCCCAAATGCAAATTTACCAAACAAAAGCATGGTTATTTGTATAATAAGTCAGTACAAAAATAAGCAGAAATTATTGACAAATTATAAAGAGGGATAAGGAAATTGATGTTTGGTAAAAATAAGTCAATATACAGAGCAGCATGGTGGTCTAGTGGTGAAGACTCTCACCTCCCACTTGGAATGTTAAGAGTTCAATCCTAGGTAGCAGCAGATGTTTTTCTCCTAAGGTGCAAAGAAAAACATATCTGTTGTGAACTCTGCAGGGTGTCAAGAAGGGCATCCAGCCAATAAACACTCAGGTCCATCCAGTCATCCTGACTCTATCCCAAATTAAGGGATTACAAGGTTGTAAAAAGAGAGTGTAAAATAAATCTATATAGTTCTTTTTAAAAGAATTCAGAAAAGTAATATAGTTCTGTCAGAATCAAAGTATTTTAAAAATTCAGCATAGAATCACATATTATAGATGACATATCTGGCATTAATTCATTTAAAATAAATAATTTTTAATAAAATACATCAATAATGTCACAAAGAATATATACTTATGATGTATAATAGGTATAGTATGATACAGTACATCTGTGTAGTATAAAATCAAGGCAAGATAAATGGGTTAGATTTTTTCACAACGTACAATTCTATGTATTTGACATTTAATTAGCTGCTTTTTTATCAGTTATTACACTTAGAGAAGTAGTTTAGATGCCATGTACTGTATATTTTGAATATTTTAAAAAAGCTGCAAAAATGATACTGCACAAGCTTTGTTGTATTGCTTAAACTCATTTTTATTTTAGAAAGCTAGTTAACATGAATAAATGTCATCTCTATTAATGTTCATGAGATTACATCAAGGTAGAAAGTGTAGAAATGGACAACATTTCTGTAAAGACTAAATGGAGTTTCAAATAGATCCTTTGAAACAATGAAGTTTTGATTAATGTGATCTGCTGTATAGGAACACCACACAGTGAGTTTATGAATCCAAGAAACAACTCTCCTTGAATAAATATTTTAAAGAAACTTCTGTGCATTTATAAGATTCCATTTGCAGATAAAATGGGATTCAAGCAAAATTGAGCCAATTGGTGTCAAAATGGACTACCTTATTTCACCTGAATTAAAGAGTTTAGGCATGGACTAAATTTGTGAAATGGCTGTGTAGAGTTTCATAATGGTACCTTACTTTAAAAACATTTTGAAGTAGAAAGCTAAACCAACTTAGCCCACATTGATGCTTTTATAACAGTGTTGACATGACAAATTCAGTTTTCTAGACAGGGCTAGAATTAGTCCTAATTTTAGTCATGGTTTAGGAAAAGAAAATGATTTTTCTTCCTTTTAAAAATATGTGATGTAAAGGAGAAAGTCTTCCACGGGGTATATCCCCACTGCCAACTGATAACACTCCCTCATTTGCCACATAAGCAATGGAATCAGATCCCCTCATAATATTAAAATTGTCGTTTAGATCATGAATTTCAGAGTAATAAATTGACTTTATTTTATTTTGAAAGACATTTTTTTTAGAACATCTCTCAACACCTCTTTCATCTGCTCATTTCTTAGACTGAAGATGAAAGGGTTCAGGAAGGGTGTCAGGATGCCAGAGAAAATGGCCAAGGCTTTGTACAGCTCATACTGTCACTCTGAGATGGTCTCACATAAACAAAAATGGAGATTCCATAGTCCATGGAGACAACAGTGAAATGTGATGCACAAGTACCAAAGGCCTTCTTCCTGCCCTCTGCAGATGGAATCTTGACAATGGTGCTAATTATGTAGATGTAAGATGTAGCAGTGAATGAAAGAGAGCCAAGCAGTAGAATCAAGGATACCAGGAAGTCCACCACCTCAATCATATCCTGACAGGAAAGATGCAATAACAGTGTATTATCACAGAAAAAGTGATTAATAATGTTATTACATTAAGTTAGCCTGGCTTTTAATACAAGAACACCAAGAAGAAGCCACTGATCCAAGATCTTAACACAAACTTTCCCAGTCACAAGGATGGGATATTTAAGGGGATAGCAGATGGCCATGTAGCGGTCAAAGGACATAGCAACAAAAAGAATGAACTCTGTAGAATCCATGAAAAAATAGAAATATGATTGAGTGAAGCAGCCAACAAAAGAAATATTTTTTTTCTTTCAGAAAGAAGAGTGCCGGCATTTTAGGCACTACAGAAGTTGTCATATCTCAATGGCAGATAGGTTGCTGAGGAAGAAATACATTGGGGTTTGCAAACGGTGATCAATGCAAATCAGTAAAATTATGAGTGCATTCCCAAGCACTGTCACTAAATAAAGAAGAAGGAAAACCATGAAGAGGATAATTTCCAAACTTGGTTCAAAGTTAAATCCAAGCAAAAAGAATTCTGTAACAATGGTCTCATTCTGTATTTTCTTTTCTTTTTCTTTTTAAAAATATTTTATTGGGTTTATATATATAAGGAAGAAATTGGGTATGGAGGGAGGTATATAGGTATGGGGAAGAGAGGGGATAGGGGATTTGAATAGAAGTCGGGTAGCTACAGTAATCTCATGCTTTAACAAACAAGCTACCATCCGGATCCTAATAGTAAATAAATATAATTCATATCATACTTGGCTATTTTAAAATAAGATTAAATATAATCATATTACTATTAAATAATAAACAACTAAGGTTCTTCTGTATATATAAGCATAGTTAATAAAATTTCAGCTAATCATAAATATCAACATTAACAATGAAAGAACATTAAGTATAAAGCTATTATCAACCTACTAACTATAACTTAATTAAACACCCATCATTTACTCTGTAATATTAAATTCTTATCAGCTTCTAACGTGTCTCTAACCATTGATAATTTTTTTCCCAAATTTTAAAATAAACTGAATCATCTTTCTCTTTCATCTCCAATGTTAATCTATCCATTTCTGCACAGTCTAAAATTTTAGTAATTATAGTCTGGTCAGATGGTAAGTTTTCATTTTTCCAGAATTGGGCAAATACTATACTTGCAGCTGTTAAAACATGTAATATCAAATAATCATTCTCTTTACCATAGTTAGGTCTTAATATTCCTAGCAAAAACAGTTCCGGTTTAAATTCTATCTGTATTTTCATCATCTTTTCCAGCCATCTATGAATCTTAGACCAATATTTCTTAGCGTTAGGGCATACCCACCAGGCATGGTAATAAATGCCTGGCTGTTGTTTACATTTCCAACAAGTATTGGATACATTTTTAAACATTTTTGCTAAACGAACTGGTGTCATATGCCATCTATAAAACATCTTATATAAGTTTTCTTTATATGTGCTGCTTTCGTGAGCTTAATATTTTTATCCCAAAGTTTGTGCCAATCTTCTAAATCTATAGAATGTCCAAAATTCTTTGCCCATACTATCATTCTTTCACTTGTTCTTCTCCATCTTCCAATTTAAAAGAAATTTATAGAGTTTCCTAATCAAATTCTCATCCGTTTTTAACAAGATTTTGTCTAATGGAGTCTGTTCTTTATAAAATTCTGTATATTTTATATCTTTTTCATATCTTGTTTGAATTTGCAGATAAGACCACCACATTAAGTCAATATCTTATTGTTGAAGAGTTTGCCTGTCTTTAAGTTTTCCATCTTTATCCAAAATGTCTTTGTAACTAACCAGCTTATCATAATTAATCAGATTTGGGTAAGCAAATACTTCCATTGTTGAGAGCCACTCAAGTATTTTCCTATACATTATATGTCTAATTTTCTCCCATTCTGGGAGTAACATGTTTCTTATGGCGTGATTTTGAAAATATTTATGCACTTTAGCTTTGTCATACCAAATAAAGGCATGTCAACCTAGTTGAAGATCATGCCCCTCTAAGTAAAGCAATCTTTTATTTCTCAGTACAATCCATTCTTTGAGCCAAAGCAGAATAGCTGCTTGATAGTAAAGTCTCCAGTCTGGAAGTCCTAAACCCCCTCTGTCTTTGGCTTCTTGTAACAGTTTAATTCTTGCTCTCTTTCTTTGCCATATAAATCTTAGTATTATTGCATTTAAATTATCAAATAATTTCTTGCTCAATTTAACGGGAACTGTTTGAAATAGAAAAAATTAGCTTTGGTAGAATATTCATCTTGACAGTCGCTATTCTTCCTAGCAGTGATAATTGAAGATTTTCCCATTTTTCCAAGTCTATTTTTATTTGCTTCATTCATCTGTCGTAGTTATCTTCTTTTAATGTTGTATATTTTGCAGTTAGATAAATGCCCAAATTTTTGACTTTTTTAACTATTTGAAAGTTTGTTGTTTTAGTGAGTTGAACTTTCTGTTTATCTGTCAGATTTTTTGTTAGTACTTTAGTCTTTTCCCTATTAATTTTTAGTCCAGCCACTTCTCCAAATTTCTCAATTTTCTGCAAGAGTTTATCAGCTGTTTCCAGTGGCTCCTCTAGAATAAAAACCAAGTCATTTGCAAAAGGCTGTAATTTATATTTCTGGTCTTTAATCTCCAGTCCTTTAATTTCTGTATCTTGTCTAATATTTCTAACCAATACCTCTAGTGTAAGAATAAATATCAAGGACATCCCTGTCTGGTACCTTTTTTGATATCAAATCAATCTGTATAATCTCTATTTAGGAGAATTCTTGCTGTTTCTGTCTTATAAATTGCTTGAATTGCTTTATTAAAATTCTCACCAAAGTCCATTTCTTACAATTGTTGAAACATAAATTGCCAATTTAAATGATCAGAGGCTTTTGTGCATCAAAAAATATAAGTGCCATCTGGTTTCCTGGATGGTTTTTGTAATATTCCAAAACATTTAAAATAATCCTCAAATTGTTCTTTATCTGTCTTTTTGGTAGGAAACCATTTTGTTCTGGATGGATAAATTCAGTCAGAAAAGTTTTAATTCTTTCTGCCATTATTGCAGCAAAAAGTTTATAATCCACGTTTAATAACGATATTGGCCTATAATTTTTAATTAACATAAGATCAGTATCTTCTTTAGGTATCAACATAATATTAGCTTCAGTCCATGAGTCTGGTATTTTCGTCTGGGTGAGGACTTCATTACATAAAGCTTTCAAAGTTGGAGTTATAGTATCTTGTAACGCTACATACAATTCTGCAGGGAGTCCATCAGGTCCTGGTGTTTTATCTTTCTTTTGCTTTTTTATTGCCTCTGTAATTTCCATCATTGATATATTCTCATTCAACCTCTGCCAGGTATTCTCAGGAACTTTTGGAAGTTTTTCTTCTTTTAAATAATCCTGAATTGCCTCTTTGGAAACCAGCTCTGCCTTATAAAGTGTCTCATAATAAGCCTTCATAATTTAATTCATTAAATCATTATGACAGTGTAGCACGCCCTCTGAGTCCTGTAATTTACTTATTATCCTTTTTTCTCTTTCTTTTTTCAATCTATATTCAAGCCATCTCCCTGGTTTATTAGCATTTTCAAAAAAGTTTTGTTTAGATCTTTTAATCTGTTGTGCCATCATGACCATCTCAAGTAAATTTAGTTTGTATTTTATTAATTCCATTTGTATCTTCAGCTTTTTCTTTTGCGGGTCCATTTGTAACTCAGATTCCATAATACTAAGTTGTTCTTTCAATCTATTCTGTGTATGTTTCTTTTCTTTATTCTTTTTGGCATAATAAGTTATAGCCAGGCCTCTAAAATATGCTTTTGCCATGTCCCATAGAGTTTGAGTGGAGGTTTCTTCTTTTTTATTAACTTTGAAAAAGAATTCCATTTCTTTTATTGCAAATTGTAGAAATTTCTTTTCCTTTAATATTGATTTATTCAAAGACCATCTCAGTCTTTTCTTAGATCCTTTCCAAATCATTTTAATTGGGTTATGATCTGCCCAAATGTTTGGTTCTATTTCAATTTCTTGTATCATAGTCTTTAGGTCATAGGAGGTCCCTTTCATATCAATTCTTGACCATGATTTATGTCTATTAGAATAAAAAGTGTACTGTGCTTTTTACAGATTTATCTCTCTCCATATATCCTGTATAGAAAGTTCATCTTTCATTTTTAGAAAAGATTTAGGTAAAACATTAGTTCCTTTTCCCCCTTGTTTATGATTTTTATAAACTCGTACTGGATCAGCAATAGCATTATAGTCTCCAAGTATACACAAGTTATGATAATTTAAGTCCACAAGTTTATTACATAGTTGCTGAAAAAATTGATCTTGTTTCTCATTTGGGTTGTATATCGCAACCATCAATATTTGTTTTTGATTCCATGTAATCTCCACTATTAATATTCTTCCCTCTTCATCAACATAAATTTGTTTTCGATTCATCTTTTCTTATATATATAAAGCTATCCCCCTTTTCTTTTATGATGCCAAAGAAAAGTGAAGTTTACCTAGTTTTGGTTATTCTAAAATTTTAGAGTGCTGTACCTTAATATGTGTCTCTTGGAGACAAATTATATCCATTTTTAGCTTTTGTAATCTATGAAATATTTTATTCCTTTTTGATGGGGAGTTAAGACCATTTATATTTGTTGAAAAAAATTCCAATTTCCTCCATGATTTTAATTATGTTGCGATCTCAGTTTTCTAGGAGAACTTATCTGTCTCTGATCTTTAGGTCTAACATCTTCCTCTGATTGAGTCTTTTTGGGCACTTCCTCCTCCGTTTGTTTAGATGTTTCTGCAGTCCTTTCCTCTGATTTCTTAGGTTCCGCCTCACCTTTTTCCAGAAAGGCTCTGTGGCCATCAAAAAAATCATCTGCTTGACATGGGGAAGTCACTCTGTATGTTTTGGAGTCCAAGAAAATTAATAATCCTTCTGGGATCAACCATCTGAAATTCACTTTTCTGCTAATCAATTTCCTCGTTAAGAATTGATATTCTCTTCACGCTTCTCTAATTCTTCTTGGGATCTGTTTGAGAACTACCAAGTCTTTGTCTTTGTATTTCAGTAGTTGGTCCCTTACCGCTCTCAGTATCTCATCCCGTACTGCTCTTTTACTAACTCTAATATGAACCTCCCTAGGCACTCTGTTTTTTCTTGCATAATTTGAATTGACTCTAAAAGCCTGATCAATTTCTCTTTTCATTTGATCCATTTCCATTCCAAGCAGATCTGCCAATAATTCACTCATCAATACTAGCAGGTTCTCATCCCTCTCTTCTATCATGTTTTGGAATCTTAAAAAGTATGATGCCCATTCCATCTCCATCATCGCCATGCTTTCTTCCAACTCTGCATTAGATTGCGCCAATCTCTGATTTTCATCTTGCAGGGCTTCTATCTTCTATCTGATCCACTACTACTGATTTGTCTTCTATTTTTTGCATTCTTTGTTGGGTATCTGACATCGCCTGTTGAAAAACTTCCATTTTTTTTATCCATCTTAAGCAAATCATTTTTCAAATCTTCAAAATCTTTTTTCATTTCCGTTTTAGAGTCTACAATTGCCTGGAGAATGGCTTGCATATCCCTTTGCTGAGTGTCCTGTTGTAAAAATGTTGTAATCAATTTTTGAGGCGCCAGACTCACCGAAGTTGATGCAGGGGCCAAAGAGCCCTTCCTCACCCTTTTGCTAAATTTGAAATACTCATCTTCTAGTATTTGTATTTTTCTGTAATCCAATGTCAAACCCGATGGCCAATTCTGTATTTTCATAGTGCAATATCTGGGAAAAAATGGAAAGATTTGGAACTGCATCACAATTCAAGTGAAAATGTTTGTTTTTGTTTAGTTTCTGCAATATATTTACCAAGTATATTGGGATAAAATATGACAATATCTAAACTTTTCAGAGGATAATATTCTTTTGAACTATATAAATAATAACAGAATTTGACAATTGGACAAAATAAAAGGTTTCTCTATGCCCTTATGGATAAAATATTGATACTGCATCATTGGAAAGTTAGAACATAAAAGATAGAATAACAGAATTGGAAAGGACATTTGAGGTCTCCTACTCCAACTCCCCTGGTCAAATAGGAGATCCTATACCATTTCAAAAAAAATGACTGTCCAGTTTTTTCTTAAAGGCTCCAGTGATGGAACACCCACAATTCCAAAGGCAAGCTATTCCACTGTTTAATTGTTCTCACTGTTAGGAAATTTCTCCTTATTTTTAGGTTGCTTCTCTCCTTATTTAGTTTCTACCCATCATTTATTGCCTTCTGGTGCTATGAAAAATAGGTTGATTTCCCCCCCTTTTCTTTGTGGCAGCCCTCCAAATACTGAAACACTGTTAATGTTAAATGAATGATTTATTTTATTCAATGGACCAAAGACCTGATCAAATTTGTGACTTATGATTATATTGCCTAGAAACATAGACTTTTTTATAAATAAATACAATGAAATTTTAAATGTTAAAAAAGATAGTTCTATAAACCTATTAAAATATATTTGTACTTGAATAATATTTGCATTAGACAATCATATATATAATTGTAACTCCTCATTGTTATAATGAGATAATATATTGTGTTTTTTCTTCTTTGTTTTATTTCATTCATTTTTTTGCTGAAGCACTTGTTATGACTTTCCCTTTTTCTTCAGTTTGGATATGCAGTGTATCTCTATCTATTATGATTATGATTGTGATTGTGATTTTTATTTTTTTGTTATTAATTAAAAATCAGTATTTTTTTCCAGAGGTGCCTATGCATTTTTTTTTAAAGAAGGAAAAGGGCTTCCTTTATAAAAATAGCCCTGCTGGATGAATCTGAAGTCAAATTTACTGTGACATCTTTCTTTATTTAGTGTAATTGAGGAAACTCATAAGCATGGATTGGAGAACAATAATCTTTTCCATTCTTACTCCCAGAATTTGATATTTAATTTACACTGCTTATCAACTACACCAGTGTGTTTTGTCACTATTGTAACATACATGATTGTTACCCAAAAAATAACCAATTCCTCCATCTATGTTTCATTATATTTGACTTTACAGAGCTATTTTAAGTTTTCTTACCTACCCCTTACTTTAATTTACAAATGATACAAATACATACAGAGATCCTTTGCAAAGTTCAGTTCAGTAAAGTTATTATCCAATGGTTAGTTGGATTGTGGAGTAATACATTTTCACTTTTTGTGTTTATTTATGTATTCTATTTATATGGCACCCATCATATGACAATTTTGAGTGGTGTATAAAATGAAAGCAAGAATTGAAGTAATTCACATAATAAATCTCTCTGCTACAATAACTAAACATTCCCACTTTGCAGTTCCCAAAAAACTGTTCCATTTACAGGCCCATCTCATAGGACGGTGTTCATATTAACATGTTTAGATTATTTATTTATTTATTTTATTTGCTCCTATCTTAAATACATAACCTTGAGATGTTCACAACACAGCTGTTCCCTTAATGGTATTGTTGGGTAGATACAATATTATTCTTTGCCAAGAACATTCCTGTATTGGCTCAGACTTTGAAACTGAGGCAGCAGCAGATGTGCTTCTGAAATATCCTATTTACCACTTTTGAAGAGCAGAATTAATTTCCCTGTAACTACAAACTATTCAGACCATTCTCAGATGGCAATTGTTCTCTTTTTATCAAGAAATGATTATTTTTATATTGATTATTTCTAGTACCAATTCAATGCAATGTAAGATTTTTAAGAAATGAATGAAAGTTAAATGGGAAAATCTATAGGAGGAAAAAGAAATGGGAAAAGGTGACATAAAGCCACAAACAAAATATCTGAGGGAAGGAATGCAGTTAGCAGGAAATCTGAAAATTAGAAACTTCTGCAGCAGTTCGTCTACTCCTTCTTTTCCTTCATGCATACCCAGTAACCATCTTGATAGACTTTACCTATTCTTTTGAATCTTAAATCTAAGTCTGTAGGTCCTTAATGTACTGTTCTTAGTAGTCTCTTGGAATAGTGGAGCCCAGATTTTGCAGCAAGTGTGAACTAGACTTAAAGGATCTGGAGAACCCACAGTCTCCTTATGGACTACCTAAAATATTTTTTGGGGGGGGGGTCGTCTTCTTTGGAAAGTGACTCTAAAGAATGGCTGTGTAAGGAGTGAGATAGGTCCTCTGGGGACTTCATTATGGAGTGTCTTAGACTTCAGTTCCTCCCTCTATTTTTTCTTCTAAATCACTTAACATTTATATGAAATTACTGGGAGAGTCTATCTACTAGTTCAGAGTAAGGCATCATTAATATAGTTATGATATCAAGTTCTTCATTTCTACCCTCAGCCCATTGGGGATGCAATGGAAGTCATGTGTATGAAGGCTATCAATATTTGCATGGGGAAAACCAACCTCAGATTCAACCTGCCCTTTCCAGATCTGGCACACCAGGCGCACACACAAATGAAAACAGTTCAAAGACTTTATTGTTAGTTGAGCAATTATTTCAGTGGCAGGCAGGGCACACATGCAAATGCACAGCCAGTCTTAAGCAGTCCCAAATCCCATAGAATACCTTTAGGCAAAGTCTCAATAAACAAACTGTTGGCAGCAGGCAGACACATTGTCAGGGCATAGTCTAGTGTTCATAGTGTTGGTAAGTCATAAAACACAGAATAACATAATTGGAAGGAAGGTCATCTAGTCCAACTGCCTGTATGAGGAGGAGAGTCTATCAGCCAGTCCAGATGAAAAGCACATAATTTCCATGAGCATACGTTCATGGTGTAATAGTCAGAGCTTTTGGCGGACAGAGTGGTTGTTCCCAATGAAGGGAGTTAGATTAGCAATTGTTCCTAAATAGAACCCAATCTGGTGAAGACAATCAAAGCTAGGAATAACCCTGAAGTGCAAGAAGATGTGTTGAGCATATTCCTTTGCTCTTAAGTGCACATGACACACTTTGGGTCTGGGTAGTCTTTCAAATTCCATATGCTCTAAGAATTGAGGCAATTACTCCTGGTGATTGCCAGGGGGATCAATCTCAGTTAATTGAATGCTTGGAATTCCCTCAGACTGAGACTGAACTAGATCTCCTGGAGTATGTTCTTGTCTCAGACTCCTCTGTGTCAGAACTGGTCATAACTCAACACATACAAGACAGACTGGCTATTAATTGAGAGGCTGTTTCCAGAATTGTGCCATCTGTGATTCTTGATAGGATTGTGCTCCTTCTGGACTCATGTTATCCACTGAAAGACAAGCAGAAACTATGATCAGGAGATTTTGTTTTTCTCAGGTAATGTGCCAGTTGCAACTGCATTTGGAACATAATGCACTAAAGATGTCAAGAATTAGGGAAGAGTGGTTGACTGAGGGTCCGCACCTAGTTTAATTCTCTATATCAGGACCCTTCTCTAGAACAGCTTGCCTGAAGCATATATAGGCTCACTTTCACTGCCTTCTGGAAGCTAGTGAAAAACATAGTTTTTCCATAGCCTCTGAGGATTGATCTTTGTTCATTTGTTTGAATGTATAAAGCCACCCCTCTTGCAAAAACTACTCTGTATAAGTGATGCCTCTTCTTAAGTATTGTATTTTGTATCTTTATTTTAGCATTTGTTTTTCATAAATTGTCTATAGTCCAGTTCCAGGTGATCAGACATTTTCAGATAAAATACATAGAACAAAATAATCTATTTTGGAACAGTCTGAAAAGAAAAAGATGATACACCAATAGAAAGAGATATAGAAAAAAACTTGTATGGGGTAGTTGTGTTTTTTTTAAAGCACATATTAGGGAAATGATCATACAAAACATGGAGATTTAATGTAAAGGGACCTAAAAAGGAAATACATACATCATTCACATGGACACAGACTAAGATTCTATTATAATTGCTTTCCCAGAATGATTATTTAGGTCTTCAATAGTAGAACCCAAACAAGCTTCATTTGAAAATTGCTATGCTTCCAAATTCTCAGAATTGTCCCATAGGGAAACATTTTTTTTCTTAACAGTATATATTATGCTACAAGTACTTTAGCAAAACTTCATTGTCAAGAGATAAATTAATATATTTCCTTTGGGATCAGTGAGTCAGGGAATATGTGGTCCATTTCTTTTATCTGGAATCAAGATTGCTAGATTTTATTTTTAAGTTTGTTTGACACAACTAGGGATATTGCAAGGACATTGCTTTTTTGTTTTTCATTAATTAGAAAACTAGATTCAAATAGGTTTGGGGAATAACTTGTGAAATGTCAAATAATATAATTAAAAAATCTATAATCTTTCAGTTAATTAGAACACAGGAAGTTTTGAAAAGTTTTGCTGCTAATGAACTTTTATGCTTTTCAGATATCTCTGTGAAGGCTTTTGTTCATACATTGAAGCAAATATTTCAATGAAATTAATCATTCTGCAAATTCTTTAAGTCTAAATTTATGATGAGGAAAAAGGCCATTATATCCTATATCTAATAGTGTGCTCTTATATCCCTCCCAAAATTATATGATCTGGCATATGTGAATGAAGTAATATAAAGAAGAATTGATTGGTGGATCAGCCAGCTCCGAGAAACTCAGGACCACAAGCAGTAGTCCAATAGCTTTTTTTTTTTAAAAAAAAAAAAGATGGAACGCTTCACGAATTTGCGTGTCATCCTTGCGCAGGGGCCATGCTAATCTTCTCTGTATCGTTCCAATTTTAGTATATGTGCTGCCGAAGCGAGCACTAGTCCAATAGCTTTACCCAGCATGTTGGCTATTAACAAGATTCCAGAGGGGGCAAAGTATTTGGCTGACAAGGTGACCAGCAGAGAGATGGCAGAGAAAAAGAGAGGACCTAGCTAGCAAACCCCCTCAATATATTCAGTAAGTGTGATGTAAGAAAAGCTAAGCAGCCAGCAGAATCCCAGCAAGGAACATTGCAAGGTTTTGCTAAGGAAGGGCAAAGGTTAAGCAATAAGCCAATTTATTCTAGCCAGGGCCAGGATAATTAAAACCAGAGAAAGACAATGAACCAAGTGTTTAAAAATACTCTATCCAAGCCAGAACAAGTTGAACTAAATAAGTGTCAACCATTCTGAACAAGAACCACCCCATTGAAATCAGCACCATGTTGGTCCAAGCCAAAAGCAGCCAAGTCAATCAAATATGAGATCAGTAAGAAAAATACTAGTCCAGAGGACTTAATGATTAAGTTTGAGGTGTTAATAAAAAAGGGAACCATCCGATATAAGGTTAAGGGGAGGAGAAATTCCAAAATGATGGACTAGGCAGGTTCAGCCTAATGTATCAATTGTAACCATGATTGCCTGAAATGAGAGTTGTTAGGGAAAATAAAGCGTGGCTACTTCTAGTTTCTTACTCTTAATCTTCAGAAAATATCAAAATCAGCTTAAGTATGCTACAAATACATGGCAGCTTTTAGAAGCTAGCTTAAAAAAATAATCTTGGAATCAAAAACCCAAGAAACTACAAAACTGTGAGTTCTAGTCCTATATTAGGCATGAAAACCAGCTGAAAGAATTTGGGCCAGTCACTTTTCTCAGCCCAAGCCACCACACAGAGTGGTTGTGGGGAAAATAGGAGGAAGGAATATTAAGTATATTTTTTGCTTTGAATTATTTATAAAAGCAATAAAGACAAGATTATATGTATATGTATATGTATATGTGTGTGTGTGTGTATGTATATATATATATATATATATATATATATATGTGTGTGTGTGTGTGTGTGTGTGTGTGTGTGTGTGTGTGTGTGTGTGTTTTCTGAGGTTTTCGCGGGTATTTATATGTAGGTCTTTGGTAATTCGGGTTTTCTCCCATGTAAATTGAAGTGTCTTAGCGACATTTCGACGAAGTCCCATTCGTCATCTTCAGGCTGGTGTTTTCGGCTTCGTGCTTCTAGGAGCAATGTGTGGTTGTAGCTGTTTCTTCCTTTTAACTGCCAGTGGGGGTATGAACTGGTTGGGTGGGAGCTTGGCTGTGTTCTGATTGGGTGGAGGTGTGTTCTGATTGGTTAGGGGCTTGGCTGTGCTCTGATTGGATGGGGGAGTGTTCTGTTTGGGTGGGGGCTTTGTTGTGCTCAGGTTAGTCTGACTTGCAGGGGGATTTGAGATGGTGAGCTGCCTTGCTGTTGTTTGGCTTCGCATTTGTGGTCATGCCTCATCTTCATGGTGGGTGTCAGTTTGCTTCATGTATGGATTGGAGGGGTTTAAAGTGGCTAATGATGCAGCTGTGGTCTGGCTTCTGGTTTGTGGTCATGCCTCATCATCGGTGTGGGTTTGGGTTTGCTTTTTGCATGGATGTGAGGTACGACCGCAAACCAGAAGCCAGACCACAGCTGCATCATTAGCCACTTTAAACCCCTCCAATCCATACATGAAGCAAACTGACACCCACCATGAAGATGAGACATATACATATATATATATACATGTACATACACAAAAAAGAAAAAAAGAAGTAGAAAATAGAAAACATCTCTAACTATAATGGACCACATGGGAATACACTGATAAAAATAAATATTTTTGTTGCATGTCATCTGTATTGCTCTAATAATGAAAAAAGGGGGGGAAATTTCCATGAGGAATTAATCTGCAGTTTTCTTACTTTTGTGGTATACCAGAATCTATAACAAAGAGAATCTTCTCAGCAGAGCTCTAAAATATAAAGGCTATTTAAGGAATCTCTGAAACTCACATTGACTCTTTTCTTAGAGTATTCTTATAAACTTGCTGTGAAAATGGGTTTAACTTTCAATAGAATGCTTGCAATTCCATTTTCAGAATCTTTCTTGATTATTTTGAAGAAAGTATTGTGCTTACTCCAGGAAAAGGATCTATAATTTCTGACAAAAGAAATCTCAAAGTATTGAAAATGGGAAAGGCAAAATCATGTTAAAAATATTCATATTTTCAGGAAGTCAGGTCATGTATTTTTAGAGTGAATCTTTATTTGCTAATGATGATTTTCAATAGATTATTATTATTCAAGCCTATGATAATGTTACTATGTTGCTCTTATAATAGGTAGGTATCAGAGGGTATTTGATTCTAATCCAGGTAAGTTATTTAATACTTGGGATCTTTGAATAATCACAATTGTTGAAATTGGTATTGAATCCAAATTATCTTGATCAATTGGTCTCTATGGATTCATATATGTAGCTAAACATATTTAAAAACTAAATGAATTTCTTCTCATAGTATACAATTGTTTTTATAATATTATAAAATGTTAAGATAAACAGATAATAGATTGAGAAATAAACTGTAAGTAACAATTTCAAGAAAACCTTTTCCAGCTTCAACTTCAATTATGCTTCCTATTGTTCTAGGTGGCCATGAGGAAAGATTTAGAAGGAAGACACATAGAAAGAGGAAATGTAACAAGTATAACAGAATTCATCTTAATTGGATTCCCCAATTCTTGGGAGATAGAGATTTTCCTTTTCCTGTTGTTTTTCCTCCTTTTGGTGGCAGCAATGATTGGGAATATGCTAATTATAATTCTGATATCATCAGATTACCGCCTCCAGTCACCAATGTATTTCTTCCTGTATAACTTGTCCATAATTGAAATCCTGATAACCCTAACGGTGGTTCCAAAGATGTTGCAAAACTTCTTATTGGAGCGGAAGAATATTTCCTTCTCTGGATGTTTAATTCAGTCATACTTCTATTTTCTGTTTGGTACTTCTGAATATGTCCTATTGGCAATGATGTCTTATGATCGGTTTGTAGCCATATGTTACCCCCTTCATTATACTACCATGATGAATGGGAAGGTCTGTATTTCTCTGGTATTAGCTTCCTGGATGAGTGGCTTCTTTTCCATCCTTACTCCCACTGTGATGAAACTGGGTTTGCCCTATTGTGGGCCCAATGTGATCAATCACTTTTTCTGTGACAGCGCCCCTTTGCTTCACTTAGCTTGTGCTGACATCCGCCTGCTGGAGTTTATTGATTTCCTAGTCTCACTTCCTATTATTCTGGGTTCCCTTTTACTGACATTGATCTCTTACATTTACATTCTAAGAACTATCCTGCAAATTCCTTCTGCGACAGGAAGGCAAAAGGCCTTTTCAACTTGTGCTTCTCATTTTACAGTTGTTTCAATTGGCTATGGCACCTCAATCTTCATTTATATCAGACCTTCTCAAACTAGCTCTATGAATCGCAACAAAATTGCCTCTTTGATCACTACTGTTATAACGCCTCTGCTAAATCCCATCATATTCACTTTTAGAAATCAGAAAGTCCAAGAGGTTTTTAGGGACTTTATTAAAAAGCTCACACATATGACAAAACATTTACACTGAAAAATCTTTATGCTTTCCCTATTAGTTATAAATTGTGAAATCATACTCCTCTTTTATATGTATACCAGACTTACAGCTTTGTGAGAAATGGTGTTGACACCAAACCATCAAATGAGCTCTGCAACTTGAGAAAGGCTATTACTCCTTTGTGTGTTTTTATTGTATCAACACATTGCTTAATGATGGTACTGAATCCAAACATTCAAAATTTTACTCATTTGCTGACTTTTTTTTCTTTTCTTTATTTGTTTGTGTACAAAATCTACATCTAGAGAGCTTACCAACAATGCAGCTTTCTATCATTTGTAAAATATAACCTCTGAGGAAATCTAGTTAATGCAGAATATATAATTATATATTTTTTCCTAACTAGAAACAAAGGAATACTTGCAGAGGTAAAGTAATCATAAAATCACATAATAAAAATAAATATAATATTGCTCTTTACCCTTTTTTGTACTTTACAAATAAATTGTTTTATGTTTTACTGTCTTGGATAGATGGATAGATAGATAGATAGATAGATAGATAGATAGATAGATAGATAGATAGATAGATAGATAGATAGATAGATAGATAGATAGATATCTTTCTCCAAGATATTTTCATAACAAATTAAAAAGTAAGCAGAGATAGCATTTATTCAAGTTAAATTATGTGGGTAACCCAGCTTAAAATGCATGTAAAAAGATAATCTTTTAATTTTAGTGACACTTATTATTATGTTTTAAGCCCTAGCATAAAAACTGAACATATAACAATAAGAAAAATAAAGCACATTAATCAGATTAAAACAGTTAAATTGATATTCATTTCAGTAGAAGAAAGTGTTTACAAATGATGCTTGGAGTTCATTTCATTCATCATGATATTATGATGTACACCAAGAAAAAAATATATTAATAGTGCTGTAAATAAATTCAAAAGCCAATGACTGACTGTAGATTTGATCAAATGTATATTCCACCATTTTTCTTGTTTTGTGATAAATAGAATGTTACTAACTCCCCCTCAAGGAAGACTTTTTGCTAATTTGTTAAAACAACAACAATCGTATTTTCTCCTTACCTCCTATGTTATAAAACTAGTATGTAATTATGCCACTGTAATGTGTGGGGATCTATATGTGAAGTAATATGAACAGTATGGAATATTATTGTAAAATATCAGAAAATCTCTATCATGCTGATATGATTTGCTACAGCCTTTGGTTGGCAGAAAACATTGCCTTTTCCAAAACAGTTGGATCACAGATTTCTTACAGCCATTCTTTGATATCTGGAATAATATTATATTTTCAGTTTCTCAGTATCAATCTTTTAGATACCCCACCATGTTCAATACAATCATAATTCCTGATAAATATTCAAATTTCAAAGTTGTGGCATTGTAATGGTATGTATGAATAGCCTTGGAAGACAGGGGAAGAGCTGCACACTAGATAGTGGTCAAACAAGTGGTAGAAGTAATGTGGACATGGCAAACGACCTTCCCTAGTTCCTTGTATTTTGAGACTTGCAAGATTGTTAATGCTTCTAGACTAGGCTACCTCACAAGGCTGGCATCAATCTTGCAAATTGGAAAGCACATCTCTTCCCTTCTCACCTTTACAGTTATAAATGTAAATGTTGGATGAACTTACTTTAATCTTAGATCTGTTGATACTATTTTAACGTATTTACGGATATGAATCAATTAATGGGGCTTTACTAGAGATTCCATTCTTTAGTCCATGTTTGGAATAATTAAAAATGGCCATTTTAAATATATTTCTGAACTTTTAATAATTATTTTTGTGTTGATTTATGCTTTTTATTATATCATGGCTTCATATTTTACATTTTTAAAAGTCAGAAAGCTTCAGTTTTTCTTTGGAAAGTTCTGGAAAAAGTAAAATACGAGTAGGTCTGGACTAGTGTAGCCAATGAATCCAACTAAATATTTACATTATTTAAATGTGCACTATGCATAGCTATATTTCTATAGAAAATAGGGTAATTGGTTGTACTTCAATGGAAATAGGTAAGAAAAAATTTTGAACATAATTTTTGTTTTATATTAATGAAATATTATAGCAAAGGATAGAAAGTTGACTAATTTAAATGTACAGTAAACATTGTATTATTATAGAAAGCAAAATAAAAACAAATAAAAATACATACTGTTTTCCTGTAATCTTTTTTCCATTTTTCAAACACACAAATTAGCAACATCTAAAGCTTCAATTGCTTATGTGCCAGCTTCACATTAATTAAATTTCGAGTCACATTAAACATGATCTGCATTACGAAAAGATTTAAAATTTAATATTGAAATATAGTAAGAATATGTTTTTTGAATGATAGATTATTTTTTGTTTCTCTCTCCCTTTTTTGCTTTTCTTTTCTTCTTTCTTTCTTTGTTTTGTCTCCTTGGTTTATCTATACTCTTTTTCCTTCATGTTATTTTTTCTTCCTTAGTATTTTTTTATGTGTTTTTAATATTAGGGGTGGTATAATGAGAAAAAGATTAAAATAATGGAAGAGATAAAATTAATAATTGGAGAATTATTGAATAAGAATAGAATATAATTGAGAGATGTAAGAATTTAGTTATGGAAATAATATGTTTAAATAAGAGAAACTTGGGGTACCTGAATAGTATATAAATGTGTTAGTTTAAGTTTAAATGTTTGAAAAATTAATAAAACATAAAACAGGATCTTATGGGATAGATAATGAGCTGTTGAATTTTTTTATTGATTAATGGAATCTATATGTAGTGATATATTAATGAATTAATTTGTTTTAGAAATGTATTAATTTGAATATAATACTTTAAATAGAGAGAGTTAGTTGAAGTTTAAACATTTGAAAAACTAATAAAACGTAAAATAGGATTCTATGGGATAGATATTGAGTTGTTGAAATTTTTTTATTCATTAACGGAATTTATATGTATGAATTTGTTTTTAGAAATGTATTAATTTGATTATAATATCCTAAATAGAGAGAGGGGGGAATTTCAAGGAATATTGTGTGAGCTGTATTTTTATAATGTTATTGTTTTTAATAGATAAGCCTATTTCCACGTTAGTTCTTAAGCCTTGTGGGAGGGAAATGGAAAACTAATAAAAATGTTTTAAAAAAACATGACCTGGTATCAGTTTATAATTTGCACTTATTCAAAATAATGCATTATTCAAACTTGCACTAATTGTGACCTATCTGTATACAAATTTGTAAACATATATAAACACATGAGCAAGCAAATTACTTGGTTTTGTGATTATAAGAAGCACACACATGTAAAGATTTAAATGATGCATGAAACAAAATCTATGAATTAATCAAGCTTGCCACCTATTTAATATAAAATATAAAATTTTAGATAACTGAATATTCCTATTATTACACAGAACATGAAAAAATAAGTAAAAAAACAAACAAAACAAAAGTAAAGCATTGCTGAAGGAGATATTTTCTGAATCTCCTAAGAATGATAGGTTCTATAAGAATTGGTTTAAAAACTGGTATTTATGGAAATATCAATTATAACAATATTGGTTTGGATGCATTTTTTCTTATATAGAAACATTAGGAAACTAGATGTAATCTGATGTGCATTAATTGGAATGTATGTCAAGTTCCGATGGATGTACTGAAATATAATTTTAAAAATAGAAAATTCTAATATATATTTATTTATCGATGCATTTATTTTCCTTATGTTTGATCTTCCTATTTCCAGGAAGCCTGCCAGCTACTTCTTCGTTCACTTTTTAAAGCTATTAACAATTCTGATTTCAACTTTAGCTATTTAATGTTAATTAAGTATGGCAATACAGTATTAGAATTAGGATCTTCTCTTCCAAGAAAAAAAAATCTTCTTTGAACTGAGCTCACTTCCTGATAATTACAATGATATCGTCATGTATAGTAGGCAATGAAAGAGAATTGATTTGTTGTTGTTTTTATGTATGATAGAGTTAGAGATGATACAGATCTGCTGGTGCTAGACTTAGGAGATATAGCTATAGATCCATCGAATATTAATCAGGTCTGATCTGTTTTTCAGGATCAGTCAAAATTATCTACATTCTCCTATAATTTATATATAGATTATGTGCTGCTCCTTGTTAGATGCCTTGATTATGATTAGTGGGAAGATGTAATAAGTTATGTAATGAAAGAAAAATAATAAATATTTTAGGTAAATTAACATTAATACAACAGAAAGGATTAAGTCTAGATTATCACACTCATTGACTTTTAGATTTTATTTATTTATTTATTATTTATTTATTTATTTATTATTCCAATTTATATGCTGCCCTTCTCCTGAGACTCAGGGCGGCTCACAACAACAATATAATAAAAATTTAAAAATTTAATTGCATTCACACAACATACAAACACAATCAGCTCATAGTCGCTGATGGAGGGACACTCCTAGGGCCAAGGGGCAGAGCACAGCTCATACGCCCCAAGCCTGTCAGAATAGATGCATCTTCAGCAGTTTCCGGAAAGCTAGGAGGGAGGGAGCAGTACGAACCTCTGAGGGAAGCTCATTCCAGAGGGCTGGGGCAGCAACGGAGAAGGCCCTTGCCCTAGGCCCCGCCAGATGACATTGTCTAACAGACGGGACTTGTAGGAGGCCAACCCTATGCGCCCAAACCAGTCGCTGGGATTCATGAGGCAGAAGACGGTCCTGCAAGTATCCTGGTCCATTGCCATATAGGGCTTTATAGGTCATAACCAACACTTTGAATTATGTTCGGAGACCAATAGGTAGCCAGTGCAGCTCGCGGAGAGCTGGAGTGATATGAGCATGTCTTGGGAGACCCAAGACAGCTCGCGTGGCCGCATTCTGGACCACTTGTAGTCTCTGGACATTCTTCAAAGGTTGCCCCATGTAGAGAGCATTACAGTAGTCGAATCTCGAGGTGACAAGGGCATGGGTGACTGTGAGGAGTGACTCCCGGTCCAAATGGGGCCGCAACTGGTGCACCAGGCGAACCTGGGCGAATGCCCCCCTCGCCACAGCCGAAAAATGATATTCTAAACTTAGCTGTGGATCAAGGAGGACACCCAAGTTGTGAACCCTCTCCAAGGGGAACAAAACTTCTCCCCCCAGGGTAATGGACAGACAGTTAGAATTGTCCTTGGGAGGCAGTGCCCATAGCCACTCTGTCTTGTCAGGATTGAGTCTGAGCCTGTTGGCACCCATCCAGACCTCAACAGCCTCCAGGCACCGGTTCATCACTTCCACTGCTTCGCTTTGGTGATGCAGGGTAGAGATATAAAGCTGGGTATCATCAGCATATTGATGATAACTTACCCCATGTTGACGGATGATCTCACCTAACGGCTTCATGTAGATGTTAAAAAGCAGAGGTGAGAGAACAGACCCCTGAGGAACTCCACATGGAAGAGGCCTCGGAGCCGATCTCTGACCTCCTGCGAACACCGACTGCAACCGGCCAGAGAGGTAGGAGGTGAACCACCGTAAAACGGTGCCCCGCGCTCCAAGCCCCTCCAACTGGCGCAGAAGGATACCATGGTCAATGGTATCGAATGCCGCTGAGAGGTCAAGAAGCACCAGGATAGTGGAGTAACCTCTATCCTGGGCCCGCCAGAGATCATTGATCAGCGCGACCAAAGCAGTTTCCGTGCTGTAACCGGACATGAACCCAGATAATCCGTTTCATTTAAGGACAGTTGGAGTTGGAGTGCCACCACCTTCTCAACAACCTTCCCTAAAAAGGGAAGGTTGGAGACTGGAGAATAATTATTTAAAACTGCCTGGTCCAGGGAAGGCTTCTTGAGGAGGGGGCACACAAGTGCCTCCTTTAAGGGAGCCGGAAAGGACCCCTCCCTCAATGAAGTGTTCGCAACAGCCTGGACCCAGCTCTGTGTCACCTGCCTGCTAGCTGAATCCAGCCAGGAGGGGCACGGGTCCAGTAAACAGGTGGCCGAACTCACAGCTCCAATGGCCTTGTCCATATCATCAGGAGTTACCAGGTCAAACTCCTCCCATTCAACAGGACTAAGACGGGCCTCTGTCATCTCGACTGACTCATTGTCAGCCGACACTGCATTCCAATTGGAGTCCAAGTCAGCCCGGATCTGAGCGACCTTGTCTGCTAAAAAGATGTTAAATTCTTCGGCATTGCCCTGCAAAGGTTCCTCCCTCCTCCCCGTATCCAGGAGAGAGCGAGTCACCCTAAACAGGGCAGCCGGACGAGATTCTGCAGATGTGATCAATGCGGAAAGATACTGAGATCTTGCCGTAGTGATCGCTTCCAAATAGGTCTTAATATAAGCTTTCAATTTGGTTCGATCAGATTCGGATCTGCTTTCCCTCCATTGCTTCTCTAGACGTCTCTTCTGGCGCTTCATCCCCGAGTTCCTGAGTCTGCTACCACAGAGAGGTCGCAACAGCGCAATCCGGTCTAGAGCCCCCGTAGTGGCCATATTCCAGGCCATCACTAGGGAGTCCGCCGAACTGTGTACGAGCGAATCTGGCAATTCCCCAAGCGCCCTTTGAAAACCAATAGAGTCCATCAGGCGTCTGGGGTGGAACCATTTAATAGGTTCCAGCTCCCTACAAGAGAGGATTGGTGTCGTAAACTCAAGCCGCAGCACAAAATGATCTGTCCATGACATGGGCAACACTTCTGAGCCCCTTAGCTTCAGATCATAGCTCAACTGTTCTGAGAGGAAAATCAGGTTAGGTGTGTGTCCCCCCTCATGGGTTGGGCCCTCAATTACTTGTGTCAGGTCCATGGTTGCCATGGAGGCCATGAACTCCCACGCCAACCCAGAGGACTCACCGAGTGACGGCACGTTGAAGTCCCCCAAGACAATAAGTCTGGGGAACTCAACCGCCAACCCAGCTACCTCCTCGAGTAGCGTGGGCAGGGCTGTAGAAATGCAGCTGGGAGGCAGGTACATAAGCAACAGACCCACCTGTACACCTAGGTCCAACCTCATAAGGAGGGATTCACAACCTGATATCTCAGTAGCAGCGAGTCTGCGCAGCCCGAGTGTCTCCTTAGCTATAATCGCCACTCCTCCACCCCTTCCCTGGGGTCGCGGCTGATGCCATACCTGAAACCCAGCTGGGCACATCTCAGAGAGGGGAACTCCTCCCTCTGGGGTCATCCAGGTCTCAGTCACACATGCCAGGTCGGCCTCCTTCTCCAGAATTAAATCCCGGATGAGAAGAGCTTTATTTACCACCGACCTGGCATTGAGCAGCAGCAGCCTGAGTCCAGGGTCTGGATTTCGCTCATTACCAGTACCCCGGGTGAGGTTCAAGGGGCCGGAACAAGAGATCGCTTTCAGGCAACAAGGCCTTGTTCCCCGAGAGCAGCCTACCCCAGGCCTCCCGTCATATCTGCCTCTTCCCCATAAGACCAGTATAGACTGGCCCTCTGATCCCTCAGAGCAAGGCTCCTCCACTTCTCTAGCTTCCGTAAATGCCGACAGGTCGGTCCTTCCATCTATCACAGGTCCACAATCCATCCAATCCACACAACCACCCATCCATTCAACCCGATTCACTCCATAATCAATCCCCCCCACATCATCCATAAGTTCAATAGAAAATTAGAATTAAAACAATATTAAAACATTAAGGTAATTAAAATTTACAAAAAAAAAATGAAAGCATTTTGTCCAAGCCCTGTTGTAATTGTGCTTGCATTTGGGAACAGTGTTCCTCCTAAACCAGTCCGGGCTCCCCTCAAATTAAGTCCTATGTATACAATTATAGTTGTTATAGTTGGAGCCGTGGTGCCTCCCAAATTTAATATAAAACCAGAAGAACCAGCTGCTGGAGCAGAAGTAAGGGCAGAAGATAATGAAAGTCCAGAAGAAGTATGAGTAAAAAGCTGGAGTAAAAGCTGGAACAAATGGGGTGGCTAATCCAGCAGGTTTACTGAAACCCAAACTAAGGCCCGTGGTGGGAGTAGTAGTAGAAACAGGCGTGCCAAATGTTAATCCTGCCGCAATAGTTGTAGCTGTTCCTGTATTAGTCCCTCCTAAGATAGAACCTGTGGTAGGCTTTGAGCTAAAAAGTCCAGAACCAAAACCCACAGAAGGAGTAGTTGTAGAAGCAGTAGCTGTAGCTGTAGCTGTTGAACCCAACGTCCCAAAGTTAAGGCCTTCAGATAAGCTCAGGGTGCCTCAGGGTGATTTTAACAGCAATGAAGAAGCACATTGTATTGTATCCTCAAAAGAATTGTCCTAAGAGAACAATTTTACTAAATGATCATTAGGGTAATGTAAACGGAAGAATGATTCACTTCTCATGGAACTGGAAGTAACAAGACAGCAACATTAGTTGCAGACCATAAATGAAATCTACTCTGAATGCATCGTTCAATCATTTTATTAGGGTTATCCTGAAGCATTCAAGAAGACCTCCAAGGTCTCTTCCAATTCTGTTATCACTTGAAAATTTGCTTTCTTAGTAAAAGGAGTTCTAAGAAACCAAAAAACTGATACATGTGAGTAATATATTTCCTTTTAAGGAATTCAAAAAGGCTCTGATACATTCTCATTTGAGAGTTTAAAATATTAATGTTACATTGACTTGTAGAAGAAGAAAAAAATCTACTGATCCAATAAAGAATATTTTCCAACAATAAGCAGTATGTCCCTCTGTTTTTCAACAAAGTATACTGAATAGAATGTTCACTTGACTGGGGAGATTCTATAAACAATATTAGGAAAAGATGACTAGATTGGACAGTTGGATTTGATTTATTTGTGGTGCAGCAGGAATATTTAAAGACCTGAAATTATTTGAAAATAATTTTCAATAACTTTTAGACACACTGCATCTTTGACCATTATTCCAGAAGTTATACTTCCAAATATAGATGGGCCAAGATGAAGAAGTAGGTAGTGCCAAGGGAAAAAAAGCAAATACATTAATTAATGAAATTATTAAATATTCAGTATGCAATATTTTCCACTGTTTTCTGTCACTCTGAACAATGTACAGAAATCCAGTAGAAATATTGATAGCATTTTGGAAGTTGAACCCAAATATTCAAGGAGGATATTTGTTCCTCTGATTCCAAGTTGTGCATTTTCATCTTATTAGAAGATGAAGGTTTGGATGGCAATGTGTCTTGACCCTTATAACCTCTCTTCTCTTTGTTCTCTACAAACCTCAGTTAGAATAAAGTAGACATTTTTAACTCCATTTTTTTGTTTGTTTGGGGACGGAAGAATCAAAACTTTTAATATATTGGTTTGGTTTCTAACTAAGCCATACCTTTATGCTGTCTTACTAATTCTTATGTCTTTAAGTTAATTTTCTGGAGTCAACAGTAGCAAACAATTTATGATCATAGATTTTTATAGGATTTAACTGTGATTTGCTTAACTCAGTGGCTCATAAATTCTAAGCCTTTTTTCAAGCATTCCTCCACTTCTTTTAACTTAACATACTTTCTATATATTTACATAATTGTCTTCTCTTTCCAAATGTTTAATATTATTCTTTATGAAAAATAAATAGCAAAAATATAATGGCATTATTTTCCACAATATAGTATATATATATATATATATATATATATATATATATATATATATATATATATATATATATATATATATATATATATATATATATATATATATATATATATATATATATATATATATATATATATATATATATATATATATATATATATATATTAATCTGACAACAAAATGAAAATCTGTGGCTGTCATCTTGATTGGTTTTTCTCTGTCTTCTTTACTTTTTAATATATTACTAATTTAATGGATATTTCTATTATTTTTGTCAGGAATTTCCAAAACATGATGAAGAATCATACAATCATTGTCAGTTTTCAGCTACTAGATTTTCTTGAACTACATCAACTTGAACATCTCATTGGCTTCATTCTTCTTGCATCATATTTGATTACTTTAGCTGGAAATATCATGATTATCATCCTGGTTATTCGTGATCCCCAACTACACATCCCCATGTACTTTTTCTTAGGTAATCTTTCTTGCTTAGAAATTCTAATAACAACTTCCATTATTCCCAAGGTACTGGTAAGTCTTTTGCTGGGCAACAAATCTATTTCATACCCAGGGTGTCTTTCGCAGTGCTATTTTTTCTTCTTCTTGGGAAGCAGTGATTTTGTCCTTTTAGCAGTCATGTCATATGATCGGTATGTGGCCATTTGCAATCCTTTGCAATACCCAGTGATCATGAGACATGAGTTCTGCCTATGGCTAGTTATTAGCTGTTATGCAACAGGTTTTTTGGGAACCATTCTCCCCACCATCCTAGTTACAAATTTGTCTTTCTGTGACAGAAATCAGATTGATCACTTTTTCTGTGATAGCTTGGCCTTGATGAAACTGGCCTGTACTGACACTAATCTTGTGGAGTTAATAAGTTTTTTCTCATCCTCAGTGATTGTGGTAGGGTCTTTCATTAGCACCATTATATCCTATGTTTATATAATCACAGTTATTGTCCAGATTCCATCTTCCTCCGGAAGACAAAAGGCATTCTCTACTTGTTCATCCCACTTAACTGTGGTTAGTCTTGGGTATAGCAGTTGCATTTTCATGTATGTAAGGCCTTCAGGCAGCAATCCATCAACAAATAAAATTGTTTCTCTAATCAATACAGTATTGACTCCTTTGTTGAGCCCATTCATATTCAGTTTGAGAAATAAGCAAATGAAAGAGGCTGCAAAAACAATTTTCATAAAGCATGCAGTCTAATGAAGTTAATTCACATTCTCTCAATGGAGAACTTCTGGAAGTTGTAAGTTGTAAGTTGCTGTGCGATCAAGTTAACATGATTAAGTTCAAGTTAAATATTTATGTAGACATGGAAAAAAATGAACAACCCCTCCTTTCTTCATGTCATAGTTGATGAAAGAATTGATATTCCTACCTATAGTATAATCTGCACCTCAGAATTGCACCTTAAAAGAAAACTATGGATGAATATCAAGGAAAAAAATACTGGCAGGATTCTTTTTTCTGCAATGTAATTAAAAGTGATTGATAACCAAACATTCTTTTTGTTAGATAAGGAAAATTAGTGGATTCCTATCATTTTGTATTTAAAAGTATCAATTGTTAATAAAGATTGGTATTTAATATTAAGATCAGATAGCTATGCAGAAATATTTAGTTTGCACTATTTTTTTAAAAAATGTCTTTTTTTTTTATTTTTTTTTTTACAATTGTGCATTCCGGTCTACATGTGTGTTTCTGATGTGAGAAAGTGAACGAAGTGTCTCTACTATACATTTAACAGACCAAAAAAAATGACATCATTTCTGAAAAACAAAGCAAGTGTATCTCTTGAAAATTGACTTCGTGTTCTTATTTTATTTAATTTCATTTTTGGGATGATCAAAAGTTATGAAAATGCTTGTACTATTATTAAAGTAATGAAAACATTCTGAAAATTTTTTGCTGTTGCTGCTTTAGTAAAGATAATAAAGTTGCTAACTTCAGGCTTTCCCTCACTACTGTATTTTATTCACAATCCTATTCACTCATCCTTAGATAGCACAAAACAAAATTAAATTTCCTGATCGTCTTTCTCCATCAACTATTTCTGTTCATGTTCTGAAACCCTTGCTTTCTTTCATGGGGATACAGTAAGGGAAAATTGTTGCCAATGAATGTTTATTCCATAGTTAACTTGTTGAAAAGTAGAAAAAACATTAATGAAAATGAAGAGATAGCTCAAAGCACAGTTATAAGAACCTAGATTCTTTATACTCATCCATTGCCAACTTGTGAATGACAAAGACAAAACTATGATCTAGGACAGGAATAGGCAACCTTGGCTCTTTTATGACTCGTGGACTTCAACTCCCAGAATTCCCAAGCCAGCCACGCTGAGGGGAAAGGGTGAGGTTTCTAAGCTGAGCCATGCTGGCTCAGGATTTCCGGGAGTTGAAGTCCACGTCATAAAAGAGCCAAGGTTGCCTACCTCTGATCTAGGATATTAAACATGAAGGCATGAAAAAGAGGATATCCAATTCAAATGTGGTTGTTTATGTCAGTATTTCCTTCTGTTCTCCAGAAGATTTAAAAAAAAACTTATAAAAAATTAGATATCTGAAGAATGGCATGATCAGGTTTAGAGACAACAAGATGATAGTGATAACTGACAAAAAATGGCCATGCATGGATGTATACTTTGTATGTGACCTAATAATATTGTCCATAATTGGCTGTTCACAAGTATAATGGATTTCCTTTTCCTATGCTAGGGAATAGAACCACTAAATTTACATTGATTATTCTGCTGAAAACGTTTTCTAAATGCTGTAGCACTAATACCATTCCTACTAAGCCTCTGCTTGAAAATAAATTTATTTTAGATGAAATGAAAATAATGGGCAGATCATTTCAGTTACTAGTAATAGAAGGCTGTTGCTATATTACTTATGCGTCTCTATTCTTGCACAAATAATTAAGACAGACTTACAGAAATAAAATGCATGTCCTATGGATAACTTTAACCATAAAAATGTGTATTAATTTAAACAATGAAAAACTTATTTAAACCAAAAAGGCATTAATAGAATTGGAATGAAAACACAGTGGAACTTTTAATTTTTTTAATTTAAATCTGTTTCCTCAATTCTCCTATTATATCCATTGTATAGTTCAATAGATTTGCTATAGTTACTTTATAAGCAACAAAGTCCATTAAACATTCAAAGATATAATAAAAGTATGCATGTATAGCTATATGCCTAATTTTGTTTAGCAACATATTCTGATTTATTTACATATAAACACTGAAGTTTTACCCAATTTATTCTAACACTAGCTGAATTCTTGCACCTTATTCTGTATATAAGAATAAAAGTTGCACCCTTTCTTAGATGCAGTCAGTTATAATGCCTTGTTATATAATAGCTATAAAATAAACAAGTTAAGTTAATTAACTTTCAATTAAAAGTTCAACACCTCAGGTGGAGACCAAAGTTTCTTCCTAGGAACCATTGACTGGAAGATCATGTACTGATTTTGATATTTTGCTTACTTTAACCATGCAGCTTGGTAATCTGCCCTCATAACTAGAATCATGTAGCTTCTTGTTTAGTGATTCAGAGTTACTTAAAAAAATCAATAAATGACATACATGGAATTTGATTAGTACCAAATGCTATGTAAAACTATATCTATATCTGCAGCTGTCTATATATTAGTTGGATTTCAGTGACAATATAAATTACCCTGATAAATAACTTTTGTGTTGCTTTGACCACACTTTGCCAATATGTAGAAACTTTATTATATCCTCCAGAGTTCAATTATGGCATTTCTTTTCCATTTTTTTAATCAATTTACCCTGATGCTATGTTTGAACCCAGAAAATGTCTAGTTTCCAGCATATCTCCATAGAAATAATATTACATAATCATATAACCAAGGATCCATTTTAGTCTCATTTTGAAAACTTGTGACTGGAACTTCCTAAGAAGTTTAAACAAAATAAAGACAATTGAAAGTCATACAATATATTTACTCCATGCAAATATAATTCTGAAGATTATTCTATTCTTCATAATAAGAAAAGTTCATTGAAACTTATAATATGGAATTCATGGTTACAGGTAGGCAGATTATAGGTAGGCCTCAATTTACAACCACAATTCAACCACAAATTTCCATTGCTAAGTGAAACAGTTGTTATGTGAATTTTGTCACATTTTATGACCTTTCTTGCTATAGTTGTTAAGTGAATCAGTGCAGCTGATAAGTTAGTAACATGGTTGTTAAGGGAATCTGGCTTCCCCTTTGACTTTGCTTATAAGGAAGTCACAAATGGTGAACTCATGTCTCTTGGACACTGCAACCGTCACAAATATAAATCAGTTGCCAAGCCTCTGAATTTTGATCACATGACTTCGCAAAGGTCATAAGTGTGAAAAAGGATCATATTTTTCCAGTGCCTTTATAACTTTGAATGGTCTTAGGATATACATTACATTAAAGACAATCCTCCATTATTTAGATGAGAAGGAGCAGACAAGACAATAATATTTTATCTGTAGTTAGGAACATAATAAATATCATTCCATCAGACTCATATTACAATTGTATATTTGAACATATCTGATTTGATTTTGGAATTGAGTTTGAAAATGTTGCTATAGCAACTACATATGCCAGTACATTAGAAATTATACATATAGTAAGCTTATGATACTTCAGTTTACTGATTTTTGAAACAAGTGCAATGTAAAAATAATAGTAAATTAAAATCTACAACCACATTTCATTGCTTTACAAGCAACATTGGGCATGCATCTTCTCAATTAGTTTCTGAAAGGCTCCTCTGAAATCATTATTCTTCAGACTGTAAATTACAGGATTCAGAAGGGGTGTTATGACAGTGTAGAAAATAGATATCACCTTATTCAGCTCTGAGGAAAAGTTAATATTGGGGCGAACGTACATCGAGATCATAGTGCCAAAATATATTATCACCACAGCCAAGTGGGAGCCACAGGTAGAATAGGCCTTTTTCCTTCCAGAAGCAGAGGGGATTTTTAGAATAGTAAAGATGATGAAGACATAAGACACCAAGGTAAGCAAGAAACATGTAAAAAGGACCAACAAAGAGAGCACAAATATAGTAATCTCAGTGACTGAAATATCAGAACAAGAGAGCTTCAACAAAGGTGGGATATCACAAAAGAAATGGTTGATTCGGTTGGATCTGCAGAAAGATAATTTGGAGATCAACAAAGATGGCAACAGTCCTGTGATGAGACCAATCACCCAAGACCCAATTGCCAGTCGACTACAGGACTGACTGTCCATGGTTACTGTGTAATGCAATGGATCACAGATGGCCAGGAATCTGTCATATGCCATCACAGATAAAAGAAAGCATTCTGTTGCCCCCAGAAAGACAAAAAAGTAGAGCTGAGTTATGCATCCATTGTAAGAGATGGTGTTGGTCTCCCAGAGAAGACTGTGGAGCATTTTAGGCACAATTGTGCTGGTATACCAAATCTCTAGGAAAGAAAGGTTTTGGAGAAAAGCATACATAGGAGAATGAAGACATGGCTCCAACTTGACCACTGCAATGATAATCACATTCCCTGTGACAGTTAATATATAGATAAATAAGAATAGAGCAAAAAGGGTGATCTCCCACTTTGAAAAGATTTGAAACCCTAGAAGCTGGAATTCAGATATGGTGCTGCGATTCTCCATCTGCTGCAATGTTCTTAGGTTTTCCTGGAAGTGTAATTCAATTGTAATAGATTACTTCTATGAAGAGTGAGGAGACCTATGTCTAATAGCATCTCTATGTTACCATTCTTTATTTCTCAAATTTAAGAAACAACATGAGATGATCAATGTTTATCATGACCTGAAATATTAAAAACAAGAAGCAAATATTCCTTGCTTGTCTCCAAGAGAAATGATAGGGAAATCCACAATGCTCTTGTCAATTTCACCCTTATTTCTTTGTCTAGGCTAAGGGGAAATTTCAAATGTTTCCCTTAAAATGCCTGAAATTCAGGAACAAGAGGCAATTGCTTGCTAAATTGGAGAGTGGAGCATCACAAATCAAACTAAAGCTTCTCTGTTGATTTAGTTATGGTATAGCAGAACCTTAATTGTGATCAAAAAGTGCTGACAGTGTTCAAACCCAAAAATTCCAAGCTGTTTTCAAATTCTAGTGCAGAATTATAGTGTGAATATGCTGAAAGAGACAGACAGAGAGAGAGAAATAATGATAGCAACTGAAAAAAAAATTATAGGTTTTAAAAATAACAATGATGAATGAAGTTATTATTCTTATACTTGTACCAGAGCAAATACCATTAAGTTCTTTGGTTGTGTTTGTTTATTTTTTGAAATGAAATTATTAAATGAATTGTTATTGTTCTCTAGGTTTTAGAAAATTTAATACTGTTTCCAACAGTGGCCAACTATAATATATCTAGGGAGTTTACAGATAGAATATATAACTCTGATAACATTTTTCTTTTTTCCAATACCTGATTTTCAGATATGGAATATCTTTGAATTTGGACAGTCCATTTAGCTCTCATACATAGTCCATGAATTAATTTAAACCTTCCTTTATTAACAACCATTGCCTATTCTAAGATATATTACTGAATATTGTTTCTGTGCTATGTACTGTGGAATTCAATGTCCTAACTGACAACTTGGATAAGGACATCAATGCTTATTCAGTCCATAAGTGGGATAACAATCTGACTAAATCAAAATAAAATAATAAAAAAACTAGACAATCTAAGCATTGATGGAAACCAGGTTGATATTTGATACAAATAAATATAAATTTTATATTTAAATAGAATACAAGAATTAGAAATGATATTAGTTGTTCACAGAATTATCTATGAGCAGCTTGCACATTATGTTTAATACATTGTATGAAATTATATTTTTGATAAATTGCAATTGGGGTAGTTATTTTGGTGAGAGGTTGTTTTATTCCATCTATGATGTGGTTATTAAAAAAAATCATGGACCTCAATACAGAATTAAAATAATTCTTTTATTAGTTTTATATGAATGAATCGTGATTATATCTGGGAAATCCTAGAATAAACTTCCCTTCAGTGTGTGCTATGATCAGGATCATAAGCTTATCTATAAATACCCAAAGAAAAATAAGCAGCAACAATTAATCAACAACAAATTAAACTGAAACTTTAGTTGATAGATCCAAATAATATTTAAGAACTGATAAATTAAATAAGTAGTGTTCATTTAAAAGGACAGAGAAAACAATAAATCTACAGTATAATCAACCTTGTTTCATTTCATTTCAAAGGCCAATAAGACATTGCGACTCATTGAAAACAGTACCTTTCATTTAAACATTCAGAGCGATAAAGAAAATGAGGTGGGGCTTCCTCAGGATCCTATGTTTCTGATTAAAGAAACACAGGGACTATGATAATCAAGCCTTGGACATCACCCCAGAGAGGGAATTCTTTAAGGGCCCATGACTCATCTATTGGGTGTTAATAAAGAAGATCCTGTATCCCAAAGCATGCAAGAAAGGAAAAGTTTTGAAGAAAAATATTCACACTAGAGATAGTAGAAAGTAGAGCTGTTCTTCAACAATGATTTGGACGAGGGGATAGATGGGGAACTCATCACATTTGCAGATGACACCAAGCTGGAAGGAATAGCCAACAATCCAGAAGACAGGCTTAAGATACAGAAGGATTTGTATTAACTTTTAACTTTTAATTAATATAGATATTAAAGTTGTAACTGTATCCCTTTTATACTACTTTCATTGATCTTATTGGATTAGTTATCTCCCTATGGTTACTATAATATACTCTAAATCTCAACAAATCTTATTGCATTCTTTGACAAGGTAGCAAAATTAGTGGACCAGAGGAATGCTGTGGATATAACTTACTTGGACTTCAGTAAGGCATTTGACAAAGTAGACTACAACTTACTACTTGATAAGATAGAAGCATGTGGCTGACCGATGGTACTCAGCATGTGATCTTTGATGGAACTGCTTCTACATAGAGGGAAATGTGTAGTGGGATATCCTAAGGTTCTGTTTTAGGCCCAGTACTCTTCAACATCTTCATCAATAATTTGGATAAGGGGATAGATGGGGAACTCATCAGATTTGCAGATCACACCATGCTGGCAGGAATAGCCAAAACTCCAAAAGATAGGCTTAAGGTAAAGAACGACCTTGACAGACTTCAGCATTGGGCACTATCTAACAAAATGAAAGTCAATGGTGAAAAAAGCATCGGAGTCCTAGTGGACAATCATTTAAATATGAGTCAGCAGTGTGCTGCAGCTGCCAAAAAGGCCAACACAGTGATAGGCTGCATTAACAGAGGGATAGAATCAAGATCACGTGAAGTGTTAATACCACTTTACAATGCCTTGGTAAGGCCACACTTGGAATACTGCATCCAGTTTTGGTCACCGCAATGTAAAAAAGATGTTGAGACTCTAGAAAGAATACAGAGAAGAGCAACAAAGATGATTAGGGGACTGGAGGCTAAAGCATATAAGGAACGGTTGTTGGAATTGGGTATGTCTAGTTTAATGAAGAGAAGGACGAGGCAGGACATAATAGAGTGTTCCAATATCTCAGGGGCTGCCACAAATAAGAGGGAGTCAAGCTATTTTCCAAGGTGCCTGAAGGCAGGACAAGAAGCAATGGATTGTAACTAATCAAGGAGAGAAGCAACCTAGAACTAAGGAGAAATTTCCTGACAGAACAATTAACTAGTGGAACAATCTGCCTCCAGAAGTTTGAATGCTCCAACACTGGAAGTTTTTTAAGAAGAGACTGGACAGCCATTTGTCCGAAATGGTATAGGGTTTCTTGTCTGGGCAGGGGGTTATAATAATAATAATAATAATAATAATAATAATAATAATAATAATAATAATAATAATAATAATAATAATAATAATAATAGTGGTAGTAGTAGTAGTAGTAGTAGTAGTAGTAGTAGTAGTAGCAGCAGCAGCAGTAATAGTAGTAGTAAAGTTGGAAGGTACCTTGGAGGTCATCTAGTCCAAACCCTTGCTCAGGCAGGAAACCCTATACCATTTTGGACAAATGGCTGTCCAGTTTCTTCTTTAAAACTTCCAGTGTTGGATCATTCACCGTATCTGGAGGCAGGTTGTTCCACTGGTTAATTGTTCTAACTGTCAGAAAGTTTCTCCTTAGTTCTAGGTTACTTCTCTCCTTGATTAGTTTCCATCCATTGCTTCATGTCCTGCCTTCAGGTGCTTTGGAAAATAGCTTGACTCCCTCTTCTTTGTGGCAGCCCCTGCGATATTGTAACACTGCTATCATTTCCCCCCTCGTCCTTCTCTTCATTAAACTAAATTACATCAACCTTTCCTCATATGTTTTAACCTCCAGTCCCCTAATCACCTTTGTTGCTCTTCTCTGTACTCTTTCTAGAGTCTCAACATGTTTTTTACATTGTGGAGACCAAAACTGGATGCAGTATTCCAAGTGTGGCCTTACCAGGGCATTGTAGAGTGGTATTAATATTTCACATGATCTTGATTCTATCCCTCTGTTAATGCAGCCTAGAACTGAGTTAGCTTTTTTGGCAGCTGCAGCACACTGCTGGCTCATATTTAAATGATTGTTCACTAGGACTTCAAGATCCCTCTCACAGTTACTATTATTGAGCAAGGTACCCCCTATAGTATACCTGTACATTTGGTTTTTCTTGCCTAAATGTAGAAACTTACTTTTTTCACCATTGAATTTCATTTTGTTAGATAGCACCCAGTGTTCAAATCTTTCCAGATCCTCCTGTATCCTAAGCCTGTCTTCTGGCATGTTGGCTATTCCTGCCAGCTTGGTACTGTCTGCAAATTTGATGAGTTCCCCATCTATTCCCTCGTCTAAATCATTGATGAAGATGTTGAAGAGCACTGGGCCCAGAACAGAGTCCTGGGGCACCCCACTACACACTTCCCTCCATTTAGATGTGGTTCCATGCTGAGTATGGCCGGTCAGCCAACTACAGATCCATTTGGTGGTGATGCTGTCTAACCCGCATTTTTCTATCTTATCAAGTAGTAGGTTGTGATCTACTTTGTCAAATGCCTTACTAAAGTCCAAGTAAATTATATCCACAGCATTCCTCTGATCCACTAATTTTGTCACTTGCTCAAATATTGCAATAAGATTTGTCTGGCATGATCTGTTTTTGACAAACCCATGTTGGCTTTTAGTAATGACTTGGTTTTCCTGTAGGTGTTTGCTGATTCATTGTTTGATTATCTTTTCCAGAATCTTCCCAGGTATTGAGGTCAGGCTGATAGGTCTGTAATTTCCTGGATCCATTTTTTCCCTTTTTTGAAGATGAGAACTACATCACCTTTTTTTCCAGTCCTCTGGCAGTTCCCCAGTTCTCAGGGATCTTTGAAAAATGTAGTTCAGTGGTTCTGAGATCACATTTGCCAGTTCCTTGAGAACCTTGGGGTGTAATCCATCTGGTCCTGGTGATTTGAACTCGTCTAGGCTGGACAGGTGCTCACTTACCATTTTCTTGCCTATCTTAACTTGTGTTTCTATTCTTTTTTTATGGCACTATTTTTGATAGATTGGTCTACTTTTTCCCTTTGTGTAAAGACAGATGCGAAAAATAAGTTAAATAGTTCTGCTTTCTCCCTGTTGCTTGTCACCTTCTTGACACTTTCACCCACTAATGGACCAATCGTTTCCTTCACTTTTTTCTTGTTTTTTACATGTTGAAAGAAGCTTTTTTTTTGTTATTTTTTACTTTGGTCGCAAGCCTTAGTTCATTTTGAGCCTTAGCTTTCCTCACTTCATCTTTGCAGGCTTGGGCTATTTGCTGATATTCTGACTTAGTTATGTATCCCTCTTTCCATTTTCTATACTTGTCCTTTTTATCTTTCAATTGATCAGAGAGTTCTTTGTGCAGCCATCCTGGTTTCTTTTGAGAGCTGTTATTTTCCCTCTTTGTTGGTATTGTGCTAGACTGGGCCTTTATTATCTCACTTTTCAAAATTTCCCAAGCTTCTTGAGTTGTTTTCCCCTGGAGGATTCTCATCCATGGAATCGTTCCCAAACCCTCTCTAAGTTTATTGAAATTAGCTCTCTTGAAGTCCAAGACTCTAGTTTGACTGTGTTCTACTGCTTCATGAATATCTTGAATAATGTTTATCAAATGCAACAATGATTTCTGTAAGCCCTATAAGTCTGAAAATCAATTAATCAATATGTTTTTTTCTCAAATGACAGGGGTGTATTCTGTTGCAACTGCTTAGCAGCTCAGAAAATAAGAATGTTTTGGAAAATGCACAATCTGTTCTTTGAGTTTTTATTCTAAAGACTTATGGTGTATATTATTTTAAATTAACTAAAAAAAATTGGTCCATATTATCATCATATCACACCTTGTTGCTTAGATGAGCTGATGTATTTCAAATTTGGCTGCCATAGGAATCTACTTCACAATTTCTCTTTCTTCCTTTTCTTAGTTGTTTACACAATGCAAGGTGTTATTCTGAGAAATCCCAGTTGCCATGGTTTTTCTATACACATGTGCTTGTGCGAGCACTTGGTGTGTGCGCCCATGCACACACATACACACACACACCATTTGCTTGAAATAAGGCTCAATAATTGGCTATCAATTGCGATGTGCTGAGTGTTTCTGATAAGAACTCTTGCCTTTTTGTTTTGGTATTATAAATTCCTTCATGAGGATTTTAATAGTCAATAAGACAGAATAATTCCCTCCTCCAAAAAAAAAAAGATATGAGAAAAAAAGGACATAGAGATTTTTTGGAGTAGGAGGTACAGATAATTTTCAGATTTCATAAAAATGTCTTTTTCCTTCTGCTTACAAATTCTGCATGTACAGTATATTGCCTTAATAGCTAATATGTTAGTGCAAATTCAGTTGAATTTATTCAGTTCAATTTGTCCAGTGTTGTTTGATTCAATGTTTCAGTTCTGAGAAAAGTAGAAGGAAAATATAATCTAGATTTCCCAGAAGAAGAAAATAAGGAAAGGAGGGAGGCAAGCACCTAGATATCTTATTAGAAATAGTTTTTAAAAAATTCTCCTCAAAAATATTTTAAAAGGATCTATTTGGAGAAATAATCAAAGTGTTCTATGGATTGGGAAACTTTTAACACATGGACTATTGCAGAAATACAAAAAAAATATGTATTTATGGGAAAACAACTTCAAGATTCTAACATGATCAAATGTATTGGGGATATTTTTGTTTTCAGATGTTTATTTATACTCTTATTTAACTCTTTTTTGATCATTTATTTTCCAGTAATGTTTTCACCTAGTTATATATTTTGGTTTCTATCTAGACAGAAGAAAACAGCCAATAAAAGTAATACAATGAATATCAGTAACAAAACTGCTGCATCAGAATTTATTCTCCTGGCATTTTCAGACCTTTTTGAATGGCATTTCTTCCTCTCTGGATTCATGATCTTCACTTACTTCTTCACAGTGATGGGAAATGCTCTGATCATCTTTCTTGTCTTCTCTGAACCAAATCTCCAAACCCCTATGTACTTCTTCCTCATCAATCTTTCTGTCCTGGACATTTGCCTGAACACAACCACCATTCCTCAGTTGATAGTGAACTTGCTCTCAGGAAAAAGTGTTATTGCTTATGAAAGGTGCAAAATACAACTCTTTTTCTATGTTTTATTTGTTGGGAGTGAATTTCTCTTGTTGGGAGTGATGGCTTATGATCGCTATGTTGCCATCTGCAATCCTCTCTGCTATATTATGGTCATGAGTCAAAAACTATGTAGCCAGCTATTATCTGCTATTTGGTTAATAAGCTCACTCAATTCCACTATACACACAGTTTTCACATTCAGTCTGCCCCTTTGCAGGGGCAATAAAATCAATTACTTTTATTGTGATATCTCTCCTTTATTAGCTATCTCTTGTGGGAACATTTCCAGAAGCACTAATGCAATTCTGGCCACCAGCCCCATAATGGGTTTGGCACCAGCAATGTGCATCATAATTTCCTATATTTGCATTATCTCAAGGATTTTGAAAATGAATTCTTCAGTTGCTATGAGGAAAGCCATCTCTACCTGTGCTTCACATTTCATTGTTGTTTTGCTCTACTGTGGCAGCTGCCTTTTTTCATATATTAGACCTACATCCAGTTATTCATTAAACAGGGACAGCATTGTTGCCCTTGTTAACAATATGATTTCCCCTATATTAAATCCTCTGATCTATACTCTCAGGAACAAGGATGTAAAAGAAGGTCTGCAAAATATTATGAGGAAGAAATTATTCTCCTGCAAGACAGAATGTTTTGGGAGTTACTAAGAGAACTGAAGATTCTACACACTCACAGAATACAAAAAGAGAACTTGATTGTCTATGGAGGTTCTCATTCATCCAGGTCATGGTTGTCCCTTTCCAAAGGGAACTGGACTTTCATGAAGAAAGACAAGCCATTTGCCTTTTGAAAAGCACCTTTGGGACAAGGGATTTCAACTCTGTAAAATGGTAGTTTGCTCAGCCTGTGATATGTGTTTGTAATGCAATCATTATTTTATTTTGTATTCTATTTTCCCTCATTTCATCTATCAGTTTTGTAAGGGCCCCCAGGTTTCATAATGTCTCAGGACAAAATGTAAGTATGTAGAACTCAAGCCCATTAGAGATGTCTAGGAACAGATGCTTAAGGTCTAAAAGTACATTTTAAAAAATTGCAATTTTTCCAAGGCAAATTTTTCTGTTTTAATAGTAAGGGAAGGAACTACTGTATTTTATTCTTTCTGTAGAAGGCAATCTGAAGAAAAGAGCTTAAGTGTATCAATCTTCAAATCTGGAGAAACCAGACTAGAGACACAAAACAAATTAGTGAGGGAGTTTATTGCTTTTATTTCTATATTTAACATATCTAGGGTCTATTAGAATAAAATAAAAAGCAAATGCAACCACAAAATAAATAAATTTCCACAATCAATTTTATACATTTGGAAAATTGACTCTCTAGACTTCTTATTGCAATTAAAAGTTCAACAACTCCTATTCGATAAAATCTGAGAATGATCATTTTTTAAAAAAATCTGAAATTTGTAACTTGGGAGACAGCTAACTTAAAGAAATATATATCAACTCATGTGATAGGACATTTGTGATGGCATAATTTTGTTCAATGTAATATGACTTTACAAAACTTCAAAAGATTGATTCAAATTCAGGGGAGCTATTAAATAAAATCAAGTACCTTTGAATCACTTCAAAGAGGTTCAAAATGTTTTGGTACTCCTACTCTGTATCTCCTTCTATATTTGGGATAATGCAAAGTATATTTTTAATTTGTAAATTAAAACAAAAACAAAGAGAAATCAAGAACCTCAAGCATCACATAAAGTGTCATGCCTTAAAGAAGAAATTAGTCATTGCAACAAACCTGCTACCCCAATAATGGAAGTAATCAGAGAATGGTAAAATTCTCAATTTTTAGTAAGCTTACTTCTACTTTTTAATTTTTTTGATTTTTTTACTTCTAAGACTAACACATATCTAATATTAATATGCATTCAGCATTAATGTATCATAGTCTCTTGAATGTATTTTCTAGACAATATGAATGTTTCTGTGCTATGCTTTCTTCATATCTTCGTGATTTGCTTTATAAGTGGCTTTGGGGAATATTCAAAGAGTTCAAATATTTAATAACTTAAAATTTTGTTGCTATGAAAATACCCTATAAAGGGCCTGTTATGTCTGCATTTTTATCCCCTTCTGTCAAAGGTTGGAAAGGGGAAAAATAAAGCTACAAGTCTTTTGATGTTTCTCTTTTACAATGTGTGACTGCATGTTTCATCAAATCAAATATTAAATGAAATAACACTTTTGAATTTCAAATGATTATGATTTAATTCATTTCTTTAAAAATCAAATTGAAATGGGATCTTGATTGATTCACCTATCTCTTGCCTGTATAATTTTAAAATTGCAGTGGAATAGAGCTGCATCAATGATTTGGAAATTATATTGTTTCAGGTTGATGATTCCTATTCATTGTTAATCTAAAGGAAAATTTCTGCTTTGCTATATGTAGAAAAATTTGCTCTCACATATTTAGACTGGGTTTGAAACTCAATGATAAACTAAAATTCATGTTTTTGAGAAAAGTGTATTAAAAAATATAGCTGGAAAATTCAAGATCAAGAGTTTTAGTTATCTGGACATTTTACTTATGCATGCTTTGTTCTGGCAATACCATTACAATGTGATAGTTCTGAAATCAAAAGCAAAACTATGCAGCCTTATTTTAGTATTTTTATTCAAAGGAAGGATATTTGTCACCACAGAAATCCAATTTTTAATGCAAAGACTTGCATTTGAAATTTAATTTAGGACTCCAGTTTGAATTCTAGTAGCAATTCCAAGTTGTGTTCCAAACACTGTTGTTCTTATGTAAACCAACTTGGCTAAAGTTGAGTTAAATTATATTAAACTTTTGTTTTAAAAAATATAGCTGGAAGGTCCTGCCTCAGCTAATACTCCCAAGAAAGCAGAACTCTTGAAACTGGCATTGTTTCAACAAGAACTTTTATTGAGAGACAATGAAAGTAGAAAGGCTAGGCAAGATATGAATAATTCCCACATGAAACATTACATTAAAACCCTCTCTTCAAAACCCTTCCCAGGTACCCAACTGCCCAGTCAAAATCCATTTCAGCCAACACACAGGTGTGAAATTATTATGGGAACTGGCAGTTGAAGGAGTGGTAAAACTCTGTTCCCAAGTGTTGCATCCTCTTTATTCCCTACTTTCACATCAAAGGTTGAAAGAACAAAGCAAAAGAAACACACCCCAGAGCCCATGACCTCCCCCTCCAAATAGAAGAAAAGCCTCCCCTTCCCAACAGAATGACAGCACCCCAAAAATAATTTGAGGAGCCTGATATGCCATCCCTCCTTAAAAGAAGGAGAAGTCCACTTGGAGAAATATAAAATAACAAAATGAGGGAGAAAGAGTCTTCACAAATTAGTCAGTTTTATCCAGGCAATGTGCATGAAAACATTTGAGTAACCTAGGGGCTCTAACATGTTTCTTATGAACCCATTTGTTCTGGGATGAAGGGAGGTCTTTCCCATCCCACCAAATGCTGGGAGGCTACATAGTGTTTATGTAAGTTTAGGATTTCTCAAAGTGTTGCTTAACCTCTACATAAGTGTAGCTTACCCTCTATGATGGGTTGAGGCCCTGGGGGAGTGATTGGGTGTAAAGGTGACGTTATCTCAGGTTTTAGCAGAGTGTAATGAAATATAGGGTGGGTTTGCCTTAAGGCCTTGGAGAGCTCCAACTCCATTGTGACTGGTTTATAATTCATTTGATCGGGAAGGGTCCCACAAATTTTGGCCCTAACCTTTGGGAAGGTTAAAGGGATTGCAGGAAACTGGTAGACAGGTATACTCTGTCCCCAGTGTGGAATGGTTTAGGTTCTATTCTCTTTTCATCCACTTGAGCCTTATAAGCTGCTCTAGCCTCATCTAGAATTTTTCTAATAATTGGCCAAGTGTTTTGCAGTTGATTCATCCATTCCTTGAGGGAAGAGATGGTGGGTTCATTGATTGGCAGTTTAGGCATTGGGTTGAACTCTTGTCCAGTGGCCACTTGAAAAGGGGTGAACCTGGTACTAGAATGCACAGCATTATTATAAGCCACTTTGGTGAACAGCAGGAGGTCAGTCCAATTGTCTTGTTGATAGTTGATGAAGCATTGTAGGTACTGTTCCAGGTGTGAAGTTGTTATGGAAACTGGCAGTTAAAGGTAGCGATAAAACTTTGTTCCCAGGCATTGCATCCTCTTCTCAGTGGAGCAGAGATAAGGCAGATTGCCCTAGGAACATTCCTCCCCCCTTTCGCACCCAAAAAGATACATCAAAGGTTGAAAGAACAAAGCAAAAGAAACACATCCCACAGCCCACGGCCTCCCCTCTCCCAACAGAAGAAAAGCCTCCCCCCTCCTAACAGAATGGCAGCATCCCAAAACTAATTTGAGGAGCTTGACAATATGTTTTCAAAAACAAAGTAGGATTGTCATGTGAACTATCAGATGATTATTATGTAGATATACAGTTTAAACAGATGACCCAAAAAATTAATCAGATTTATATACAAAAAATTATTTTTTTCTAGTGGTCTTTCATCAGCATTTTATTGTATTATACAAAGTTTATGAGATAGCTCAGTACAGAAATTAACAATGAAAGCCAAAGCTTTGGGTTTACTTCTGAATTTCTGAATAAATTACAAGCACACTATTTCAGGTTACTGTACTTCTTATTAGTTTACATTTAAGTAAATAGAACATAGAATTTTCAAAAAGTAGATTAAATAATAGATTTAAAATGATTCCCATTTCTCAAATATGTTGTCCCTGAAATGGTATTGTCAGGCCAAACCTAAGAATGATGTAGCAAAATCCAGCCTAAGTTCAGTTCTTTATTTGCATACACCAGACAGACAGAATCTTGGCAGACTAAGTGCATACTACCCTAATCTAATGGATATACCTTGGGCAATTGTAGGGAGTGACTATCCTAAATATCTTTCTCTTCATATGATCCAGTTCTAGACTGTGCTCTCTCTTATCTTATCCCCTTCCTTGGAATGTGATTCATCCTTCCTGAGAACCCTGTGCATTACTGTGGTCCATTGCATCATCTTCTTCATGGATACTTTCCATTCTCTACTCCTTTTAATAGCTCCCAAATCTCATTTGGCCAATAAGGATGATGATGATGACAATAACAACAATAAAATAACAATAATAATGATAATGATAATACAGCTTCCCATTTTTTAGAATTGAGGAATAACTCTAGAGTAACCACCTAGGTAGATATTTCCTGACTTAAAGAGTGTAGCGCAATTCTCAATCTTTCCAAGCAATAAGAAAAAAAAGGAAGATACTGTGTTTATCTTCCTTCTGTAGGAACTAGGGAATAAAATTATAATCTCTTTTCAGTTCTCCTAGTTGCTATGGAAAATCCAGCCATCCCATTCGTTATTAAACTATGCAAGGAAAACATGTAATATAATTGTTCATTACTAAGAGTCACTGATTTGAGATGGGTGATTATACAAATTGAATAAGTAAAATGAATAAATAAAATATATGCTGACACTTAATCTTCCTTTTTTTCCCCAAAGAATTTTGATAGGATAAGCCACTAAATAGCATAGATAAAGATCCAAATTGGTCTAGCAGTTAAAGGTCCTATAATATAAAACAGGAGACTTTGAATTCTAGTTCTGTCTTAGGTTTGAAAGCCAAGTTGGGTGATTTTGAATCAGTCACTCTCTTTAAACCCTTGAAGGAAGGTATTGTCAAGAAGCTTCTAAAACTATTGTCAAGAAAACGGTGAGAATTTTTTTTCTTGTCATCATCAGGAAACAGTACAGCAAGACATATTAATAAGTAACATAATATTGGAAATTTCTCTTTGAATGAATTCCCTAATGATGGACTGCCTGAATTAAAATGGTAAATTCCTGCAAAGCTTAATTTAATTTAGTTTAATGTGGTTTTTTTACGTTATATAATTTTGCTAGATAGATAGATAGATAGATAGATAGATAGATAGATAGATAGATAGATAGATAGATAGATAGATAGATAGATAGATAGATAGATAGATAGATGTCATCAAATAATGCATATTTCTAAAAATGTAGTTACTAGGTGAGATTATTCATGTCTTAATTTACTTTCTATGCAATTTATTATGATGCTGTTGATTAGCTAAAAACTTTACAATACATCTGGGAGTAATTCCATATTTCCTGTTTAGGAACTCTTAGAGTAGAAATTCAGAAGTACATTCTGTCAGGTTTGAAAAAATAAATGCAGAAGAGCATGCAGCAGTTAGGAGGAAAAGAATGAAACAACAATGGTTTTTTTGAATGTAACAAAGAGATCATTTTAAGAAGCTCATATTGAAGAAATAGTTTAGATCACATAACAAAACTTTCTTTGGTTTAATGTAAATAAACCAGGAATTATTTAAAACTTATATGAATTTGTAACATAATATAATATGAGTTTATTGTACATATAATGTGATTGGGTTATGGTTGCCTTATTAACAGGTATTAAGTCATTCTTTAGTGATTACATGTAGACTCCATAGGATCTACATTCTATAACTACAAATCTGGGAATATTTCCCATTATGCTATGTTTGCAGTCCCAAGTATTTTGAATAACAATGCATTTTATATCATGAATATTTAATTGTTTATAAAACACACTTGTTATTATAATTAAGTGGTTAAAAATTAATATCTAGCAATATGTTGTTTTTGATAATGTTAGCTTTAACATTAGATTAGCATTAATCTAAGAGAATATTTTTAAAAATCCAAATATATAAGGAAGTGCAAAGAGCTCCCTCTTAAAAAAAAACCTATTTTTTTCATCTCTGATGTTTTGATTCATCTGTATGACAAATATCATTTGCACAATGACAGGAAGGAAGGAAGGAAGGAAGGAAGGAAGGAAGGAAGGAAGGAAGGAAGGAAGGAAGGAAGGAAGGAAGGAAGGAAGGAAGGAAGGAAGGAAGGAAGGAAGGAAGGAAGGAAGGAAGGATTGAAAACACTCCATATCACTTTCAAGGAAACTTCATGGCTATGACGGAGAAGTTAAAAAGTTCAAGCTCACCTTGAAATTAAATACATAGATTCAGGATTCAGCATGTAAAACATAGGTAATATGTCACTCTCTTTAAACAATAGTAGACATGAATTCCATAACAACAAAATTCCAAACCATGCAAATTAGTATACTAGTCACTGAGAAGTTATATAACTTTTTAAATTATTGTTTTGTTTTATTTGAAATCCACATAAATATATTTGGACATTAATAGCCGGATCTGATTCAGGATGGATTTTTTTACTTTATGTTCAAATGTTCACAATTTGCATAGAATTTACTTTGGTTTTTTCCCCTTTAAGCTATCCCACAACAACAAGAAGTACCTTATTTGGGAAGAGGCATGAAAATACAAAACCAAACTACACTTTCAGAGTTCATCATCCTTGGCTTTCAAAACCTGCAGGAACTACGGTACTTGCTCTTCAGTGCCTTCCTGACTCTCTATTTATTCACAGTGCTGTGGAATACCTCCATTATCACTATAGCAGTTTTTGATCAGAAGCTCAGAATCCCCATGTATTTTTTCTTGGGGAACCTGTCTTTCCTTGACATCTGCTACACTAGCACCACAATTCCACAGATGCTGGATCTTATTCTCAAAGACAGGAGCAGTATTTCTTACACAGCCTGTGTTCTTCAACTGTACTTTTTCTTCTCCTTTGTAGGGACAGAATGCCTTCTTCTGGCAGTAATGGCTTTAGATCGCTATGTTGCTATTTGCAAACCTTTGCACTACTCATTATTTATGAGAAGATGGGTTTGCTTCCAACTAGCTATAGCTTGCTGGGTTGGAGGTTTTCTTAACTCTGCAATTCATACTTATTTTGCCCTTCAGTTACCTTTTTGTGGAGACAATCGCCTAGATGCATTCTACTGTGATATTCCTCCACTGCTAAAGTTGTCATGTGGAGATGTCTCCCTCAATCAAAAGCTCTTGCTAACTATTGGATTACTCATAGCATGGACACCTCTTGTTTGCATCCTTCTCTCATATGCATCCATCATTTTCACAGTACTGAAGATGCAGTCTGCAGAAGGAAGACAAAAAGCTTTTTCCACCTGCTCCTCTCATCTTACAGTGGTTCTACTTTATTATGGCAGTTGCATTTTCACCTACTTGAGACCTGTCCCTTCCCAGTTTTCTGTTAATATCAAGCTGACCCCACTAATGTACAGCATCTTGACTCCATTACTAAATCCTATTATATATACTTTGCGTAACAAAGATGTAAGGAATGCTTGGAGAAATATAATGGGAAAGATTTAAATATTGTAACATTTAGATAAAAGCATATAGGAAAAAAGAGTTCCCTCCTTTTTTAGATAATGTGGTCATAAGCTAGGAAGGGCTTTAGAAATAGTTTAAAAGTGATAAATGGCATCATCATCTTACAATGATATGATTCAAACTTCATGGAATTTCTTATGTACTTACACATTTTTAATGAATAAATGGTACAGAGTACTCTGATATTAGTACTCTAAAAATAAATAGATAAATCATAGATCCTTGAATACATTGGCCTATTTGCTGTTGTTGTTTTGTTTTGAAATTTTGCCTGATAGATATTAATCTGTTTTATTAAATAAATATAAAAGCAGAGTTTCCACCAATTTGAACTATTTCTTCCATCCATTTAATGTCTACATGAAACCACTGGAGAGATCATCCATCAACATGGAATAAGATATCATCAATATGCTGATGATACTCAGCTATACATCTCAATCCATGGTGAGCTAAATGATGTTGTGACCACCCTCTCTTGGTGTCTAAAGGCTATTGAGGTCTGGATGGGGAGGAATAGGCAAAAACTGAACTTTGGCAAGACAGAGAGTCTGTGATCCTTGGTTCTTGAAAAATTACCATCTTTGATCGTGGATGGAGTTGCACTGCCCCAGACTTACCCATGGCATAATAATGAAGTTCTCCTGGGCTTAAGGAACAAATAGCAGTTGCACAACTTGATGATGTATGATATTGATATTGTATGCCAGTTTTATGATCTGTGACCATAATAAAGATTGATTGATTGATTGTATGCCAGTTACATGCAATCCTGGACCAACATGCCCTTCTCACACCCTGATCTCCTCCTACTTAGACTATTATAATGTGCTCTGGTAATTACGGTGGAAATGTTTCATAAGAAATTTCTTCATTGTAAATGGATTTTTTTATTCCTTATAGGAATAAATGTTGAAATATGGAAATACAGAATCAAAGTGATCTGACTGAATTCATAATATGGGTACTCGCCTTTAGAAATCTATAGGAGACCCATCTATTGATCTTTAATAGGTTCTTCATCATTTATCTCTTACTGTGGTCTGAATACTTTCATTAACATAATGACATTGATGAACCAGAAACTCCAAAACTCCATGTATTTCTTCCCTGGGAACCACTCCTTTCTGGACATTTGCTATACAAGCACACTATCCCCCCAGCTGTTGGCTCATTTACTCTCAGAGAAAAATAGCATTTCCTATATGAGCTGTGTTTTTCAGACACAGACTGGCATACTTCTTTTTTTCTTTTGTGGGCATTGAATGTCTCCTGCTTGCAGTAATGGCCTTTGACCACTATGCTGCCATTTACAATCCTGTACACTAGACATTGATTATTAGCAAAGAAATTTGCCTCCAACTGGCTACAGCCTGCTGGGCTAATATACTGCTTTTTATAATGAAGATAGTATAGAAATGGTATCTTGCAAGACTACCTATATTCCATTCCCTCCATCTCATATCAGGAGGAGTAAGGGAGAGAGATAGTTTGATCCTGTTTTATATACTCTTCTGTCAGGCTTCTTCTTCAACAGCTTCTGTCTTCTTTCTCCAAGGTCATCTCCATGGCTCCCTACAACTCTTTAAGTAACTAGAAATCTTGTGCTGAATCTCAGAATGAACATGGAAATATGGACTTTCCTTGAACACCATCAGGTTTAAATGGTTATCAAAGCATCATCAGGTGATACCCAGTGTTTGTAGTCAAGAATTCACACTCAGCCATCCCTCACCAAATTAAGAACACACAAACCACATCTAAAGCTGGAGGTACTCTTTGGTTATCATGAATTGGCTTCATATCTTCCAGGAATTTCTTAAATGACTTTACGAATCAACTAAATGTAAAGTCTTAAGCTGCTTTGTATTTCATATGCTACTGTTTTCAAATATAAATTCAATTAAATGTGCTGATAATGATTAATTCAACAAGATCACAAGGAATGTTATGTGATCATATAACCAAGAAATAAAACTTTAAAACCTCAATCTTTGAAAATGTGTCTTGTTTCATTATTAATTTTGCAAGGAAGTCCTCAATTTATACTGATGGAGAGGTCTCTTCTATGCTAGGGATAATAGATTATTTATTTTAAATTTATTAATAATTTATGGAACAATTATGTCTTTCACAGTACCCTTTCCAATCTTGGAAACTGTCCTATCTGTAAACAAATCACTAGTCTATTTATCTAGGGTCTGTAATCTCTGCTCTTCAGGCAGAAATTAGGTGTCCAATTCAGCCCTTCTACTCCACTGAGCCTCCAAGCTATCAACCTCCTCTACCACAAAGATCCTGCAGGAGAAGGGCAGTGTGGACAACCATGGGATCTGGCAGGGTGAGAGCTGTGAACCATAAACACAAAGCTTTTGCTGTGTGTCTGCAAACAGATACAGTGCCCTTGCTGACCTTAATAGGGACATTAAGGAGAAAGGTAAAGGTATTTGTGATGATAACTCAAATAAGCAGGGGATCTTGGTCTGAGATGAAGAACTTGTTTTTGACAGGGAGAAGTGTGAACCAGGTATTACACATCAGTCATGCAAGAACAGAAAGGCACCCAAAAAGAGAAGCCACCTTCTGGTTGGTTATTCAATTATAAGGGATGTAAACTTAGGAAAGGAAACAGAGGTTTCGAAAGAGGTCAGGTGTCTCCCAGGTGCTACTGCCAGTAGGGATAAGAAGCATATTTCTAAAATAATCAAGAATGGCAGCAAGGACTGTGATGTGGAGGCTATTGTACATCTTGGCACTAACGATCTGTCCCAAAAAGATGTACTCTCTGTGCAGAATGACTTTCAGAGCCTGGGGCAGGAACTTAGCAGAATAGGCTGTAGGCTTACTTTCTTAGAGGTTTTACTAGTGTATGAGGAACAAAATAGAAAAGACCAGGGCATAGCACAATTCAATATGTGGCTAAAGGAGTGGAGTAAAGGGGAAGGCTTTGAATATATTAGTCACAATGTCAGCAGCTGGCCCAATAAAAAATGTACAAAAGAGATGGTTTGCATCCCTCAAAGAAAGGGACAGAGTTACTTGGCTATAAATTCACAGATTTTCTGGAAGAATATTTAAACTAAACAGCGGGGACAGTGAGCTAACTGATACAGAACACCCCTGTCCCTGGCAATCTAAAAATTATAGGGCTATCAGTGCATGTAACATAGATGTGTGTGTGGACAAGAACATCAACCTTGCTGTCAAGCAAAATAAAGCTCTTAATAGTGAGTGCCACACAAAGTGCACTAATCAAATAGGTGGTAAGACATTAGGGGACCACACAGGTTATGTAGGAAGTAAACACAGTGTCAGTCATAAAGGACTCAAATGTCTATAAACCAATGCACAGAGTATGAACAGCAAACAGGGTGAACTAGAAATTCAGGTTAAGGAGGGCAGATATGATATTGTTGCCATTACGGAAACATGATGGGATGAAACCCACAAATGGAACACACAGCTAGAGGGATTTAAATTATTTAAAAGAAACAGACCAAATAAAAGAGGAGGTGGAGTTGCTCTCTATATAAGAAATAACTACATCTCTACTGAAATAGAGCACAACAATGATGAAAACTGTCCTGAATGCATATGGGTCTATATAAAAAGGGGGGGAACGACATTGTCATAGGTGTATACTATAGGCCACCCAATCAAACACAGGAAATAGATGAACTTTTTGCTAGTCAGCTAACTAAGGTATGCAGGAAGCACATCACAATAGTAATGGAGAACTTTAACTACCCTGACATCAACTGGGAGACAAATTCTGTACCAAGTGGAAGATCAAACAGATTCCTGACAAACCTAGCAGACAACTTTGTCTCCCAAAAAGTAGAGAAGGGAACTAGGGGATTAGCCATTTTGGATCTAATTCTCACTAACAGAGATGAAATACAGAAGGTGTTGAAGCCACAGAAACCTTGGGAGGTAGTGATCATGCAATATTGGAATTCAATATTATGGAAGCACAAGCAACAGAACATAGTCAAACTAGAGTCTTGGACTTTAAGGGAGCTAATTTCAATAAATGTAGAGAGGGCTTGGGAAGGATTCCATGGATGAGAATCCTCAAGAGGAAAACAACCCAAGAAACTTGGGAAATTTTTAAAAGTGAGATAATAAAAGCCCAGTCTAGCACAATAATAACAAAGAAGAAAAATAACAGCTCTAAAAAGAAACTAGCATGGCTCCATAAAGAACTCTCTGATAAATTGGAAGATAAAAAGGACAAGTATAAAAAGTGGAAAGAGGGGCACATAACTAAGGCAGAATATCAGCAAATAAGACACAGGAGGATCTGGACAGATTTGAACACTGGGTGCTATCCAACAAAATGAAATTCAATGGTGAAAAAAGTAAGGCTCTATATTTAGGCAAGAAAAACCAAATGTACAGGTATAGTATAGGGGGTACCTTGCTCAATAGTAGTAACTGTGAGAGGGACCTCGGAGTCCTAGTGGATAATCACTTAAATAAAGGCTCAGTCTAGCACAATACCAACAAAGAAGAAAAATAACAGCTCTCAAAAGAACCCAACATGGCTTCATAAAGAACTCTCTGATCAATTGAAAGATAAAAAGGACAAGTATAGAAAGTGGAAAGAGGGACACATAACTAAGTCAGAATATCAGCAAATAGCCCAAACCTGCAAAGATGAAGTGAGGAAAGCTAAGGCTCAAAATGAACTAAGGCTTGCAACCAAAGTAAAAAATAACAAAAACAGCTTCTTTCAACATGTAAAAAACAAGAAAAAAATGAAGGAAACGATTGGTCCATTAGTGGGTGAAAATGGCAAGAAGATTACAAGCAAAAGGGAGAAAGCAGAACTATTTTCACATCTGTCTTTACACAAAGAGAAAAAACAGACCAACCTATCAAAAATAGTGCCATAAAAAACAAAATAGAAATACAAGTTAAGATAGGCAAGAAAATGGTAAGTGAGCACCTGTCCAGCCTAAACGAGTTCAAATCACCAGGACCAGATGGATTACACCCCAAGGTTCTCAAGAAAGTGGCAGATATAATCTCAGAACCACTGAACTATATTTTTCAAAGATCCTGGAGAACTAGGAAACTGACAGAGGACTGGAAAAGAGCTGATGTAGTTCCCATCTTCAAAAAAAAAAAGGGGGGGGGAAAGGACCCAGGAAATTACAGACCTATCAGCCTGACCTCAATACCTGGGAAGATTCTGGAAAAGACAAACAAACAACGAATCAGCGAACACCTACAGGCAAACAAAGTCATTACTAAAAGCCAACATGGGTTTGTCAAAGACAGATCATGCCAGACAAATCTTATTGCATTCTTTGAACAAGTGACAAAATTAATGGACCAGAGGAATGCTGTGGATATAATTTACTTGGACTTCAGTAAGGCATTTGACAAAGTAGATCACAACCTACTACTTGATAAGATAGAAAAATGCAGCTTAGACAGCATCACCATCAGATAGATCTGTAGCTGGCTGACCGGCCATACACAGTACGTAGTCCTCAATGGAACTGCATCTACATGGAGAGAAGTGTGTAGTGGGGTGCTCCGGGGCTTTGTTCTGGGTCCAGTGCTCTTCAACATCTTCATCAATGATTTGGACTAGGGGATAGATGGAGAACTCATCAAATTTGCAGATGACACCAAGCTGGCAGGAATAGCCAACACTCCAGAAGACAGGCTTATGATACAGGAGGATCTGGACAGACTAGAACATTGGGCGCTATCTAACAAAATGAAATTCAATAGTGAAAAAGTAAGGGTCTACATCTAGGCAAGAAAAAACAAATGTACAGGTACAGTATAGGGGGTACATTGCTCAATAGTAGTAACTATGAGAGGGATCTTGGAGTCCTAGTGGACAATCATTTAAATATGAGCCAGCAGTGTGCTGCAGCTGCCAAAAAAGCCAACATAGTTTTAGGCTGCATTAACAGAGGGATAGAATGAAGATCACGTGAAGTATTAATACCATTTTACAATGCCTTGGTAAGGCCACACTTGGAACACTGCATCCAGTTTTGGTCACCACGATGTAAAAAAGATGTTGAGACTCTAGAAAGAGTACAGAGAAGATCAACAAAGATGATTAGGGGACTGGAGGCTAAAACATATAAGGAACAGTTGCTGGAATTGGGTATGTCTAGTTTAACGAAGAGAAGGACAAGGGGGGACATGATAGCAGTATTCTAATATCTCAAGGGCTGCCACAAAGAAGAGGGAGTCAAGCTATTTTCCAAAGTGCCTGAAGGTAGGACACGAAGCAACGGGTGGAAACTAACCACAGAGAGAAGCAACCTAGAACTAAGGAGAAACTTTCTGACAGTTAGAACAATTAACCAGTGGAACAACCTGCCTCCAGAAGTGGTGAATGCTCCAAGTTTTTAAGAAGAAACTGGACAGCCATTTCTTCAAAAGGATATAGGGTTACCTTCCTGAGCAGGTTGGACTTGATGACCTCCAAGGTCCCTTCCAACATCATCATCATCATCATCATCATCATCATCATCATTATTATTATTATTATTATTATTATTATTATTATTATTATTATTATTATTAGTAGTAGTAGTAGTAGTATTTTACAGTATATTGTTTACCATATATTTAAAATGCAGTAAAGAAGATACTCAAAATATTTTCACTGAATGGATTTTTTATAGATACAATCAGTGGTGGGTTTCAAATATGTGAATAACCAGTTCTCTGTGTGAATGCCACTTCCGGAAGTCCATTCTGGGCTTGTGCAACAAACAATTAGCTACCAGTTCTTCCGAAGTTGTGCAAACTGGCTGAATCCCACCACTGGATACAGTACTTTAGAAAAACAAAATAAAAAAGACAAAACAAACCCCACCTTTAAGACATATGGTAAAATTCTGAATCAATAATTTTCTCTCATAAAACAATCTGCAGCAAACACCTGCAGATTCTTGGGCTACAGCAAGTCCCAGGAGAAACTGCTGTGATGTCTAAATGCTTGCTGAAGCAGATGTTCCTCACTATAAGTAGCTTTCTCACTGACCACTACCACTGTCACCACTCAAATGTTTAGAAATAAATTCCTTTTTTTGCAGTTGCACAAAATCTTCTATTTTGTTTAACCTAGAGATTAAGATTAATTGTCCTTTAAATAACCCTCAGGAATGAAAAAGTTAATAGGCTTAGACAATCTCAAGGGAAATTGTCTGAATACTTCAGAGAAAGTAAGTGTTTCTTCTTGTAAGTTTTTCATTTTAATCTAGTTCTTTCTCTGAAACATATTTCATTTCCACAACCTGATTAAGATGCAGAGTTGTCCAATTATTTCAATGCTGTTGTTGATAGATGAGAGAGAGAGAGAGAGAGAGAGAGAGAGAGAGAGACAGACAGACAGACAGACAGACAGACAGACAGACAGACAGACAGACAGACAGACAAAGATGTAAAGCTACAGTTACCATTCTAAATGGTTAGAACAAAAGGTAAGTGGGACTTGGAACTACATGTGGTTGTATGAATGAAGGGTCAATCATAGCCACAAATTAACAAAGGAATATAAATAAACTATTGAAATAAGTAAGAACAACAAAAATAGATAACTCATAAATGTTGATTGATTTATGTCATTCAATTTTAAAGAATGTTTGAATGATGAATTTTTACCAAATCCTTAAATATGGGATAACATTTATAAAGAAAAACTATAACTTATAGTTTAAATTACTAAGCCAAAATGATGTTAAATAATTTTAAAGCATTGTGCTATATTTAAGAGGTAGCAAAAAAAGTTTTTAGTTTTTAAGGCAGTTCACAAACATTGAATTAAACAATTTCATTAAAAATGTATAGAACTTAAAATGTTTTATCGCTGGCATCTTCCCCCAGATCGATTGGCAAAAATGTTTCCTAATACATCCCCCAAGTGTTGGAAATGTAAAGTCAAAATTGGGACATACTACCACCTTTGGTGGACGTGTACGCAGGCCAAAAATTTTTGGAAAAAAATCAAAAAATACCTTGAACAAATTACTACCCAAATAATCCCAATGAACCCCGAACTATTCTTATTAGGAATAATAAGATATAAGACAACTAAAGAAGATAGATACCTAACAATACACATAATTACAGCTGCCAGATTAGTTTATGCCCAACACTGGAAACTTGAAAAAACCCCATCAACCTTGAATTTGATCAGCAAAATAAACGAAGTAGCCGAGATGAACAAATTAACTCTCAAATTACGCAACAAGGAAGATACAATATTCTATAGGACCTGGGATAAATGGTACCAATGGCTAGAGGCAAAAAAATATTTGGAACCCTAAAAATATAAATAAAATGCAATATAAATAAATAAGATATAGACGACAATCTTATTCATCCTCTGACCTAAATAAAAGAAAAACCTACCGACATACTTTGATAAGAACTCCGAAAATTATGATATATCACCTAAAATCGAAATATGTGATAATCTCCCTTAGATAAATATATGTTGTGTATATTTGTTATCTATTTAGTTTATAAGACACAATTATATTATGTACGGTATGGATTTGGGAACCGGACTGCACATGAATGAGAATCAACTGAACAGTTGATACTGCTGTTGAATGTTGTTTGTTTACAAATATAGATATTAACTTAGGATACATTATAATTGATGTATGTTCTATGTTTTTGTTTTATGTATTGTACTTTTGTATTTTTAATGTTTGTATATATTTAATAAAGTTTATTTTAAAAAAAAAAAAAGTAAAAATGTATAGAAATTTATTTTTTCCATGAAGCATCATGTTGCAAGAGTGGTTGAGTTTTGAGTACAGTTAAGTGTATAGAATAGTAGGCTACAAGTCTAAAATCCCGATACTTCCAAGAGTTTTCTTCAGCTTTATGATTCAGTTTAAATATCACAAATTTCTTCAAATTAATCATTTTATTTTCTGTTATAAGCACAAAACAATTCTTTGAAAAGTGTATACATATCTGTTTTTCATCAAACATACTTATTTGCCTCAGAGAAATAATGCCTAAGGAATTTTTTAAAAGAATGATGAGCTAATACAATTACTTTAAATATTTTTTTATTATTTTCTCTTTGGAAGTCTAAGAAAACAAATTAGTAAACACTCATTATACTTTCAAGATTCTGGAGAAAATAAATGAAGTTAAGTTAACAGAATAAATTAGTAGAAGGCATGTTTATTGCCATACTTATTTTGAAATTGTAACTAAAGTAATGACTAGAAACAGCAATAACCTGTGACCCACACTGCAATTAGATTTTCCTTATCTTGAGAAATTAGATGAATAATCTAAAGCATCATATATTATCCTCAAGAAAGGTCTTATTGCAAAGTTTTAAATTAATTCACCTGAGAATCCAAATTGTATATGTGGAGCTTCTTTACATGTATTGTATAATACCCATCACTAACCATAAATTGAATGAGAAGGAAACATGCATATTAAACATCTTTCACAGATCAGTCATCAGGTAGTTGATCTATAAAACCTTTAAATTGCTTAGCTATATTTTGTTTTTATTGATTGCCAATGGAAAAATATTACCTGTTGTATAATGCTTAAAGTTCCTTTAATGATAAAAAAAATCATAGAAAAATGCATGCATTTATACAGAAAATTATCCATAAATGATACAAAACTTTAATTTTGGTACAAAAATGAAAAAAAAACCAAAACCCTTCTGTGAAAAATGAGGCTTAGATTCTGTCAAGCATAATTGGTAAATAGTATTTTTGTTGACATAGTGAAATTTTCATTTAAAATGTACAAAATCTGTATGAGATGATTTATTCTGCAATAAGATTCATAAATATTGAGCTCAGTTCCTGTATTAAAGCTGCTGATTAGTTTTAGGTCTCTGTTTACATAGCAGAACAAAACTACAGAATCCACAGAACAATCAAAATAAGAATGGAAAATAATATTTCTTTATCAGCTCAAGTATTGAACAAAAATCATTTTTGTTGTGATTATCATATAGGTGAAGTTTGGTGGGTGAAATGTGGACTCAGAATGAGACTGCAGTGAATGGATTCATTCTTCTAGGCTTTACCAGTTATCCCATATTGCGACCATTCCTTTTAGTGATATTTTTCACTATGTCTCTTATTACTGTTCTTGGAAACAGCCTGATCATCTTCTTGGTCTGGATCAACTCCCGTCTCCACACAGCAATGTATTTTTTCATTGGTAACTTATCTTTGTTGGATATATTCTTTACACTCATCACTACCCCTCAAATGCTAGTCCACATGGCTTCTGAAACTAAGATGATCTCTTACAACAGATGCATGGCCCAAATGAACTTAACCCTCTCCTGCGGGATAACAGAATGTTTCATCTTAGCTCTTATGGCATATGACCGTTATGTAGCCATATGCTGGCCACTGCGATATCCCATCATCATGAGAATGCCAATATGCATACAGATGGCTGGGATATTCTGGTTTGGAGGTTTTTTCAATGCTGCAGCACTAACAGTGTGCACAGTAAATTTTCCCTTCTGTGGACCTTATGAAATCAACCATTTCTTTTGTGAAGCACCAGCTGTGCTTCAACTAGCTTGCATGGACACCTATTTGATGAAGGTATTCATCTTTGCTCTGAGTGTAATTGTCCTCATGCTGCCTCTTGGCTTTATAGTGCTCTCCTACCTCCACATTGCCAGGGTAATCTTCAATATGCATTCACCTGATGGGCAACAACGGGCTTTCTCTACTTGTGCCACACATCTCATCATTGTTGTGCTGTTCTACAGCACTATCAGCTTCACATACTTGCAACCCCATTCCGACCTCTCTGCAGATCAAGAGAAGAAAGCTGCAGTCTTCTATTCTGTGATCTCTCCTATGTTGAACCCTGTCATCTACAGCCTGAGGAACAAAGATGTTAAAGAAGCCTTAGCAAAAGTAATGGGGAAAGTGAATTAAACCTTCCCTTTGGGAATCTGAAAATGCATACTTGGTGTGTGAATCCACTTAATTTATATATTTGTGAAACTTATCCTTTTCTGACGCTGTGCTCTTGCCAATAAATTGTGCAAGTATTCTTTTAAAAAGGTTGTTCTACATATTGTTCTAGAATTATATAAGAAATGTACAAAATCTGGTGAGGTATATATTGTTCAGTTTTTAAAGCTTTATATGAGTATGTAACTGACTTACTTGGTACACAAGTGGCTGCCTTCTAAATTACTATAGAACATCTATGTATTAAAACAACTTAGAACATTGAAGAAACTTTGAAGTATTTTTGATATCAATTTAACATTATGTTAAAAATAATAATATTTTAAAGAATATTGCCAGTTTTTAATGAACACTATATAAAGAGTGGCTTAATTTTCCATTGTGCTTATCACTGCAAGTGAACTCTGGTCGATAAAATATAGATTCAGACTTGGGTATCAGAAAATGGATTTATTCTTCTAGGCTTCATCATTCATTGTACAGTATACTTCATCTTCTGCTAGTATAGTGAATAGTTCAGCTTTTATAGAAAAAAACATATCACTAGATGATATGACCTCAAAAAAACAGAACAGCTCCAGATTCAGTTAGTATTATGCTGGGGCATCATCAAATTCTTTGAAAGTTTTAGGCTAGAAATGAATGAACAATCCACCACTTCCTTGAAAATGAGTTCGATTCAAGGGAATTCTCATTTTTACCTTACTTTAAACTACAGGAAAATGGTTCTTTTGACAGATATGATTGGCAGCATCCTAGACAGACAACCAAGGATAAGAAATAATAATAAATCTTTATTAATTAGCCCTTGGGCCATATCAAAGTGCAAAGTTCCAGCAACAAAACATTACCAAAGTTTGATAAAAGCAATTTAACATGAACTTTGATAAAATACAGTTTAAAATGGAATTAGAGTAAAATTCGAGTTAAAATGAAATTAGAGTAAAATACAGTCTAAAATGAAATTAAAATAGAGTACAGTAATTTAAAATAGATAAAATATCATAAAATTACATCTTGGAGTCACCCTTGCCATCTGCCCCAATCAGTCCCACATATGCAGATCTCAACCGAACCATTTTGTTTAAATACTGTGCTGCGTTAAATGTTATTTTCAAGTTCTGGCTGCACATGAGGTAAGTTGTTTTGATATGGGGATCCCAATGAGTCATTCCTTTGGTACCTGTCTCTCACACTCTTGTACAGGCAACAATCAAATAGTATGTGAGCCAGGTCTTCTACCTCTGCCGCTCCACAAATGCAGAGACGCTCATTGTAAGGTATAGAATGGAATCTCCCATATCTGACCATTGTGTCAAGCTGTTCAAATCTCGCTCGTGTAAATACCTCCCTAAGGTGTTTTGGCAGTTGTAACTTCAAATTTCTACTTGAAAAGTACACCTGTATTTACTCAGCCATTTCAAGTTACCCACCTTACTAAGGATCACTATATCATTTTGTGCTTCTATATCCTTAATTCTTTGGGCAGCCCTTTTTTTGAATTGTTCTCCTGTTACGCAAAAGACAGGAAGACCACAGCTTCTTACAAAATTTGTTAGTTTGGTGACCCAGGAGATTTGTGACTGTAATTTTATTTGTTCTAGTAGATATAACTTGGGGAGTCTATCAGTCTCCATTTCATTGACTTTGCACCAGTAGTTATAAGCTCTAATTTTGGATAGAGCATGAATTGTATGAATTTCCAATTCAGCTCTAACTGCTGTAGCAGATGTTCTTGGATCTACACCCAGAATACATCTCAAATGCTGGGACTATGTTTGTTCTAAGACTGTGGTTGAGTAGAGACCCCAAACTTTTGCTCCATACAAGAGCATAGTGGTAACCTTAGCTTTATATACCTTAATTAATGGGGCTAAGGTCCCTGGGTAACTATGGTTCTTTAGTTTAAGCAATAGATTCAGGTGGGCTTTTGCTCTAAATGTACTTCATTGATGATGGCAAACTCAAGATCCAGTCTTGGAAAAAGTTATGCCCAGATATACAAAGGTGTTAACCTGTTCAATTGGTTCACCATCTAATTGCCACGGATAAGAAATAAATGATCACTCTCTAGTGTAGATTTAAATTGTAAATCTACATTTTAAATGTGGAAATGCATAAAGTAATCAATAGTTGAAAGTATAGAGCTTGACCAGGATATGAAGTGACCAGTATGGTCTTTTTGAGCAGTACCATTTAAGGTATTGTGATTTGGGGAATAAGTTACTTGAGCTAAACAAGATCTAGCTAGGTTACATATATAATGTAATAACTTAAATGCCATCCATCAACACACCCCAATCAATATCTAAAAAGCCAGTTACTACTATATATACCAGACAGAAAAACACACACTCTGATAGAGAGAAGTTCCCTGAAGATGGGCTCTTGCAAAAGTCCAAAAGCTTGGAAGACTAAACCTCTGGTCCTGGTGTCCAGGCCAAATTGGATGCTGCAACATTATACTAGGACATATATATTTGTCTTCATTTGTGAAGTCATGTATATAGTCCAAAGAGATCCTGACTTAGAGATCAACTGGCTTGATTATTGAAAGTGCTTGTGTAATATCATTTGCTCCCACCTTAATTGCCACTGCTTCTGGTTGTCTTTCAGACCACTGGGGCAAAATCATAGTCGTTCCTATATTTAAAAATCATGGAATGGAATGGAATGGAATGGAGTGGGGCGGGGTGGGGCGGAACGGAACGGAACGGAACGGAACGGAACGGAACGGAACGGAACGGAACGGAACGGAACGGAACGGAACGGAACAGAACAGAACAGAACAGAACAGAACAGAACAGAACAGAACAGAACAGAACAGAACAGAATAGAATAGAATAGAATAGAATAGAATAGAATAGAATAGAATAGAATAGAATAACAGAGTTAGAAAGGGCTTGCAGGTTTCTAGTCCAACCCCCTGCTTAGCCAGGAAACCCTATACCATTTCAGGCAAATTGTTGTTCAGTTTTTTCTTTAAAATGTCCAGTGTTGGAGCATTCACAACTTCTGGAGGAAGGTTGTTCCACTAGATATACCCAATTCCAGCAACCATTCTTTATGTTTTAACCTCCAGTCTCATGATCATCATTGTTGATCTTCTCTGCACTCTTTCTAGAATCTCAACATCTTTTTTACATCATAGTGACCAAAACTGGAGGTAGTATTCCAAATGTGGCCTTATCAAGGCATTATAAAATGATATTAACACATCAAATGATCTTGATTCTATCCCTCTGTTAATGCAGCCTAGCACGGTGTTGGCTTTTTTTGGCACCTGCAGCACACTGCTGGTTTATATTTAAATGATTGTAAATTAGGATTCCAAGATCCTTGTCTCATTTACTGCTATTGAATGAGGTACCACCTATACTGTACCTTTGCATTTGGTTTTTCTTATTTAAATTTAGAACCTTACTTTTTTCACCACTGACTTTCATTTTGTTAGATAGCGCCCAATGTTCAAGTCTGCTAAGATTGTTCTTTACTTTAAGCCTATCTTTTGGAGTTTTGGCTATTCCTGCCAGCTTGGTGTCACCTGCAAATCTTGTGAGTTCCCCATCTATCCCCTCATCCAAATCATTGATGAAGATGTTGAAGAGTACTGGGCCTAAAACTGGGCCCACTACACATTTCCCTCCATGTAGATGCAGTTCCATCAAGGATCACATGCTGAGTACTGCCAGTCAGCCAGCTGCGAATCCATCTAGTGGTGACGCTGTCTAAACCACATTTTTCTAACTTATCAAGTAGTAAGTTGTGGTCTACTTTATCAAATGCCTTACTAAAGTCCAAGTAAATTATATCCACAGCATTCCTCTGGCCCACTAATTTTGTCACCTTGTCAAAGAATGCAATAAAATTTGTTGAGATTTAGAGTATATTATAGTAACCATAAGCAGATAATTAATCCAATAATATCAATGAAAGTAGTATAAAAAGGATACAGTTACATCTTTAATATCTATATTAATTCCCTTATTGTAATGGTATGAGAGAATGACCTTGGATGACAGACAGAAGAGATGCTGATTAGGGAATGACCAATAAGACAAAGCATACCCCATATCTGTGTGGTAGGTAGATGGTGGGAGATTTGTACAGGTAGTCCTCAACTTATGACTACAGTTGTGACCAGAATGTCTGGAGACTGTTAAATGAGTAGCCCACAATTTTATGACCTTTTTTTGCCATAGTTGTTAAGCAAATCACTTTAGTTAAGTAAATCATGTAATCCATAAATGAATTCAGCTTCCCACATTGATTTAGTATCAAGGAATCATAGAATAATAGAGTTGGAAGGGACTTAAGAGGTCTTCTGTAACATGCTTTTTCAAACTTTTCCTCCCATATCACTGTGGTCCTTTTATATTATGGAAGTGGTATTTTCACCTATTCAAATAACAGGCATTCCTCAAATCAAGCTAAGCTTATTGTAGTAATATACTGTATAGTATTTTCATCCCACTATTAAATCCTATCACATATACCTTATACAATGAAGATATAATGGATGCCTGGAGAATCACAATTAAAAAAGGTGAAACATTTATTTCTTAATGCTAATTGTTTTCTAGATTATCTTCATAATTAGAATTAATGTTCAATTAATTAATTAAAACTGTGGTGAATATACAGATTCTAATGAATATACAGATTCTAATGGCACTAGTCTTTGCAGTATTTACTACAGTGTAAAAAATCATTTTTATAATAATCACAATTTGTAACTTGCTGGTTGTTCATTGCAAAGAATGAAACTTCATGTGATAAAAATGCATACAGCCAATGCCTGCACAGCTGGTTTATTCAAAAAGTTTCTAATATGTATTTAAATAGATTGTTTATGCCATGACTTGGGTATGTCTTGAAAATAAAAGAGTAGTCTTGCAAAATAAGACTATTTTTAACTAATTGATAGTTCTGTCTTTCAAATGTCTGCAGAAGTACATAAAGAGTGCAGGGGGATTTTGATTTCTTTTCTTCAATGACTGGTTCTTAGAAATATGTAGAATTTGATTCTGAGAATAGTATAAAGAGCATCATGATAAGCATCCTTTCAAAGTCTTAATTTCCAAAGTTATATTGTTTGAATGTAATTGTGATGCTTCCCAGTCATCATATGTCCTATGTATCTCTTTGTTGCTACCTTTTGTGAATAAAAACAAATCTCAGAAAAAAATATGATCTGATCTCTAAGTAGTTTTTAAAACAGCCAGATTGTAATGGAAACTAGTCTGGATTCCCAGGAGGGAGGGACAGCATTGCAGAGATGGAAGAGAAGGTAAAAATTAAATAATTTCTTGGAGAGGAAAATGGTCACGATAGCTCCTACCTAAGAGGTCTCAGAGTGTATATTTAGTGTTGCAAATAGTTGCTTTAATTTGGCAAGATTGTTCTCTATAGGTGAAGAACAATAAAGGAAACTGCTTTGAAGTAATGTAGCATTCTTTCTTGACATTTGGAGCCTGACACAAATGTTCTCTACTTGAATGTGTCTCCTTCATTGATATCATTGCTACAAGATCCAAGAATTAGCAGAAATTCTGTTTGGCATAATTTCTTTAACCTACCGGTAGTAGTTTCACTTAATTGTTCTTTAATGGTAGGTATCTCTAAGGAATGAGAAAAACTAATATACTGGAAAAAAACTCAAGGGATTTAGTTGGTTTCAGCACTTTAGAGAAAATAAGTGTTTATCCTTATTAAAAGAGATTTGCATTTTAATAAAAGTTGTTTCCATATATAATACTACAAGAGGCTGCAATTGTCTGTTTTTATTTAGAGATAGGTGGTAAATAGATGATAAATAGATAGGTGACAGGTACTTTTGAAATATTTAAAACAAATGTAAGTACACTAGCTTCTTTTCCAATATGAAACATATTTTTTCTTGTATAAAGATTTATTTCTGTTCACAAAGGAACAAAACAATTGTGGAAATAACCATGCTTATGCTGGAGAGTGCAATGCAACATCTAAGGACTTTTGGAGTTGATTTTAGAGAATTTGGAACAGTTGAATGTTTTATCTGTTTTATTTTTAGTGTTTTAAAGATCCTGTACTCTATTCCTTATTGCCATGTTGTTGAAAATGTCTCACAGACTTAGGGTAGAGAAGCAGATAATCAATATAAGAAATGAAAACTGCTTCAAATTTTATGTGGAGGATAATCCAGTTTTAGAAACTTACTTGATTGAATTAATGACATAAGGAATACAAATAAAAATAGATAACTCTCAAATTCTTTTTTGTGTTTTATGCCAAATAATGCTCATTTCTCTTGAAAAGATTACACTGAAACCACAACTATGTCATATTTCACCATTTATGCTGCTTTTAATTTCATGTATATAATATTTAATTTTATAAAAATGGATGTTCTTATTCTCTATAGGACTAGGTCTTATTTTCATTGAGGCATGGTGGTACAAAATGAAACTGAACTGACTGAGTTTATCATACTTGGCTTTAGAAACCTGCAGGAGATCCATCTTTTGCTCTTCACTGGGTTCTTCATCATTTATCTCTTTACGGTGGTGTGGAATACTTTCATTATACTAATGACATTGATTGACCAGAAACTACAAACCCCTATGTATTTCTTCCTTGGGAATCTCTCCTTTCTGGATATTTGCTATACAAGCACCACTATCCCCCAGATGCTGGCCCATTTACTCTCAGAGAAAAATAGCATTTCCTATATAGGTTGTGCACTTCAGGCATATTTATTTTTTTCTTTTGTGGGCATTGAATGCCTCCTGCTTGCAGTAATGGCCTTTGATCGCTATGTTGCCATTTGCAATCCTCTACGCTACTCATTGATTATTAGCAAAGAAATTTGTCTCCAACTGGCTACATCCTGCTGGGCTGGTGGCTTACTCAACTCAGTAGTACATACCACATTTGCCTTCCGAATACCATTTTGTGGCAATAACCACCTGGATGCTTTTTATTGTGATATTGCTCCATTACTGAGATTATCATGTGGAGACACTTCTCTTAACCAAGTTATTTTGCTCTCCATTGGCTTTTTCATAGCTTGGACCCCTTTGGCATGCATCCTTCTATCATATAGTTATATCATTTCAACCATCTTAAGTATACATTCTTCAGAAGGCAGGAAAAAAGCCTTTTCCACCTGTTCCTCCCATCTCACAGTGGTCCTTTTATACTATGGAAGTGCCCTTTTCACCTACTCAAGGTCAAATAACAATCATTCTTCAAATCAAGCTAAACTTATTCCAGTAATATATAGTATTTTAACCCCACTTTTAAATCCCATCGTATATACCTTGCGCAATAAAGATGTAATGAATGCCTGGAGAAATGCAATTAAAAAATGATGAAACATTTTTTTCTTAAAACATAATCATTTCCAAGATTGTATTTCTAATTGAAATGAATATTTAATTAATACTATTGTGAAATATGCAGATTCTGATGTACATATGTATTTCAATGTGCACTGGTTTTCCCAAAATTTACAGCAATGTGTTTATTTATTGTATAACTTGATGGTTCATCTTCAATAATGACACTTTAGTTCATAAAAACTCTTGCATAGCTAGCCTATTCAAACTTTTTTTTTCCTCACACATATTTGGAATAGATTGTTTATGCCATGACTTGACTATACCTATGAGAACAGAAGGGTAATCTTGAGAAATAAGACTAAAAGATTTTAACCAGTTGAAACTTTCTGACTATGTGAGCACCTACAGAATATACAGAGTAATAAAAATTATCAATAAGGGGAAATATTTGTAGCTCATGGTTGAAATGAGGGATTCTTGGTGCTCTCTGAGCTTGATTGTTTTCTTGCAGACATTTCATTACCAAACTAGATAAGATGATCAATAGCATTAGCATTGTTGATGTTACATAATTTGGATAATGAAACATCTGCAAGAAAACAACGAAACTCAGAGAACATAAAAGACCTTCAATAAAAGTTATTTCTATATTTCAATTCTACATTTTTATATACTATAATACTACAAAAGGCTGCAATCATCTACTTTTATTCAAAGGTAGGTAGGAGATAAATAGAGAATAAATACATTCTAAATATTTAGTTAAATGTAAGTATACTAACTTCTTATACAATATGAAACATACATTTTTTTATATGAAGATGGAGTTCTGTTCACAAATGAATAAAAAATAGTTGAAGTCATCATGCATATAATATAGAACATTAATGTTCTAATGTATTTGATTTTAGAGATTCTGAACTGTTGAAAATTATATTTGTTTTATTTTCAGTATTTTAAAATTTTTGTATTTCATTTTGTACGACTATATTTTAGAGAATGCCTCTAGCATTCAAAGTGTAGTAGAGTAGATAATGTAATAAATGAATGTAATAAATGAAAAGGTGCTTCAAAATCAATACATAGGATAATCCTAGCTTTAAAAAATTGATTGAACTAATGGAATAAACAGTAAGAATAAAAATAGATAACTTCAAATTGTATTTATGTGTTTAATGGCATATAATTTTAATTTTAATGAAGTGTTCCTACCTTTAACTATTTAGTAGATCCTTGCTAACTATTAACTATAGGAAAAGATTTTCAAAAAAAGGATCAGAAACAAAATTAGTTTCATCTCAGTGAACCAAAGAGAATATTCATTAATTTGATAGAATATTATAGAATATTAAACATGTAACCAAAACTTCTTATTGGTTCTGTTATGTTTTGATTCAGTGACAGTTCACAAACAATTGAATTCAGTGATTTATGGGTTAATAAATGCTAGGATGGGCCCAAACACTCAAGCATTATTTAACCAATTTAAGCTCCATTATGATGAGAATGTACCAGGAGAACCCCTGCTTGCCAGACAATTTAAAGACACCAAGGCAAATCGGGCAGGTCTGTGTGTAAGACAGATGACTGTACGCTTGGACCTTTGTATCCTTAATGGCTCCACATGGGATGACTACCCAGCAGATTATACCTATTGGGGAGCAGGAAGAACATCCACAGTTGATTATTGGATAACATCATATGGCCTCCTGAAGTTCCTGCAGAAGATGGAGGTAAACTCGCGACTGGAAAGCTATCATGATCCACTAATCCTTACTTTTACATTACACCAGAAACTGCTAAGGGCTAGCTCAACCTATCTACCTAGGTTAGAGAACCAAAATATCTCTATTAAGGAATACGTTTGAAACTTTAATTTTAAATTTGAAATCAGTTCTCATTAATAGAATATTAGTTCACTCCAAAAAGCCGGTTTTAAAGAATAAAAGATGGTTTGATAGGGATTGTGTGCAACTAAAAAAAATATATAACAAGGAATACAGAAAAAGTAAAAATGCCCCTTCTGAGGATCACACTCACTGCTTAAAACAGTTGAAGGTACAATATAAGACTCTTCTAAAAGAAAAGAAAAGGGCAGCTCTGAAGGAGTCTTGGCATAGACTAATTGCATCAGTCAGGACAAAAAATACATCCCTTTTTTGGCACATTACCAGAGGACTGGGGAAATCCCCCCTACCACCAACTAATCAGGTACCGATTTATGCCTGGGAAAAATATTTTAGAGAGCTATATGCAGACCCTGACTATGTAACTAATGAGAGCCAAATTAATTTGGACCAAACCCCTTATTGGCCCCCTGTTACACCAGGTGAGATATCCCGATTGATTAGAGCCCTCAAGGCTAATAAGGCACCCGGTGCTGACAATGCAAGATATCTAAGCCCCTTAAAACCAGATCATTACCCAACTGTTCCGAAAGGAAAACCATATCCAGGGCATGCCCACCCTCATGCGTCGGACCCTGCACTACTTGGGTCAGGTCCATGGTTGTCATGGTGACCATGAACTCATGTGCCAACCCCGAGGACTCGCCGAGTGACGGCAGATTAAAGTCCCCCAAGACCATAAGCCTGGGGAACTCCACCGCCAATCCAGCAACCTCCTCAAGTAGCACAGGCAGGGCAGATGCCATGCAGCTGGGAGGCAGGTATGTAAGCATACCCTGAACCTGAACCCCGAGGTCCAGTGTCATAAAGATGGACTTGCAACCCGGAATATCGGAAACAGTAAGCCTGTGTAGGCTGAGGTTCTCCCGGGCCAAAAAAGCCACTCCTCCCCCCCTTTCCTGGGGGTCACGGCTGGTGCCATACCTGATAACCTGGTGGGCACATATCTGAGAGGGGAACTCCCCCCTCAGGGCCCAACCAAGTCTCAGTTACACACGCCAGGTCGGTCTCCTCATCCATGAAAAGGTCATGAATGAGGGAAGCCTTATTATTAACTGACCTGGCATTGAGCAGCAACAGTCTAAGCCCAGGGCCCGAGCTACGCTCATCACCAGGGTCATGGGGTGAGCTAGGTTTTTCAGAAGGGCCAGAACAAGGAACTGCTACGAGACAGCAGGACCGAGTTCCCCGAGTGCAGCCTACCCTCCTGCTCCCACCATATCTGCCTCTTCCCTGAATGACCGGTATACTCCAACCCTCAGTGACCCCAGAGTCTGCATCTCCCCAGTCCCTGGCCTCCCTCAAGCTCGGCAGGCCTGTCCATTTATCAGGTCCACAACCACCCATCCATTCAACCCGATTCATTCCCCAGTCAATCCCCCCCACATTATTCATAAATTTAAAGTAAAAAACTAAACAGTATTAAGATTAAACAATAATTAAAATTAAATTAAACTAAACAGTCTTAAAATTTAACAATATTAAAACATTAATAATTAAAATTTACATAAAAAATTAAAAAAAACATATTCCTCCTAGACCAGTCCGGGCTCCTCTCAGAGAAGTCCTATGTATGCGGTTATAAATGTTATAGCTGGAGCCGTGGTGCCTCCCAAATATAAAAGCTGGAACAATTGGGGTGGCTAATCCAGCAGGGTTACTAAAACCCAAACTAAGGCCCGTAGTAGAAGAAATAATGCAAAGAGGCGTGCCAAATGTTAATCCTGCCAAGATAGTTATAACTATTCCTGTGTTAGTCCCTCTTAAGATAGAACCTGTAGTAGGATTTAAGCTAAAGAGTCCAAAACTAAAGCCCACAATAGGAGTAGTTGTAAAAATAGTAGTAGTTGTAAAAGCAGGAGTAGATGTAAAAGCAGTAGTTGTAAAAGCAGTAGCTATAGCTGTTAAACCCCATGTAGCAAAAGTCAACAAGCCGGCTCTAAAAGAGATGCCCACCGACATAATGGTGGCAGTGACGGAGAAGAAAAAGAATAATAATAATGATGATGATGATGATGTTGAAAGGGACCTTGGAGGTCATCTAGTCCAATAAGCAGCCAATAAAGATACTTGAGAATGCTGGGTAGCAGGTGCAACTGAGCTGTGCCCCAAGACTTGCATGCATGGAGGCTGGTGCAAGATAGTATTTCTGAGGGGCGATAGAAGCAAGTTCTTAATATAAAATTGAACCAAATATTAAGCCCAAGTCATGCAACTAAAAATCATTGTATGCTAAAAATGTTAAAATAATGTGTAGTATAGCTTCAAAACTAAAACTTGTTTAGCATTTGTTTGTTGTTTCTTACCACATTTTCATCATATCTGTTTTATTGCATTTTAAAATATTTTGAAAAGATATCTGTTCTAATCATTCCTCTTTTTCAAAAGTAGTTTTGGGTACAGCAGATGCAAGGCGTATTGATGGATGCTAATATAAATATTACAAGAAGGGAATACTTTATTATAATCAAAATCTGTTGAAATGTCAATACTAATAGATATAACAAAAAAAAAAGCTTACTATAGTGCATGAGTGTGTTACTTTATTATTAATGCAACTTTCTTGTTAAGCAATCACAAAAGTGGGCTTCATGGTGCCTTAGGTGTGGGGAAAGCCTTGGGAGGCCTAGAGCAGGCCCTGGGCTTCAGTGCAACATATATATGGAAATGAAGTCAGGATAAATAATAGAATTCACATGTGTTTATTTATTACTCTGAACTCCATCCAAGAAATGATGAAGCTAGATTTCATCAGAAAATATGAAATTATATTAGAAAGGAAATAAACATCTTTAAAAATCCTCTAAGATGTCTATTTTATACAGATGTAATTATTTTAACTCTCCTAAGAAAAAATGCTGAAAGGGAATATACAGCTTTTAAAGTGATATTTTTTATGCCATGAAACTCCCCCCCCCCAAAAAAAAAGAAGAAAAAGAAAAGGCAAGCTGAGGAGAAAGAAATAAAGACTTAAAAACAAAACTGAGAGATATGGGGAAATTGTGAATGATTAGATAACAGCTATAAGTAAACTATCATTAGCAAATTATTTAAAATAAGGCAAAATACTAAAATATTGTTCTTACTACATTTTTATTGTTATGCAATGATCATCAATTTATTTCTGCAGAAATTTTGTAACAGTATGCTATATGAAACTGGCCACAGGATTTCACCTGTTACCTAAACTGTGACATTTCATTTAAAGATAATAAAACACATTTTCTCACCTATCAATTTCCTCACTGACATTTTCACTTCCTTGTTCCGTAGGCTGTAGATGATTGGGTTGAGAGTTGGTGTTAAGATAGTGTATAGAATTCCCACAAGCTGGTCTTTTTCCATTGAGTAGCTGGAAATAGGACGAATATATGTAAAGATGCTAGAACCATAGAAGAGAATCACGATGGTGAGGTGTGATACACAAGTAGAAATGGTTTTGTGAAGATGTCTTTTCTGTTGGTTGCTCAAAATTGCATGAAGGATGAAAGCATAAGAAACTAATGTAAAGAAGAAAGGGCTTAGGCCTATGAAAACACCCACAGTGTGTAGTGCAAGTTCATTGACTGATGTGTCAGAGCATGAGATACTTAACAATGGAGGAATATCACAGAAAAAGTGACTAATTCCATTTGACCTGCAGAAGGACAGTCGGAATGTGAGTACAGTATGAAGACAAGCATTAAGAAAACCACAAGCCCAGGAAATCCCAGCTAGCTGTAGACATATATGTTTATTCATGAATCTAGTATATCCTAATGGACAACATATAGCAAAATAACGGTCCAGAGCCATGGAGGCTAAGAGGAATGCCTCAGTGCCTACCAACGCTATGAGAAAATATAATTGTGCAGCACAGCCCATCAAGGAAATGCGTGGACATTCCACCCAGAGATCTGCTAACATTTTGGGCACAGTCACAGAGATGTAGCAGATATCTAACAATGAGAGATTGCCAAGAAAGAAATACATGGGTCTATGGAGAGATTGATTTAGCACAACTACAATGATCATGAGTGAGTTTCCCACAAAACAAATAATATACATAATAAGAAAAAGGAGGAAGAGGAAAGTTTTCCCTTGTTTAATATTCATACCTCCCAAGAGTATAAACTCTATAACAAATGTTTGATTTTTAGCACATGTTAAAATCATGATCTATAAACAGACTACCATGAATAAAATGATATTAAAAACTATATTTTGTGCAGTTTTTATGCTTGATCCAATAATTGCCTTTTGTCCTGATTGTTCCTATACACATAAAGTAAGCATTTTTGTATTTCAGGAGGATTCCAGCATTTAATATTCAATTAGCAAAACGTCACTGTCTTGATTACCATTCTAATTTTACTTTCACAGCTTTCAATCCTGTTTTGATTTCCTAAATTAGTTAAAAGAAAAAAGTCATACAGTACACAATCCTAAATAAATTCTCAGCTGTTTTATCAAAGTTCCAATTTTCCCAGTTTCTTTTTCCAGGGACAGTTATGATTTGTGATCACACCTTAAATGCTACTTATTTTTATCATGATTTGGAGAATATAACTTAATGGCCAAGCTGCATTTTAATTAAATGAAAGATTGCAAATAATATCTTCATTTATCTATTAAGTTTATGATTGTTATATCTTTACACAAGTGGAAACTCTGTCTATGGTTTTATTATGGCAATATATAGTATAATTGATTAGGTGTGCAAGGTGCATATGAAGTAGGTTAATATGTATAAGTAGCAGCTTTTCCTCTGCAGGTAATAGTAACTTGAGAAACTCCTCTCAACTCTGGTATAAAGGAAAGGAATAATCTTGTTCCTGTATGTTGCAGTCCTGATAACTTTTCCAAGAGTTTCTATCTCTAAAAAAGCAAAACAAAACAAACAAGCAAACAAAAAACAGTTAAGTCAGTATTTCATGCATATTAAATAAGAATAAGCATTTAATGTAATACATAGCATGACACATGTATCACTCAGTCCCCAAATTTTCAAATATTCTATGAAAGTTATCCACACTCTTGATTCATCAGAGGGGAGTGATTCAAATTCCATAAGTCAGTTAATGAATAGGAAATATGGCTCATTCTTAAAATAAATTAAGAACAGTATTTTCATATCTGCTACTTATTTAAATCATTCAAATCTGCTTACAGATTTGTATCTATATATATCTTCCTACTTTGAAACCAACATTTGATCTGCTTACCTTTTTTAAGGCACAGCCTTGGATTTGTTTTCCACACTATAATTATGGTGACTCTAAGGCTATTGAATCATGGGAATATTATTGATGAACTGGATTGTTTAATCAGATTGAGGATTCATTCTAGATGATCAAGGCAGATAAATTCATAAAAAATGAACATGGATAAAAGCCTTGCAAAATATCAAATTGATTGAGACCTATCCAATCTTCTCAGATAATTTGTTTACAGAACATCAGAAGCTTCATGTGGTACTTATATAGAGCTAAATTTCTCTTAAATTCATTCAATTCTCAGAATCTGATGATCAGCACTTTAGGATATCTTAAAATAAGTGTCTCATAGATACCAAATGCCTAGTAACAAATTCTTATTTCTGTAAATGGCTAACCATTATTGGAAATTACATTCATAGTTTCCAATCAAATCTGAAATGGCAATGAATGATTTAATGAGTCATGTTTTACATTTATACTTAAGAGTTATTCATTACAAGAGTAATAACTTTTTTCTTAGGAATTGTTTCATTCCCAGATGATTGTTAATTTAGGAATGCATTTCTCCCCAGAGACAATCTTGTAAATATGGAAAATAGTAACAGTTAAACAAAAAATTACCTGTAAAGGGCCATATGACCACAATTACTTTTTCCAAATAGAAGATGATGCAATCTTATTTTAAATACAGATTGAATAAAATTTGCAGGAATCATGAAATGGGAATTGTCCTTTAAAATAGCCATCAAAAACAAAAATAAACCAGAATAGTTGCAATATCATCAAACTATATGCTGTTTCTATGCTATACCTAGGCCTGAAAACACTGGTCATAATCTTCCGCTTCTAGCGTCTTTTAAGTAGTATCTTATCTACCTTATCATTTTCTTAAATGAGAGAGTTGGAGGTGGAATGGAGCATCATGTAAGCTGTTAGCAGGAAGTCTCATAAGCTCCTGGAATCCAGTTTTTATTTATTTTTAAATGGCAATAGATACTGTTATATTTTAATAGCTGTAAATTGTTGAGAAAAAGAAAAAGAAAATAATCAAATAAGAGTGGAGGAAGGATTATAAACTCCTTGAGTAATCTGTCTGAGTAAGATGGGCAAAATGAAACACTAGCAATGGAGTCAGCCTTGGACAACAACGCTCTTCCAAGTCTGCCGAAATGGAGGGATTTCTGTTATCCAAGGAAGCTGCAAGTAAACCAGTTCTTATTTTAATCTGTATTTCTGCCTCCAATAGATTTGAGATGCTTGAATGCAGTCTTCAAACAGAAATAATGCAACAGCTGTTGGAATTCTTTGTTTACATAAAGTATGACCTTTTTGAGTGGCCTAATCACCCCCACCCCATTCCCAGCTTCTTTATCTTCTCTCCAACCTCTCTGCCTTAATTCAATTTTAAGAAGAAGAAAGCAAGGCTATGCAGAAACAGGAACTGAAGAGGCTGTTTGCACAGAATTGTTCAAATAATACTATGGCCTAGAGCAGGGGTCGGCAACCTTAAATATTCAAAGAGCCACTTTTTCCAGAGAAAAGAAAACACTGGGAGCCACAAAATTTATTTATTAATTAAATTTTTATGCCGCTCCTCTCCGAAGACTCGGAGCGGCTAACAGCATAAATAAAACAACATTTCAACATTTCAAAACTAAAACCAAAGCTAAAAAGCGTTTAAAAAGACCCCAAACACATTCATCATTCATACACAATCACAGTCATCCCCAGGCCTGCCGGCATAAATAGGTTTTTAGATTCTTCTGGAAGGCCGGGAGAGTGGGGAAAACGTGGACTTCAGGGGGCAGTTGGTTCCAGAGGGTGGGCGCTGCAACAGAGAAGGCTCTCCCCCTAGGACCCGCCAGATGACATTGTTTCACTGATGGGACCCGGAGGAGGCCAACCCTGTGCGCTCTCACCGGTCGAAGGGAAGTATGTGCATGCTTACGTGCAGGGGGTGGGAGCTTGATTGAAGAGTTTAATTAAAAAGAAATAGAGGCTGCTGTGCATGAGTTCTCTCTTCCTCCCTCCCTCCTTCCCTCTCTCTCCCTCTCTTTGTCTCCCTCTCTCCTTCCCCCCCCCTCTCTCTCTCTCTCTCTCTCTCCCCTCTCTCCCCTCTCCCTCTCTCTGATCTTCTGCTCACCTGGCAAGCTGGCTTCACACTGTTCTCTGACAAGCTGACACACATTCTTATTGGGCTGACTCTCTCCTACAACTTACATTGTTGCAATATAAAATTGTAGATATCTAGGATGTTGTTCCTTTTTTTTTACCTTTTCCTTCTTTCACAAGAATGTTTTGTTTCTTAAAACCTGAACCGTCTTAAAGATTTATATAGAGATCTTTATTTCTATTAACTGTTCAATCTATACAACTCCTATCTTTATATTTTCAGAAACCAAATTCAACAATTTTGTTTAATTTCTTCAAAGTTAAGTATAATAATGCCCAACTGACATAGGATGAGACTCAGTAGCATTAATACCTTTTATTTAGGAATTTGTCTAGGAATGAACAATGGGAAATGATGTAATCAAGTAAAATGGCTTGAAACAAATTACAATAAGAGCTTTCTATGTTATATTTTCAAATATAAACTTTTATCCTCAATTCATTGTTTTATGTGTAACATCTCTTCATACATTTTCTTTGAGTTGATTTTATTATATAGTTGCAAGAGAGGAGTATCACAAACAATATTAAAATAGCAAGTTTTCAATATCTTTGCTTATTAGATTTTGAAATGCATTTTCTTCAAACAAAATAAAAGAAAATGAAATGGCTGATACATTAAAATTAATTAATGACAGTAATATCAAATATTATAATATGGACATTTAATAAGATGTATGCAATCAATTTGTTCCCTAAATTACAATTTTGGATAATCAAATAATGAACAAAGAGGATAAATGTAAAAAAAATGGAAAGATTCACCATGCTTCTCAAACACAACCATTCTTCCTAGCATTTATACAATTCAGGAACTATTGAATGAATTAAATCAGATATAACTTTCTTTTGGAAACTATCAGCAGTATGTCATAAAACAGAAGATTGTATCTGAAAAACAATTAAACACTTTGGATGAATACAGAACTGAAAGAAAGAAAGAGGACTTGCAGCATGACTCATCTCATGTGCCAGGTGGTGGTAGATCACATATTTTGTACAAAACTTATTTTGTTCCTCTTCTTCCCTATACTGTACCAGTTGAATAAACCTGATTTAAATTAATTGAATTGGATCCTAACTGCCGTGGACCAGTTTCCTCAGATGCATCAATTTCTTCAGAGCTAGTTTCACTTCCTTGTTCCGTAAACTGTAGATTATGGGATTGAGTGTGGGGGTCAAAATATTATATAAAACTCCTACAATCTGATATGAATTGGTAGATGTGGAATTGAAATATGTGAAGATAGTAGAACCATAAAACAGAACCACAAGTAGAATGTGAGATACACAAATAGAAATGGCTTTGTGATGCCGCCCTTTGTGATGATTGCTCATAATAACATGAAGGATGAATACATAAGAGACCAATGTAAAAAAGAAAAGAGTAAGAACTATAAATATGCCTATTGTGAAAATGACAAGTTTATTAAATAATACATCAGAGCATGAGATATTCAATAAAGGAGGGATGTCGCAGAAAAAGTGACAAATGGAATGTGAGTGCTGTATGGAGAGAAGAATTTAGAAAACCACAAACCCAAGATATGGTAGCTAGCTGGAGACAGGTGTATTTATTCATAAGCCTAGTATAGACCAAAGGGTAGCATATAGCAAAGTAGCGGTCAAGAGCCTTGAAGGCAAGTAGGAATCCTTCAGTGCCCATTAAAGCAATAAGGAAATAAAACTGCGCTACACAATCTGCCGAGGAAATGATGGGACATTGCAGCCAAAGATTTGGAAACATTTTTGGTACAGTCACAGAGATATAACAAATATCCAAAAAAAGAAAGATTGCCAAGGAAAAAAGTACATGGGTGTGTGGAGAGATTGATTTAACATAGTTACAGTAATTATGAATGAATTCCCTGAAATGCAGATAATATATATAGTAAGAAAAAGGATGGTGAAGAAGTTCCTTCCATGTGTAATATTTAAAATTCCCAGTAGTATGAATTCTGTAACAGACTTTTGATTCCCAGTTTTGGATAAGAACATGATGTTTACACTGGATATGGAGGGAGAACAAAAGAAGAGTTATTATCTTATCACATATGTGTTTAATCATGGCTCCGGCTCCATGTTCACTGCGGAAACTCTTCTCCCTATGTATTACCATTATACCCAATTATTTTGAATCCTCAATTTCTCAGACTAAATACTACATTTTTTAGTATTTTGCATTTCAACACTCTCTTCAAGTTTCATTCATTCATCCATACTACCTTCACGGCCAGAGTTTTTAAGCTGCTTTTCCTATTTCCCAATAATAACAGGAGAGTTTTGCCTAGCTTTGAATCAGAATATTTCAGATTTAATTAAATTATTTCAAATTAAAATTTTACCTTTTCATTATCATTTTTAGATTCAGTCATTATCAGATTCAAGTCATTACTGGATTCAGCTTCACAATATTTTTAATATTAATTGCATCATGTATATAATTTGGCCTAGAAACCCACTTTTTTTAGTTAAGAAATGCAAAAGAGACTATTGCTTTATACAAAAATACAGTTATGCTACAATCTAGGCAGCATTTGATCTATATAATTAAAAGAAATCTGTTAAGGAAACTTTTGGATCATTCCTATGAGAAGATTACCTTTTTTATCATTAATAACTTTGCCCCTAATGCAAGTCCACTTTCTTTTATCAACAAATACATTGTGACTTATGTGTTTTTCATCAGCTTTTTTTTGTTTTTACTTAATTTACCATAAGACATTTCTGAGAGAATTTATAAATTTCTGTTTAGAATATTCTTGTAGAAGAAATTTTCAGTGGACCACAATTTCTTTATCCTAACATACACAATTTATATAAAAATTGTGTATGTGAGTATAAACAAATTGTGGTCCACTGAAAATGTTACAGAAACTTAAAGTTGAAAATGACCATAGAAGTCACCTGTATTCAGTTCCTTGCTCAATGCAGGATCCATTATACATCTCTGATAGATGACATCTCATTGACAAAACTTTGTACAGTCAGGAAGCTTTTCCTGAAGTTCAGTCTGAACTTCCTATTTAATATATTTCAGTGAGTGGAAGGTTTTGCTTAATAAACTTCACATTACTAAAATGTGAAGAAATGCTGGTGGGGATAATGGAGAATAGCAGGAGACTCTATAGAGAGGTGGCTACAAAAGTATAGATTGCTTTAAAATACTAAAAATTAAAATAAAATAAAATTTCTGACAAAAATATATTAACCAAACTTTAAACAGGTTTGCCTGTTCATTTGATTTGGATATTGCTTATAATAATATTCATCTGATTTCTCTTTAAGTTATTTTTTTCTTCTCTAATTCTCAGAACTATGCACTGCATTTCTTTCATTTTATTGTGAAATAAGTTAGACATCTAATATTATTCTCTGTTTAAAACATCAAACGTAGATATATTTAAACATATTTCACTTCTACTAAGTACTTACTTTGCAGAAAAAACATTACTCTTTCTTCTTTTGAAGCAATATACTATGATAAAGCAAAGCAAAATATTTTAATTTATGCCAATGGATGCCTGAGGAGATCTAATTGATAAGGAGTAAAATTAATCAAGGATAAAACAATAATGCATTACTGAAACAATATAAAGCAAGAAAAATACATCTATAGATGACAAGTAGAACTAATTTGTAGCAGGAAAAGCTTTTACCATTTACACTCAAGCCTGCCAGTAGATGAGATGCTTGCTTGCCTCACAAAATTTTGAGAAGGAAATATAACAGAATAACAGTGTGAGAAAGTTGTGTTTGGTCTAATAGAACATAGTACTGGTAAAGTAATATATTAACTATTGAAATGACTTTATGGCATTTAAAATACAGGTTTCTCCCACAGGTTTCAATTCCACAGACCTACTACTCCCCATTGGGCTTTGTGTTTTTCACAGTTCTCTCAGGAATCCAGATCTCTGTGAAACACATTCTGAATTTTGGTTGTGGTTTTTCTTCAAGCTTTTTAAATATAATTTCTGAATGTTTCATTACTAAACTAGGTAATATCATCAGCAGGATTTTCTTGTCCTATTCTCCTTATCTCATAAGGATCTTGTGTGCTGGTGTGGTCAGTTGGTCGTGCAGTTGTTTGTTCATTAGAAGTGTGGTGCATATTCAAAAGTTTATGTGTTTTCCGGTCTAGATTTTCCAGTTCAGCCAAAGTCCAGTTGATAATTCCGGCTGGGTAGCATATCACTGGGACTGCCCATGTATTAATGGTATTATTATTATTATTATTATTATTATTATTATTATTATTATTATTATTATTATTATTGTTGTTGTTGTTGTTGTTGTTGTTGTTGTTGTTGTTGTTGTTGTTGTTGTTGTTGTTGTTGTTAATTGTATTTTTCTTGTTTTAGTACTTTTAAGTTGCCCAGGATTAGAAGTTGAGTGTTACATAAGTTTGATAAATGAATAATTATTTCACATTCCTATTCTAAGGATATGAAGATAAATACAAATCTTCAGGTCCAAAATTAACCATTGGAATTACTGAGATGTACTATAACCCTGTTAGTTTCCTTCCGTTGGAGACTACTGTGATGGAAGTAACAAAGGAATGTTACTTTGTCTCCTTGCAGCATGCTTTAACAGAAATAGACACAATGGTAATTATGTTGCTTCCTCTTATGGAGAGATATTAGAATTATGAAGCACAATGAGATATTATTTCTGGTATAATATGAAATCATATTGGTTATAAAAATATTTGATACAGCTGGATAAATTGGCTAGTTTAGTTTTCTTTTTTCTTTCTGTAAAGCGAAAGCATACCGATCTCAAGGTATTATTTTGCTTAAAGCTACACTTTAAGTAATTTTTTTCAGTAAAAAATCTTCTTAAATGTGACCTAGACAAAATTGTTATTAATTAGGCTATTGACAATGTAAATGTTCTCTTTTTCTAAAAAAAAAAATAAGGATATTATCACTGTCTGCCTTTCATATCTCACTCTTCCTTCCACCCATTCTGGATAGTAATTTATGTAATTGACAAACTCTACACCACATAATCAATCAATATGCAACAGATATAGTGAAGCAACACAGTATGATGAACCAGCATGATCATAATATATTAATGTTACACTGAAAATGTAAATGGAGAGACTTGGCAAAGAAACAATATCATTGTTTTTCTTCTTCCTGTGCCATCATCCATTTTGTATATATCTTTTGTTTGTGCTTTGTCTTTCACCAACCTTATTATACTCTTTTAAGTTACCTTTCACTAAGGAAAATGATATTGTTTGGGGCCATGTTATCTATGGAAACCTTTTCATCCTATTACATTAGATCAGGGGTAGGCAACCTCGGCTCTTTTATGACTCATGGACTTCAACTCCCAGAATTCCTGAGTCAGCATAGCTGACTCAGGAATCCTGGGAATTGAAGTTCATGAGTCATAAAAGAGCCAAGGTTGCCTACCCCTGCATTAGACCATGTCACCTGTGAGGCAGGGATGGTATATTGTGGACCCCGTGAGATGAAGAATTCTGACTAACAAGGTCCAAGAAAAGAGTTTCCTCTGCCATTGCCTCCATTCTTGGAACATTCGCTCCCCAGAGGTGAGGCAGGCAGCAATTTTGGAAATATGTAAAAATGTGCTTGAAACCCACAGAAGAGCATGCAGCTACTGATTAGCACCCAGAAAGCTCTTCTCCCCATCTTTTTATTACTATTTAATATTACTTTATAATCTATCCTTGCTTTTTTAAATTTTAAATTTTAAAACTTATTTTATGTTTTAATATTTTTATTTGTTCACCTCCCAGAGTCCCCTGGTAAGGAAGATGGACAGTTTCAAAAAATTGATAAATAAATATATAAAATAAAAAGAAATTTAAAGACAGCTGTCATCATTTATTATTCATCATTTATTATCATTTTATTTATATACAAGATAAAATATGCGGAGTAGTATGAAAATATATTTCTTCTTACTTTTGGCAAATTAAAATTGAAACCTGCTTTTTCACTTAGAAAATGATTTTTGATATTTAAAGGTGAATTCAGAAAACTACATATTTTCCTCCTCCTCCCTCCTCTCCTCTTTCCCTCTTCCTTTTTTTTAATGAGAAAACATACCCTAAATATGCCTCATTAATTTTAACTGCAGTAGTCAATATGCTATGAAGTATTCACTATATTTGCTACTAAGAATACAACTGTATGTTGGTCTACTCAGAAAGAGGGCCTATAGCAGTGATGGTGAACCTTTTAGAGACTGAGTGCCCAAAAACTGGCCCTGGCCCCTCTCCATCCCCCCTGCCTGTTCCCTCTCTGCCCCCCATCCCCCACCCCGCCTGCCCACAGGACCACTAATCGCCTCCAGGGCCTGCCACAGAATGCCCAGGAAGCCCAGCAGCACTATGGTGGCCACACTCTCTGCCTGCACTCTGCAGCATTAACTGTATGATGGGGTGTGAGGGCACAGTCTTGTCTATGCTGCCTGGCTGCCATGTCCTTGACTGTGCTGCTCTGTGTGTGCTACGCTTGAGAGCGACTCTCCTTCAGGGGGGCTGCTGGAGAGGAGGGGTCATGAGGGGAGGTAAAGCTGGGGCAATGGCACATGTGCCCACAGAGAGGGCTCCGAGTGCCACCTGTGGCACCCGTGCCATAAGTTCGTCACCACTGGACTATAGAGTAGCAACAGTTATTTCTAGATTGGGTGATTACAAAATTGTAAATATAACCTAGTATATACAACACAGTTTTTATTCCTTTTGTATAACTTAATGTTTTTCAGAATACTTGTTCAGGACTATAAGTCTTCCAATACATTTTTTAAGGGCTTGTTTAACTTCCTTATTCCTAAGCCTATTTATCATGGGATTCAAAAGTGGAGTGATAACACAGTAGAACATAGCAACCAACTGGTCCATGTTGAAGGAGAAATTTCAGGTGGGCCCGATATAGATGAACATCATGGTTCCGTAAAAGATACCAACCACTGTTAAATGGGAGGCAAAGGTGGAAAAGGCCTTTTTACGCCCATCTGAAGAACGAATATTCAGAACAGCAATCAAGATGGCAGCATAAGAAATTGCAGTTAATGTGAATGATCCAACAAGAATGAAAGAACAGATGAAAAAACTCAACATTTCATTGAGTTGGGTCTGATTACAAACTAGCCTCAGCAATGGCAATATATCAGAGAAAAAATGATCTACAATATTGCTTCCACAATAGCTGAGCTGTGATATTAGAAAAACTGGTACTAATGGTAGGACTAAACCAGTAATCCAAGATCAAATGCAGAGTTGAGTACAGACAATATTATTTATAATTCTATTATATCTCAGAGGAAAATGTATAATCACATATCTATCATAAGCCATTGCAGCCAGGAGGAGGCACTCAATGCCACCAAAAGCATGGAAAAATATATCTGAGTAAGACAACAGTTGAAAGATATAACATTATTTTCTCTAATGAGGTCAGCCAATATGGTTGGGACTGTAACTGCAATAAAACAGATCTCTAGAAAGGAAAAGTTTCTCAAGAAGAAGTACATTGGGGTGCTGAGAGAATGCTCACAACTAGTGATGAAGACTATGACTGTGTTTCCTATTATTGTTAATGTGTACATGATTAGAATGAGTACAAATAATGGAATTCTGGTCTTTTGCAGGCTGGAGAATCCTGCGATAACAAACACAGACACTGTAGTATAACTGCAAAGTTCCATCTTAGGATTGCTGCTGCTTCTGTGGAAACAATTTTTTTTTAAAAAAAGTGTGAATGGTTTTTCTTTTTTTCTAATACTATGATAGTTCATAAGATGTTTATATCAGAAAAAATAGAATCAGAAAGCTATATAACCAGTGAAACAGTTCAGGGATAAATGAAACAAAAGAAATAGGCATACATGGCATTACATCTCCTCCTCCTCCTCCTCCTCCTTGCTATATTTTATTCTATGAATTCATAGCAGACATCAAATCAGACTAAAGCTATGCAAACAGAAAGTGATGGATAATATTTGGGATCTGTTATAATAAAAATAAAACAAAAATCAGATGCTGAACATCAGTTTAGATTACTGTTTTATACTATAGGGAGAAAAAAACATATAGTTATGAATTACTATAAGTGTTCTATTAGAACATTCATGTATGAATGAGAAAAATCATAATGTCTTTCAGAAAGTTACTTTTTTCCTTAATATTTACTCTTCCACTTAACAATAGTTATTTATTTTACATTATTTTATATAGAGCAACAATCAAACATATATGCTTTGTCCCTGAAAAGGTCTAGGTTACAATTAGTTTGGCAGACCTACCTTTTAACTTTAAATAAACCTAAATTTTATTCAAAAAAGAAAATATGTAATCTTACTGATTTCAGTGAAAAAAACTCATTGTGATTAATGTGTCAACAGCATGATTACAGTTCTAGGGAACAGTTTAGAAATATGAGAACTGTTTACCGAAGTCCAAGAATGGAAAGTAACAAATGACATGCTCAGTAGAATTGAAAAGAAGAAAAGAAAAATTGGGTGGAAAGCCCATACTCAGGAAACAACAGAGTTATTTTGACAAATATATGTATATTAAAATAATTCTGGGTATGATGCACTCACTTTAAAGCAGTAAATGGGAAAGAAGATGGTAATGGAGAAGAGAATCTGAATGCAAGCATCCTAGTTTTTGTCTGTCTGTCTGTATCTCTGTCTGTCTGTCTGTCTGTCTCTCTCTCTCTCTTACACACACACACCTGCCATCTGTCTGTCTGTCTGTCTGTCTGTCTGTCTGTCTGTTTGTCTGTCTGTCTGTCATCTATCATCTAGCATCATTTATCATCTATCAATCTATATCACTCAGTTGTATGGACTGCAATTCTGCAATCTATTTCTCCTTTGCCTCTATTGATTTCAGTGAGCATTGATTAGGATATTAGCACTTAATTTACTTGGGCTTGTAGAAGGACAAATAAATATAAATGGTAGGTTTCTACTGTTTTTAAGCTCCTCTTTCAACCCCCTTTTTATTTCAATATAGCAAAAATGGCACATTTTTTACTTGCTTGCTATCTTGTTTAGATTAAATTATATTATGTTTTAAAATTGTACTTTACATTATATTTTTCTTTAGAAAATTTCTGAACAGAAAAAAAATGTTCAGCTCTGTTATATGTGATTGTTCTAATTCTATTTTAGTGGCAATATTTGGCTAACCCTTGTAATATTATGTATAACATACAGGGTCTTGGAGAGTCAAGAAAAAAGCAAGTAAATCATAGAATTAATCAAACATGTGTTCCCCACCAAACTAAAATATAATATTTTAGACACATTATAAAATTGAACTTCATTGAAAAATTCAAATTGTTGAGAAAAACAGAAATAAGAGGACGAATAACAGCAAAGTAGATGGACTCAATTTCAGCAATGATGGCTGGACCATTGGAAGATCTGAAGGACCAAGTTAGGGACAGATAATTGTAGAAAGATAATATTACTACATGGCAATAGTAATAGCTTTTCTCAATTCATAGCAATAAATACTTTCAGCTTAAATTTTGCCATTTCTTTAAATAAAAAGAAAAAGGTATGTATTACTTTATTTCATTTAAAAAAGACTTCATAAAATAGCATCCATATAAAAATATTGTGTAATGTCTTGATACTTAAAAAAAAGAGAATCATTGGAATAAATTCAACCATCTTTATAATTTGTACTAAAATGAAATTACTCCATGCAGTAATTCAGATGCATGATTGTACTTGCCTTGATGAATTCCATGTATCTGAAACTAACTTACTCTTCAAGAGGGCAATCAGAAGTATGAGTGGAAAAGCATAGGAAACAGGGAAATATATAAAAAATGGAAATAAAGAGAAGTAGTATGCTTCTTGAAATAATAACCAAATTCCATATAAGTTATCAATTTTATGCATAACTACTGTATTTTATACACCATAAATAGGGTATAAAAATAGTCATTTCATCAACATATAATATATAAACCCAGGGGAACAAGATCGCTAAAGGACCAAACTCCAGAGCTTAAAATTAGCAAATAAAGATCCTCTTTGTCAAGTCTTAGTATAGATACCATCTTGCTTTCTAACAGTAAGTGGAAAAATCAGTATTAATAAGGTCAACTTAGGATCACAAATGAACCCAAAATTTCTGTTTCTAAGCAAGGAAAATATTAAGCAGTTACAGCCCCATTTTATGATCTTTTTGCTGTTGTTGTTAAGCAGATCACTATAGTTGTTAAGTAAATCATGCATTCATTAAATGGATCTGGCTTCTCTGATTTTGCTTGTCAGAACTCCCCAGGAAGCTTGCAAATAACAATCCCAGGACATTGGGGCACTACAACCATTATAAATGCATGGAGGATAACAAGCACCTGAGGTCTGATCACATGACTGCAGAGATTCTGCAATGGTCACAAGTGATATAACTGACCATATATCATTTTTTTCAATGCCATTGTAACTTTGAATGGTCATTAAATGAATGGTTATAAGTCAAGGACTACCTAAAGGCAAAGAGAGACTATTATAAAATGACTAAGAGGAAGGTAAATCACTGTTTAACTTAATAATAACAACAATAATGATAATAGAGTTGGAAGGGACAAAAGGTTGTCCAATCTCTTCTTAAAAAACTTCCAGTGTTGGAGCATTTACAACTTCTGGAGCCAAGTTGTTCCATGATTAATTTTTCTAACTGTTAGGACATTTTTTTCTTAGATTGCTTCTCTCCTTGATTAGTTTCTATCCGTTGCTTCTTGTCCTACTCTCAGGTGCTTTGAGGAATACTTCTCTCTTCTTTGTGGCAACCCCGACATATTGGAACACTGCTATCATGTCCTAGTCCTTCTCTTCATTAAACTAGACATATGTCAGAATCCAATTATATTTCATTTCTAGCTACCTACTCTGAAAAAAACCCATTTCTTACTCTCTCTGGATTCTGTCATACTATAAAAGGGGAGGAGGATAAGCAAGGGGGTTGTATGACTCTCACTTCCTTCATTAAACTACAAAGTGACTGGATGTTGATTCTCATCAAGAGGACTGACCATAACAATATGGCCATCACCTTTCATCTACTCTCTCTCTGAAGTCTCCCTTTTGCCGGCAGTGAGGGAAAAGGGTAGGAACGCCTGAGATCTGGAAAAAGAGAGGATGAGTGATGATTGCCTGGAAGAACTGTGGGGTGGGGGCTGCTTGGGAACACTTAAAACACTGAAGGATGGGAGATAATTCCCCAGATCCTGTCTAGCATGCCTGCAATCATTTTCTCTTAATAAAGATGCCTATTGGAAGAGATATTCCAAGAGTTCTGTCTTAAGATGTAAAGTGAGGTGGATCCTTACACATACCCAATTCCAGCAACCATTCTTTATATGTTTTAGCCTCCAGTCCCCTAATCATCTTTATTGCTCTTCTCTGTACTCTTTCTAGAGTCTCAACATCATTTTTTACATTGTGGTGACCAAAGCTGGATGCAATATTCCAAGTGTGGCCTTACCAAGGCATTGCAAAGTGATATTAACACTTCACATGATCTTGATCAGTGGTAGTCAACCTGGTTCCTATCGCCCACTAGTGGGCGTTCCAGCTTTCATGGTGAGCGATAGGGGTTTTGTCCGATACTGAAGCACTTTCCTTTTTTTTTAATTTAATTGACTTTTAAAAATTTTTTCATAGCATTATTTAAAAACATTTTCATTAGGTTTTCATAAAATTCCCCATGATAATTTAAATTTCTGAAAATATACTATTTGTATCACCCGCGCATAAGTTTAGTTCAAGTTACGTAAGTGAAACTAAATGGCGCTATAGAGTGACTGCAAACAAAAGAGCCTTGTCTCAGAATAGCTCTCGCATCTCCCCCCATACCACCCAGCTGTAACAGACAAGCAGAACTGGTAGCCGGCACCCCCCTCAAACCCAATCCACGATGCGCGAGAGGCATGCGCAGATGATGATACACAGCATAGGCTCTTTTGTTTTATACCTACCACCCACTTTTGTATCTCTGTTAGTAGTAAAATTTTCTAACCGCCCACCGGTTCCACAGTAATGGTGATTTATAAAGTAGGGAAGTAACTTTACTTTATAAAATTTATAAAGCAGAGTTACAGCAAGTTAAAGCATATGATAATAATTACTTACCAAATACTTTATGTTGGACTTTCGCTAAGTTTGGCAGAATAAATCTTTATAAAACAACTTACTGTAGTTAAATCTATCTTTTTATTTATAGTTTGCATACATGGAAGCATGAAGCCTGATGAAATTACATTTAATTAATTAAATTAATTTATTAATGAGATCCCTGAGGCTGATGCTGCAAAACTAAATACTGGATATCTGGCTCAATTTTTGTAAGGAACAAACGAAGGTCTCCTCTTTCGGAAATATTCAGGCAGTTTCTTTCTTTGGTCATAATATGATTAACAGCACTAAAGCCTGATTCCACAAGATATGAGGTAGGGAAAGGTATCAATAAACTGAATATCATTTTCCACATATTTGGATGTAAGACAGGCATTTTTTTTACTTTGCCATAGGTTTTCATATCCACCACTATCGAATTTATGTTTACTTTCTTCATCATATCTAATTTCTAACAGTTCTTCTTGGCAAGTTGTATCAGCCTCTTCAATATTTGCGGTAAAAGGATTTTTCATCCAGTCATACACTTTCAATTTCAAAATATCTTCAAATCATTTTTCCATGTCCAATTTAAGTTCGTTGAGATGGCTACTGAATCTGGCAATATCCTCTAGAGTTATATCATCTTTTATAGATGCTAATTCAGGAAACTGATGAAATTCTCTCTTCAATAGATTATAACGAAGTAGTTCAAGTTTGTCAATAAATAATTGAAAATATCTGCCAGATAAAAGGCATCATTCTTTACTGTTTTTAACTTTATTATTATTATTATTATTATTATTATTGTTGTTGTTGTTGTTGTTGTTGTTGTTGTTATTATCAAAAATTGTATGACACTATCATATAATGCTACAAAACAAGCCAAAGATGTACTCTTTGACAGCCACCAAACTTCTGTGTGCAAAAGTAACGTAATAAAATCTTCATTATTGTCCTGGCAAAGCTGTCAAAACATTTTATCATTTTTGCATTGGATTTGATCTTGTTTATGGCTCGAATTATTATAGTTAATGATGAATGGAGACTTGTTCTTAGATGTTTTCCTACAAGATGTTGTCTGTGCATCACACAATGAATACATAAAACATTTGGCACTTCTTCCTTCAAATAAGCCACAAATCCACGATAGTGACCTACCATTGATGGTGCTCCATCAGTAGCGCATGCAACGATATTATTCAAAGGAATATTATTTTTTGTAAAGTATGATTTCACAGTATTAAATATAGATAATCCTCTTGTATCTGTAATGAGATTTATTGTGAGTAGCATCACTTCTCGTAATGTAAGTCAAAATAATAAATAAATAAATAAAATGTATTGTTTTCATCAAAATATTGTACATATGCCATCAATAAAGCATTATTATCTGCAATGGTAAACTCATCCAATTGCATGGAAAATGAAGAGTTTTGGAGAATACTTATCAGTTTTTTTTCAACATTAATTGCCATTTCTTCAATTTGTTGCTTTACTGTGCTATCGCTTAGGGGCAACATTTTTAAAATTTCAGGTATATCCTGATGCATTACTATTCCAGATAAATTCTTTTATAGAGGGTATTATTACAGTTTCTCCAATATTATAGCTTTTACCACTTTTTGCAATTAATTGTGAAATGAGATAAGCAGCAATTAATCCATCTTCGTTAGCTGCATGTTGTTTCTTAAATGATGCAACGATTGTTGAATGGTTTTGAAATTTTTTATATATTTCCTGAAAATATTCAATGGGCTTGTCCTTATCATTTGGATGCTTTGTAGAAAGATGTTCTCACAATGGACTTGGCTTCATTGCCTCATTGGATAATGTTTTATGACACAATAAACACATTGGATGTTGTTTATTTACAACAGATTCTATGAAACCCATCTTCAGATACTCTGGCAAATAGCCACGAGCGTATTTCTTTTTTTGAGACACGGACTAACAATATTTTGTTTGAAGCTGTAGGCACATGCTCACTCTCACAAATCTAACTGTGTACTGACCAGTGTGATCACAAACAAAAGAGCCTGTGCCATGTATCATCGTCTGCGCATGCCTCTCACACATTGTGGATTGGGTTTGAGGGGGGCACCGGCTACCAGCTCTGCTTGTCTGTTACAGCTGGGTGGCGTGGGGGGAGATGCGAGAGCTATTCTGAGACAAGGCTCTTTTGTTTGCGGTCACTCTATAGCGCCATTTAGTTTCACTTACATAACTTGAACTAAACTTATGCGCGGGTGATACAAATAGTATATTTTCAGAAATTTAAATTATCACGGGGAATTTTATGAAAACCTAATGAAAATATTTTTAAATAATGCTATGAATTTTTTTAAAAAAAGTCAATTAAATTAAAAAAAAGGAAAGTGCTTCAGTATCGGACAAAACCCCTATCGCTCACCATGAAAGCTGGAACGCCCACTAGTGGGCAGTAGGGACCATGTTGACTACCACTGTATTATAGAGTTGCACAGATGATAGTAAAATGGCAGCCTGCAAATTAATCAAAAATGGGAAAAAATTCAAAAGATAGCAGAGTTACCAGATACACTACAAAGACAGTTTGGTTTGTATATCCCAAATACAGAATATATAAATTAATGGTAAAACATACTTGTGTATATGTATATGTATGTGTATCATTCATTCATTTGTTCATTTGTTTGTTCATTCATTCATTCAATCAATCAATCAATTAATCAATTTCTATAGACACCGACTCAACCAAGTGAGTCTGGCGGTTTACAATTCTATATTTCTAAAATAGTTAAAATAAATTAAAAGACATTAAAACAATAAAAACATACACAAAATAAATAAGTATAAACAATATCCAGGATGATTAATCAACTAATAGTAAACCCAAGTAGCAGATCTCTTTACATATTCTGAGGCCTAGACCCAAGTAGATAGCCAAGTTTTTAAAGGTTTGTGAAAAGTAAACAGGGTTGGAACCATTCTGAGGAGAGAATATTCTATAAGGCAGGGACTGCAACAATTGGTACTCTTTGGCTGATGGGAACTGCAGCATGCTCAATCTGTTGAATCTGATCAGATGGGTAACAACTTTTGATAAAAAACAATCCCTTAGCTAACTCAGTCCCAAGCCATGTAGAAGCCCCCTTTGCATGTGACCTCCTACGGACCAAGAGATCTGCCAGGATTTGCCCAAATAGAGGCATGTCCTCAGAGTCAGGAAGAAAATGTAGCACCAAGTTCAGCACATTATGTATTTGCTGATAAAAATAATATCCACATTTTTATTAGCCATTGTGCGACAGATGTTATTACTCAGGAGAAGCAGACACCTTCTGGACTCACACAAAAAGTTGGAAAATCCAGCTTCCCATCTGCATGCCCCTTAAAAACAGTTGAACTTAGTAGGTAATGCCTACCACAGTAAAAAAGCAAAATAATCCTTGTTGTGTCATCAAAGGCCAGTGGGCTTCCCCAGGAGTTACTGCATGCTTTAGTATTATATTTCATAACAGCAGTGTCAGATTAATGGAGTGAAGAAGAGATGAAGAAACAAAATATGAGTGCATGTAAATAAATAAAAGTTTCATTGCAACATATGTTCACTATTTATTAGGTTGCATAGAAATTTCCCACACAAAAGTCTGCACAAAAATGCAAAAAGTTTTGTTCTCCTACCAGTTATCATTCTTATGAATGGTCACACAAATTCATTTGTTACATTAGGATGTCATACAATCACAGATTCTGAGAAACCCTGTTGTATACTACTTATGTATATGCTTCATAAGTTGATATAGGGACAAGGTTTTAGGGGGAAAATATCTTCTAATACATATTGTCTGATTTAATATTTTTGACTAAGTGTAAGCCTACTAAACTTTACAAATTAATTTCCCTTGTCTTGAATTCAACCAATATATTCCACATATGCCAAACTAGATGTCTTTAAATACATTTCCAAAATAATACATTTGTTTCTCAATTAAATTCTCATGGAATGGTCAATTAATCCAAAATTAAACCAGTTTATAAAGAAGAAGGAATCAAGAGTTTATAGCCCATTAGTTTTTTTATTATTTCCTTCACTTCTCTATTTTTCAGGCTGTAGATAAAGGGGTTCAGCATAGGTGTTGAAATCTTGTATTGAATAGAAAGGAATTCATTCACAATACTTGAGGAGGCTGAGCTGGGCCTCATGTTTCTAAAGCAGGCAGTGCCATAATACAAAGCCACAACAATAAGGTGAGAACTACAGGTAGAGAAAGTTTTCCTTTTTGCTTCTTCTGAATTCAACTTGAGGATAGTTGAGATGATATGTATGTAGGAGACTAGGATGATAATCAATGAAAAACTTGCAACAAAACTACCTGATATCAGAAATGCCATCCAAATGGATGATGTTTCTGTGCAGGATAATGCAAGTACAGATGGAAATTCACAGCTGAAATCCTTGATAAAATTTGGTCCACAGAAATCTAGCTTCAAAATAGGTAATATATTTACAAAAGCACATAAGAAGCCAACTGCCCATGCGCCACCCACCAGCCACTTACAAAATGATTTATTCATAATTTGTATATAATGGAGGGGCTTGCAAATGGCAGCATACCGGTCATAAGCCATTGCAGCAAGGACACAATCTTCAGTGCCTCCCGTAAGAAAGACAATTAATATCTGAATAAAGCAGTCAGAATATGAAATATTCCTTTTTGCCCAGAAAATCACCAGCAGCTTGGGCACAATAACAGAAGATAAACACATGTCAAGAAAAGCCAGATGAGCTAGAAAAAAATACATGGGGCTGGGGAGATAATTTGTTACTACGATAATCATAACATTTCCCAATAAAGTCAAAGCATACATCAGGAAAAATGCCAAGAAAAGGAAAATATTGACTGGATAAATGTACGAAAATCCCAAAAGGACAAAAAAAGTGACTGTGGTGTTCTGATTTTCCATTTTCTTTTCACACACTGTAGAAACTTCAAAACAAAAAGAGAAAATAATATTTCCATTACATAATACAATGCATTGCACAATTAGATGGGTGGGGAAAGAATATCAGGGGAAAAAATATGAGAGAAACTTTAACACAGTATATGAGGGCCAACACATTCTCTATTTTCAAACCTATACTAAAGGGAGAGACAAAAATACTCATTTATCCTTAAGATATTTTTTTGAAATTGTATTACTTTCAAAATGTGTATTAGTTGGGATCTGTGAGAGAAAAAATAGAGAACTATTCATCCACAATAATTGAGGAGGCTGATATATGTAAACTAGGAAGTGCCATAACACAAATCCACAACTATAAGGTGAGAACTGCAGATAGGGAAAATGTTTCCCTTTGTATCTGCTGAGTTCAACTTCAGGATAGCTGAGCTGAAATGGAAGTAGCAGACTAGGATAATAATCAATGTAGAACTTGCATCAAAACTACCAGATATTAGGAATATGATGCAATTAGGAATGTTTATGTGCAGGATAAGGCAAGTGGAGATTGGAATTCAGAGCTGAAAACACTTGATAAAAGTTTGTCAAAGCTGATTAATCATTTGAACAGCAATATACCACATGAAATTGCAACATATACAGATTTTTGGATATATATTTTTCAGCAATGCAGTTTCAAAATTTATTTATTTTGACCACTAAAGACCACAACAATACAATGTTATTGGAGGAAAGATTTTAGGGTTGCTGGTCACTTTTCCATGTACAAGAGAGAGAGAGAGAGAGAGAGAGAGAGAGAGAGAGAGAGAGAGAGAGAGAGAGAGAGAGAGAGAGAGAGAGAGAGAGAGAGAGAGAGAGAGAGAGAGAGAGAGAGACTGAAATACATCAGTAATTTTAATAAATTTAGCTCTATAACCAGAATGTATTTGTGCATTTTTGCTCTGCACCATTAATACAAAATACAAGCCATAGGTAAGAATGAAAATACATTCTATCATTAACTTTATTTGGCACAAAAATTCTGTATTTCATTCCCAAGGAATTTATGACAGAATAAACACTAACAAAAACTTAGTCAGCTAATTTCAATGTGTAGCACAATAAACTACAGAAGTCAAATAAAATAAAATAAAATCTATTTCAATATTCCCTATACTATATCCCCAACAAGTGTCCTTTACAAAAGCTCCCACAATTTGATGAAGAATTAAGAGAATTTTCAATAAAACCTATTTAGAGGGCAAATATAACTGCTCTACAGTTATAAATCTGTGGAGTATTTAACCATGTCTTATCCTTTGCTATCTGAACAATTCCCTGAAACTTACACAGAATGAATTAGATGGGATTCTGCTTTGACCAATTTCAGAGGAGTAAAGACAAACAGCAATCAATTTATTTTAATACAACACTTTGTCAGTTTTTTGTTTTTTTTTAGGAAAGAAACTTGCTTCCTTTTCTTAGAAAACTTACCTATTCATTCCTTTCTTCTAGAAACTCCTGGCAAGCAATCTCCACTGAAGTCAAATTGATAATCTTTTAAAGATTTTATAATTTTAAAGTGCTGCATCTTCTTCTTGATTGCCGAAGATCTGTGACTGCTCATTTGATATGCATATATATCTTTGGTGTTTTTAATGTCAAGTTTCCTCTGGGACAAATGGTGCCATATACCATACTGATCACAGAATTAAAATATGTACAGGAGTAACATTTGAATTTATTTCCTTTCCTTGTTATGTTTCCATGTAGAGCATCCAGGCTGATAAATTCCTAATAGTCTCCAGAGCCTTTGACTTTCCTATGCACATTAAGGGTGCATACACTGTTGAGATCACAACTCCTGTTCTTTTTTGGGGATTACTGGAAAGTCTGGCTTTGCTCATTCTTTTTTTTTTCTTTATAACATTTCCTATTCTAGCTCTCAAATAAATGAGGCCAGGATGTCTCTCCACTAGTTTTATCAGCAATCATATGAATTTTGATTGATTGATGATTGATCCATCCATCCATCCATCCATCCATCCATCCATTCGTTCATTCGTTCGTTCGTTCATTCATTCAATCATTCATTCATTCATTCATTCATTCATTCATTCATTCATTCATTCATTCATTCATTCAGTTTATATAGCTGCCCAATACAACCAAGGGACTTTGAGTTGCTTACTATTCTAAAGTTGTAAGTCGATTGACAGACCTTCCCTTTCAGATACATATATGTCAGTGGAATACAGTTTTGATGACAATACATTTAAGGAGGCTGTCAGTCAAAGGGATTCCATTGGATGCTCCAGAAAGTATATTAAGATATAGCAGGACATTTTGTTCTCACACAAATGGAAGAGAAAATTAGACAATTTTCAAAATGAATTCCAAACATAAGATGTCAGCAAAAAAATTCTTATTGCATTTCTTAATCTCTATTATTTAAGCAATGTGCTGGAACCTCTGAGGTGTTATTTGTCGTAATTCAGCCCTGTAAACTTGTGGAATAGTCCAGGAATCTTTCTGCTATCCAAAAGAAATGTAGACAATTTTTTCGCATAATAATTGCTATTTTCGGAGAAATGAATTTGACTATAAACCAGGAGCTTGTGGAAATGATTCTCTTCAAATCCCTTCCTCAACATCCCCCAAAGAACCTCAATATGATTAAAATTTAACATGACCTTTATATATGCCAACGTGCTGGACTCTGCCTACTAGTTTTTTTAAATCAAACACAGATTTATTTATAGATTGTCCATCTTGTTGCTCCTTGCTTGTCTCCTTTTTATTTTTTTTAAAAAAATCATTTTTAGAATTGTCAGGTGCTAATGTTTCTAAGAGTGTAAGGTTAGGGAGTTCTTATGGATGACAATTACAGTAATATGACAATTACAGTGATAAGATTACAAAAGCTGTGTGGTAACATCGTTGAGATTTACCTAGAGGTTAATACAGCTGCCTAACATGTACACAGCCCAGGTTTGAATCTCAGAAGGGTATGTCTGGCTGAAGAGAGTTAAGAAGCTCAAAATAGCTATTCCAGTTCTCCCTTTATTCTTTGTTAGCAATCTAATAATGATGTCGCAGTTGGTGACTGCTGCCTGTGGATGGCTCTAGATTGAGCTGATATAGGCAAAAGAAAAAGAAAGAAGATTTCTTTCTCCCATATTTGGGGCGACAGGGTGTATATAAAAAAAACAACAACAACACTCAAGCTAAATCTCCTCCCCTGTCTCTTCCCTCCCTGATACAGCTGACAAAGTGAGAAAGAACCTGTGGCCCAGAGGTTAATACAGCTGCCTAACATGCACACAGCCCAGGTTTGAATCTCAGGAAGGTATGTTTGACTGAAGAGAGTTAAAAAGCTTGAAATAGCTATTCCAGTTCTCCCTTTATTCTTTGTTAGCAATCTAAAAATGATGTCACAGTTGTTGACTGCTGCCTGTGGATGGCTCTAGATTGAGCTGATACAGGCAAAAGAAAAAGAAAGATTTCTTTCTCCCATATTTGGGGCAACAGGGTGTATATAAAAAAAAACCACTCAAAGTAAATCTCCTCCCCCTGTCTCTTCCCTCCCTGATACAGCTGACAAAGTGAGAAAGAGCCTGTGGCCTAGAGGTTAATACAGCTGCCTAACATGCACACAGCCCAGGTTTGAATCTCAGAAGGGTATGTCTGGCTGAAGAAAGTTAAGAAGCTCAAAATAGCTATTCCAGTTCTCCCTTTATTCTTTATACATATGTTTTCTGAGGTTTTCGCAGGTGGTGGGATTCAAATATGTGAACAACCATTCTGGGCCTGGGCAACAAAAAATTAGCTACTGGTTCTGCAGAAGTGGTGTGAACTGGTTGAATCCCATCACTGGTTGTAGCCATCTGTTGGGTGAATTTCCTGACTCTGGGGTTGCTCACATACATATGCTGTTCACATATAGAACAGCATTGCCTCTCCCAGTTCAATCCTATTTCTTCTTTCTCACAGTCTGCCCAGGTTTTTATCATTCAGCTCTTGCTCCTTGGAAGTGACTCCCCCATATGTCCCCTATATTTAGAATCTGAATAGTGGACAGTTGAAAATGACTTTTTCCTCCCAACAGTTTTAAAGAAATTGGAAGAACCTTACTTTTGAAGGGAAAAATTCCAAACCAATTTAAATTTTGGTAGTTCTTGTATTAGATAATTGATTTAAATGGATCACACATGTGTATCTCTCTCTCTCTCTCTCTCTCTCTCTCTCTCTCTCTCTCTCTCTCTCTCTCTCTCTCTCTCTCTCTCTCTCTCTCTCTCTCTCTCTCTCCCTCCCTCCCTCCCTCCCTCCCTCCCTCCCTCCCTCCCTCCCTCCCTCTCTCTCTCTCTCTCTCTCTCTCTCTCTCTCTCTCTCTCTCTCTCTCTCATCTATCTATCTCATTTCTATATCTATTTCTTGATGGTGGACAGTAAGTGGCATTCATGCTCATAAGCTATGTTAAGCAAATAAATTCTGGGGAAGGCAAGTGGGAAGAAGCTCATTCTTTATATGTCCTATGCTGATGAGGAAGAAAAACAAAGGTCCTAACTAAGCCAGGTCATTTCCTGAGAGCCAGTCTGAAGGTTAGAAAGTCCAATCTTCCAGCCTCTTAAAAGAATTTTAATTCAGTAGGTTATCAGCAAGTAAAGCTTGCCATTTACCAATAACTCCTCAGAAAGAAATGTTCCCCATCTGTAATTATATATAGGAAAGATCTTGGGAGATGGAGCAAATAATAGCTATGAAGAGGACAGTCAGAGAATAGCCTGCAGCTGGATAGTGAGTAGAATAAGAGGCTCAGAAGGGCTCTCTCTAGTTTCTTGGGAGTGGGGAGCATTATATTTTCAGACTTGAAAGATTTTGTCGATGTAGGGTTTCAATTAAGTAGAATTAGTGCATGTTTCTTTTCTAGTCTACTTGGTACCTCTGAGAGCAATTGTTTTACTTAGATGTGCAGAAAAGAGAGCAGATCCCATGATCCTCAGCTAACCAGGAGTTAGTATGGTGGCTTCAGATTCTGAATACAACAGAACAGGATAAATGGCCATTAGATCATGTGAACTTAACCTGGTGTTAATGGACTGCTTGGTGCTCTATGAATATATTTCAGCAATCTATGAATTTAAATATGAAAAGCAACAATTTTCTTTTTGCATATAGTAGTTTCTTACAGTTTTTAAATTTTAATTTATTTTTTAAAACTATTTTGATTGTTATAGTTAATCATAATTGGGATCCTTAGATTTCATCAGGCTCTCAAAGGGGCTCAAGCACAAAAAGGTTAAGAACCCCTGCTTTACAGGGAAAACAATGTTACCTTATTTTAATATGAGATTGATCAATTCCATGATAGATCATGACAAAGAAAACAAATGTTTAGATAAATAAATGTTTCATCAAAATAAATATTCACTTTTCATCATTTTATGTATGTGTGTGTGCGTGTGCACATATATTTTTGCATGAAGAATTATATACAGCATCTCTATCTATCTATCTATCTATCTATCTATCTATCTATCTATCTATCTATCTATCTATCTATTCTGTCTGGCCCCTCTCAGCTCATTAAAATCCACATAAATATGTCTTTAAGAGGTTTATTTAACACATTTCAAAAGGATTCACTTCAAAGCACGCTGCTGGCATTTTGCTGGCAGGAACAGCCAAGTCTCATTTATTTACATTTAGATTAAAACATGCTCTTCCCACACCTTCCAATTAACTCACTCTTTCTTTATCACATTGTCCAAGACCTCATTATTCTTCCGTAGATTTCCAAAACATCAGAAGACTGAATTCAAACGCACTGCTCCAGATATCAGGCTACTCCTTGATTAACGTTGCTCGTGACAAAGGCGTAGTCTCTCTGTCCCCTTCTAATATAGTTTCCGATATGTCACTTCCCCCCATTACTTCCTTTTTCCACTTAACTGACACCTTCGCTTATCAAACCTTCGGAATCTCGGATCAAGCCATCTATCTTCTTGCTCCAAATCTGACCCCTCACTTTGCGAATCTGACCCAGACTGCCTGTAAATCTCCTCCCTGTCTGTCTCAGCTGCCGGGAGGGGAAAATACCCAGAGGGGCCTGGCTGCTCTTCCTCAGCTGCCGGGAGGGGAAAACACCCAGAGGGGCCTGGCTGCTCATCCTCATCCTCCGACACTTCCCAAGCTGGTCTAGGGACACTCACAACACTATCCCCCCCCCGCAGGCCCCTCCCCTCGGGTCCATCGCAGGGGATGTGGTTTGTAGGGAAACGCAGTATGAAAATCCCAAATTAACTGAGGAGCCTCAATATCACGAGCATCGACCCAACAGCCAGCGGCTGGCCCACCCCCGGTCCAATCAACCAAATATTGGAAGCGGTCGTTGAGCCATCGGGAATCTCGGATGCCGGACACGTCCAACCGGGAAACGGGAACGTGAGCATGGCGAGCTGTCGGGCCCGGATCAGGAGGTCGAAGCGGAGAATCAGGGTTAACAGGAACAAGCAAGGAGCGATGAAACATGGGATGTACACGAAGAGACCTAGGCAAAGTCAAACGATAGGTCACCGGATTGATGACCGTCTCCACAGGAAAAGGACCCATGAAACGTTGATCAAGCTTGCGGTGAATTCGCCCTGGAAACAAGTACTTGGTGGAGAGCCAAACCCGATCTCCAACAGCTAACGGCGGCGTGTCGCGACGAGAGCGGTCTGCAACCCTCTTGTAGTCTTCCTTGGCCTTAGTCAAATGGTGCTTAACCATCTCTTGGACAGACTGGAGTTCGGTTAAATAGTCCTCTGCAACTGGAACTGGAGAATCGAGGAGCGTGAGCGGGAAAAATCTGGGATGATAGCCGTAGTTGGCAAAAAACGGAGTGGTCTGAGTGGAAGTGTGCTGAGAGTTGTTGAAAGCGAATTCGGCCACGGAGAGATATTTGGACCAATCGTTCTGTTGGTCGTTGATGAAACAACGCAAATACTGCTCCAGGATGCCAATCACTTTCTCTGTACCCCCATCAGTCTCTGGGTGATGCGTGGAGGCTAGATTGAGTTGGACTTGAAGCGCAGACATGAGTTCTCTCCAGAACTCCGAGGTGAACTGGGTTCCTCGGTCGGACACTATTTTGTCAGGCAGACCGTGTAGCCGGAAGATATGTTGAATGAACAGCTGAGCAGTGACCTTGGCTGTCGGTATTCTTCGGCAAGGAATGAAATGTGCCATCTTGGTCAGCATGTCCACCACTACAAAGACAACGGTGTAGCCGGCAGAAACAGGTAAACAAGTCAAGAAGTCCATGGAAATAGTCCCCCAGGGTCTCTCCGGCGTGGGCAAAGGCTGTAATAATCCCGGAGGGGCTCCTGTGGCATGTTTTGCCTGACGGCACCGTATACAGGAATTCACATAAGACTGAACATCATGGCGAAATCTGGGCCACCAAAAAGTCCGAGACACTAAGTGGAGAGTCTTAAAGAACCCAAAATGACCTGCCGCAGGGTTATCATGGCATTGATTCAGGATGAGACCACGGAGTGGGCCTGCTGGAACATATAACAGGTTGCGGAAGCGTAATAGACCCTCGGACAAGGTCCAAGGTGAGTCGGGACCCACCTCTTGCCTTTTCTGTGCCGCAAAGTCATCTAGTTGTTGCGCTTCCCGAATCTGTCGTCGTAGATCTACCGGATCGCGCACGGTTGCGATCGATTCGATAGGCAGAATGGTTCGAAGCGGCAAGGGTTCCTTGATCTGTAGATACTCAGGTTTACGGGACAAGGCATCTGCTCTTTTGTTGTACCCTTTCGGAATGTAGGTGACTTTGAAGTTGAATCAAGCGAAGAACAAAGACCAACAGATCTGACGTTGATTCAATTTCCTGGCAGATTGCAGATATTCCAAGTTTTTATGGTCAGTCCGAACTTCAACTTGGTAACGGGCTCCTTCCAGGTGGTGTCTCCAGGTCTCAAAAGCAGTCTTGATGGCCAATAGCTCCTTTTCCCAAATGGTATAATGGCGTTCGGAGGGACTCAGTTTCCTGGAATAATAAGCACACGGGAACAGGGTGCCGCCATCTTGGCGTGTTTGAAGAAGCACGGCCCCTACAGCAACATCTGAGGCGTCGGCCTCTACTACAAAGGGACGACAAGGATCTGGATACTTGAGAATGGGTTCCTGAACAAACGCCTTTTTGAGGGTCTGAAACGCCTGTTGCTCGGCATCGCCCCACCGGAACTTAATGCCTTTCCGTAACAGTCTAGTAAGGGGCGCAGTCAAGGCAGAAAATCTCGGAATGAATATCCTGTAATAGTTCACAAATCCCAAAAGTCTTTGGACATCTTTTGCTTTACACGGTGGTTGCCAGGTTTGCAAGGCCTCAACCTTGCCAGGATCCATGGCGATGCCTTGTGGAGAAATCACATGTCCCAGAAACTCAATGGTGGTTTGATAGAATTGACATTTCTCTAACTTGGCGTAAAGGTGATGCTCTCTCAAGCGTTGCAGAACTTGACGGAGATGCTGGAGATGAGTTGCTCGTGACGGGGAGTAGATCAGGATGTCATCGAGGTAAACCACCACAAATTGATCTAATAAATCCCGGAAGATGTCATTCATGAAATGTTGAAAGACGGCCGGAGCATTGGTGAGTCCAAAGGGCATGACGGTATATTCAAAATGACCATACCTGGTCCCAAACGCGGTTTTCCACTCGTCCCCCTCTCGGATGCGAACCAGGTTGTAAGCACCCCGTAGATCTATCTTGGTGAAGATAGTCGCTGATTGGAGACGGTCCATGAGATCAGGAATCAAAGGCAGAGGGTACCGGTTGCGCACCGTGATGGCATTGAGCTTGCGATAGTCACAGCATAGGCGTAAATCTCCGGTTTTCTTCTTCACGAATAACACTGGAGCTGACAAAGGCGAGGAAGAGGGACGAATGAAACCTCTGGCCAGGTTTTTGTCCACAAAGTCTTTTAATGCGGCCAACTCGGGTTCTGACATGGAGTAAAGGCGTCCACCTGGAAGTTTGGCATTTGGCAGCAAATCAATGGCACAGTCATATGGTCTATGCGGAGGCAATTGGTCTGCTTCTTTCTCACTGAATATATCTGCAAAGTCCGCTAGGTCGGCCGGCAAGGTGATGTCAAGGTGGGATGATAGCTGGGCTGCGCACACTTGGTGTACGTGGTCTACACATTGCAAACTGGGAAATGAAACAAAGTTCTGGGACCACACCACACAAGGATCATGGGTTCTCAACCAGGCTAGGCCGAGAACTACGGGGAAATGAAGTCCCTTGGTAATATAGAATTGGATGGCTTCTTCATGTTGTCCTATGACCAGGCGTATGGGCTGGGTCATGAACTTGATCGGTCCAGACAACAACTCACAACCATCGATTGTCTCAACCAACATAGGCGGCTTCACAGAGCACAAAGGTATGGCATGCTGACAAGCGAAAGCTTCATCCATGAAATTAGTGGTGGCTCCGGAATCCAACAAGGCGTGTGCCGGAATGCCCTGTGCATGATTTCCCAGAAGTATATTGGTTGCTAGGATCAGATGTCTCGGAGGACCGGGGTCTTCGTCTGCGAAACTGGGACTGGGTTTGGCGCCTGCCCGACCCAACGTTTCCATTAGGCCGGGCTCTGGTCGTTTCCCGGCAAGGTGGCTTGAAACTGCTGAGTGGGAGGCCGAGCTGGAACAGGAGTAGTACCTGTCGTACCACGTCGTTTCTGGGGGCAGGCCATGACGAAGTGACCCATCTCTCCACAGTACAGGCACAATCCCTCAGCTCTCCGTCTTGCCTTCTCAGCCTCGGTCAAGCGAGATCTGGCTGCACCAAGATCCATGGGCTCATCTCTGGCCATGGGTACAGGACGCCTCTCAGTGTAAGCCGGCAATGGTTGGAAAATACGTCTGGGTGCCGGGATAGGTGGAGTGATAGGTAGGGTCTGGAATCCTCTGCGTGGTGCAGGAACTGGCTTGGTACTTCCGGTAACTGGAACCATCTGTTTGACCAGGCGGGCATCCGTGGCTTGCGTTTGCGCCTCAATAGCCAAACAATGTTGGTATAATGCATCCAGGGTCGCGGGTATTACAGTATGTCTCAATCCATTCAAGATCTGGGAAGACAGCCCATCTTGAAAAATTTCCATGAGAGCCTCATCATTCCAATTGATTTCTTGAGCTAGGCGGCGAAAATCTGATATATATTCCGCTACGCAGCGCGATCCTTGACGTAACTCTCGTATCCGCCTGGTGGCATTTTGTCTACGAAGGGGGTCAGCAAATTCTCTTTCCATCAGCTGGCAGAATCCTGCATAATTGTGCAGAACAGGATCTGGTCCTTCTATCCGAGGAGACGACCAATCAGCAGCTGGACCAGAGAGTAAACTTAAAATGAAAGCCACTTTAGTTTCATCAAGCTGGAAATCTGCTGGAGTTGAGGCAATGAATGTTCTGCATTGGTTTAAAAACGCTGGAAATTTACTACGCTCTCCAGTAAACTTATCAGGCAATGCTAAATAGCATCTGCTTTGTCTGGGTGGGGGGGTGGAGCTGGGGCTGGGACTCCTGCACCTTGCTGAATCTGCTGTTGCAAATCGCCAATTTGTTGCTGGAGAGCTTGAACTAATTGATACAAAACCAGATTATCTGCGAGCAGCTGCTCCATGACGTCACTGAAAGCTCGGACTAATTTTCCGTCTTTTCTGCTTTTGGGTCACGAGCAATCTGTTCTGTCTGGCCCCTCTCAGCTCATTAAAATCCACATAAATATGTCTTTAAGAGGTTTATTTAACACATTTCAAAAGGATTCACTTCAAAGCACACTGCTGGCATTTTGCTGGCAGGAACAGCCAAGTCTCATTTATTTACATTTAGATTAAAACATGCTCTTCCCACACCTTCCAATTAACTCACTCTTTCTTTATCACATTGTCCAAGACCTCATTATTCTTCCGTAGATTTCCAAAACATCAGAAGACTGAATTCAAACGCACTGCTCCAGATATCAGGCTACTCCTTGATTAACGTTGCTCGTGACAAAGGCGTAGTCTCTCTGTCCCCTTCTAATATAGTTTCCGATACGTCACTTCCCCCCATTACTTCCTTTTTCCACTTAACTGACACCTTCGCTTATCAAACCTTCGGAATCTCGGATCAAGCCATCTATCTTCTTGCTCCAAATCTGACCCCTCACTTTGCAAATCTGACCCAGACTGCCTGTAAATCTCCTCCCTGTCTGTCTCAGCTGCCGGGAGGGGAAAATACCCAGAGGGGCCTGGCTGCTCTTCCTCGGCTGCCGGTAGGGGAAAACACCCAGAGGGGCCTGGCTGCTCATCCTCATCCTCCGACACTTCCCAAGCTGGTCTAGGGACACTCACAACACTATCTATCTATCTATCTATCTATCTATCTATCTATCTATCTATCTATCTATCTATCTATCTAAATTCTTCATGTGAAAATACTTATGCAAATGGAGAAAATTTCATTCCATTAACAATTCTCATCATTGTCATAATCAATATCATAAATCAATATCAATATGATGAATATCATAAATGATGGTAACACACATTCACTTATTATTTTAGGTTGTCATACAATAACAAATTCTGAGAATCTTGAATGAGACTCATCAGTAGAATTTCTTTGGACAATACTTCCAAAAATATCAGGCTTCAAACGACAATATCCAAATGATGATTGATCACAAAAAGAAGTCTACTAAACTAATCCACTTATTTTATCTGTTAATATATATGTAACCAACAACAAGCTTTGTAATACCTTTCCAAAACAACCAGATCATTCCTCAGCTCACTGTCTGCACAGTATTCAATCTGCTTTATACCATCCCATACTAGACAGTACAAAAAATCAAGGGTTTGTAGCCCACTAGCTTTTTGATGGCTTCCATCACTTCCTTGTTTTTTAGGCTATAGATAAGGGGGTTCAGCATGGGTGTGGAAATACTATACTGAATGGAGAAGAGTTCATCCATAATAATTGAAGAGGCTGAACTGGGCCTCATATACCTAAAGCATCCAGTGCAATAATACAAAGTCACAACAATAAGATGAGAAACACAAGTAGAGAAAGTTTTCCTTTTTGCTTCAGTGGAGTTCATCTTCAGAATAGTGGAGATGATATGAATTACAGAATTACAGAATTACAGTGAATGAAGAAATGGCAGTTGCACTACCAGTGATGAGGAACAGTGTCAAGTTGGAGAATGTGTCTGTACAAGATAAGGCAAGTAGAGATGGAAATTCACAACTGAAATGCCTGATAAGATTTGATCTGCAGAAACCCAGTTTCAAAGCAGGTAATAATTTTGTCCAGGCACTACCCACCAACCATCTACAACATGCTTTGTTCATGATTTGTACATAATGGAGAGGTTTGCAAATGGCAGCATATCGGTCATAAGCCATTGCTGCAAGAATGCATGTTTCATTAGTTGCTGTTAAAAGAATGAAGAACATTTGGGCAAAGCAAGCAACATATGAAATAGTCTTCATTTCAGTACAAATTTCTAACTGCTTAGGTATGGTGACAGAATAAAAACAAATATCAAGAAAAGCCAGATGAGCTAAGAAAAAGTACATGGGACTTGAGAGATATCTTGTAACAACCATAATCACTATATTTCCCAGAAAAGTTAAGGCATAAATGAAGAAGAATATAAAGAAGAAGAAGAGATTCACTGACAAATTATTCAAGAATCCTGAAAGGACAAAGAAGGTTTCTGTTGTAGTTGGATTTTCTGTTTCCATTTTCATATGTTGTAGAAACTTCCAGAAAGAGAAAATGAACTGTCAATGGCACAATTTAGGGAATATGGTGCACAACTAAAGGTGGGGATTGATTAGCAGAGAAAAAAATGGAATTGAGAAAACTGTCATTCTCACTTATAAGGCAACAATTGTTCTATACTTCCAAAATAGTAAATGGAGGAAGGAGGGTTTTTTCTTTGAAAATTTTATTTTTTTGAGTCTGAAATTGCTTTCAAAATGTCCAGGGCTTTAGATCTGAGCTCAATATAGATGGACTGAAGGGCTGATCGTCATGTTGATTCTTATCTTATCACAGATTCTTCATTGTAATTTGACCACAATTTCTCCATGATGAATTTAACAACCATATTTTGTCCAAAATGATCTGTCTCCAACTTGATCCTTCAGCTGTAAATATTCAATACAAATAAATAAAATCAGGAAACAATTCCACTATCCCAGAAACAAATAGCTATTTAAAACCCAAGCAGAGGTTATCTGTGTTTGTTCTATAGCAGCTTTTTGTACTAGAATCTGAAGGCTTCTCCTCCACCCCTTGGTACATATTAAGAAAAGAAAAGTGTGCAGAGAGATTCACATAACAATGAAATACTGATAAAGAAAAATAAACTTTTCTTGGCCAATGTACTATAAAATTTTCCCCAGCTTGCACAGCCTCTAACACATACTACACCTACACAGAATCCTCTTCTTCTATTAAGCTATTTCAATTAATCTGATTATCAGACTTTCTGAATAAAACTTATACTGAAGTTTTGATGAACCAGATTAGAATTGGTGATTCTAATCAGTTGGTGGTTCTAAGCAGTTTTGTACAACCTCAGCAAAGAGACAGCATAAAGTAGCAGTAAAAGAACTTTTTAAATATAACAAAATAATAATGAAAGAAAAATATTTATTTATTTATTTGAAGATATACTACACTGAGTCAGAATTCCATTATTTCAAGCTCCATATTTCTATCACAGTTGCATCAATCAAATCTCCTCAAAATATAGTTCTTACCATTTTCAGCTAACATATTCTCTGAGAATTAAAATATGGAAATCTGCTTTAAATTGCTGGTGTCACCTCTATTTTAATTAAAAGTTTGAAAGGAGAAACATGGAATTTTCTATAGTAGAGCTTAAAAAATTGTAGGAAAATGTCACATTTCCCTAATGTTATAGAAATATTTATTTTGCATGAGAATGATATAGAAAATTAAATGCTTTTACAAGAAAGCTGCTGGATTTACTTCTATGGAAATTTTGCAGAGGAAATTTTGCATTTTGTTTTATTTGTTTGGGCTTCATCTCTCACTTAATTTAAACTTCCTTCTTTTCAAAAGGAAAACTGACATTTGTTGCAGATTATAGAAAGTTTGATATTAGGAGATGCCTATGTTACTGGAACATGGTGATCCAATAATGCTGTACGAAGAAAAAAGAAAAATAGAAATGACATAAAATAGAATTAACAGAGGGACATGAATCCTTCAGAGTGTCAAATTCTTGTCTGAAAAAGCAGCAATTCCCCTCCATCAGGGAGGGAAGGAAGGAAGGAAGGAAGGAAGGAAGGAAGGAAGGAAGGAAGGAAGGAAGGAAGGAAGGAAGGAAGGAAGGAAGGAAATTTAGCTTAAAATTTAAGGACATAGATTTTTAAGGATATTTATAGTGCTAATCCCCAAGAATACAAAATATAGTATTACATTATTTAATTTAAAACATATTTTACTATTGAATTATTCATAATTAGCCCACAATATTTTATTAGGAGTAATAATAAAGAATTGGGAGATGGTAAAAACAATTTTAAAAGTTTGTTTTTCTTTAAAACCTTACTAATTCACTTCTTGCTTCTAGAATGAAATTTACCTGATGCTCTTTGTTGATTTCTTTAGTCTGAGAAATGCTATATCTGTTATTGACTGCTAAAAACTTATAAATGTTCATTTCCTCCCCAACAAAAAAGCTGTTGTGAAGTTTTCAGTCTCACAGATTTCCTAATAGCTCTCATGAACCTCTGGAGTTCCCCATAAGAAAAGAGCATGGTCAAAATGAAGATTTCTTTATTGGTTGAAGCTCCATTAGAAGGTCTAGCTTTGAAATCTTCCATGGAGGTGGAAGAAGAACTGAATCTTCTAGCTGCATAGTGACATAACAAAAAGGTTTTTTTTTTAAATGTTTCTGGAGGATTCTAGATGAGATGAAAATAAGTAGTGATGATAGTAATGACCATGCTGCTAATTGGAGTGAAAGAGATAGGATCGTATTATGAGAGCCCAGAAATCCTGGGGAAGAATTTGAGACCTCCAACTCCTGTGCTTTGAGACAGTTTTGCTATGTGTTGCTATATAATGCAAGTGACTGGATCAAGTGGGTAATAAAGGGCATCACATAGCAGAAATAGATTTTCTTGTCATTCAGCTACTTTATTTTATTCAATTTCTATGCACCACATAACAATCCAATTGACTCTGTAAAACATTGTAATCCCCCCCTCGCACTTCCAAGACATATATCATCTGACACGGATACATAAGAATCAATATAGCAATAGAAGCCATACAATTATGCAATTTGAATAAACCATAGTCTAATTACCTGACCAAATTTTCCTAATGGTTCCAAATGAGAAAGACACTGGTAGTTATGGTTTAAATGCTTATGAATACAGATTTTACACTGATGGGTAAATATTTATATATATAACTCAAGTTGTGGCCTTGAGTTGGAAAGGAACCCAGTTAGTGAGAAATAATGCTTATCCTCCTAGTGGTTAAAAATTACCTGGGCTTTGTCAACCACTGCTTAGATTTGTGACCAATCAGCCGACATATATATCAAATGTGAATTTGCAAGTCATCTGTTCCAAAATAATGTCCAAATGAACTAGACTGAGAGTTTATTGATAGATGCCTGTAAATACTTCAATGAGTTCTCTTGTACTTTTGACATAAATGGATGTAATAAATGATGGTTCCAGCTTCCTTCATCTACTAGATAATGTGTATATCTCATAACATACTCATAACATAGAAAGCCACAGTATATATTACATACTCCTTATTCATCAGTGACCAACATTTCCCCAAGCCACCTTAAGTGTAAAACCCACATGCCAAAGACAAAACAAAAATGACCCTAATTTAGCTATCATTTACAGAAAAAAAAATAAAATGATATGGAACAATAATGAGATGGTAAATTTGACATGATGATAAAATCAAATAAAGTATAATAATAAAAATAGCAATAAATCAATGAATTCTAAAATATGAAAATGGTTCTTCAAATGAAAATAATTTGATTATTACTTAATATTGAAAATACCCCAATGTAGGCATCAAGGGAGTTTCTCTGGGAAAATATCATAGAGACACTAAAAAGGCCCTCTATATTTTCATGAAACTCAGAATTCATAAAGGCATGAGGTGGTGAATAAATTTAAATGCAATTTTCATTAGAGTTAAAGAACAAGCACAAAAGCCTTAATAGAACATATATTGAGCTTTCCTGCATGATTTTGCATATATTTTTTTTCTGTTTGAGATTTTCAAACTGTGCATTTCTTGGAGGCCACAAAGGTTGAAAGGTAGATTAAAAGCTCAGAATCTGCAGAGACCTCTTTTATGGGATAGCACAGAACATCACAAATATCTGAATGGAGGAGAAAAGAAGGTGCTGGCCCAATTCACACTCCACATTACATAGTTCCTGATAAAAATGTTGGCATTCATTCAATGGCTTCCCAAATCATTGCAGATGATGTAAAATCAACTAGGGAAGAAGAAATAAGACTCAGACCCAGATAGAAGGGTGGAAATATTCTATTCACTCCTGATTGTTCCTTATAGGCATCTAAGCTCAGTAGAATGTAGTCAGGTTAATCAAATAACTTCTTTAATGTAAAGATGCTGTGCAATTAAAGACTGGTAAGCATACCCAAGATGAGGCTTCCACAGGAGCTTTGCAGATGAATGCTTACTTTCATACATAGAGAGATAGAGATTCCATCATGCTCAGCTATTTAACTGGCAATGAGTTTGGATGTCTTGAGCTTCTAGAATACAGCATATAGTGATAATTGTAGCAGCTAGATTAACTAAAAAGGAAGTCCCATTGTTTCAGACTCAGTTTTATGAAATCAGTGAGACAAGAGGGGAAAAAAAAACAAGAAGTGAATTTAATTAAATGTATGAACAATCCATACAAATCTATTTCTAAAAGCAAAAACGTCCATGGGGATTGTTGAAATTTATTTTAATTCTAGTAGCAATTATAATTCTTGAAATCACCATCATAATCACCATGATTTATGGGGTTTGGGGAGTCATACAGTTTACACAGCATTCAAATATATTTCCCAAAAAAAATGCATTGATCACTGATCAGTTTGAGATTAAATACAAAGAGAGAGGGGAAGGGAAGATAGAGACACAGAGATACAGAAAGACAGAACAGAGAGAATGTATTTGTATATATACACACAGAGGGAGATAAATACATAAATGTGACCACATATATAAACATATGTGTATGTATGCATGCATTTTATAGTATAAGAAATCAATGATTTGTAGCCCAAATAAATACAAAATATTTTGGCATATTTCTTGGTGTTTTGGGAGGAGTAAATTTTATATATAAACCAGAGATTTGTGGAAGTTACATGCAAAATTCTTCATGCAAAAAGTTCTACATAAATGGAGAAAGATTTATTCCAATAGGGGTCGCATCATTATCATTATCACCACCACCATCATCATCATGATTATTGTGGAGAATCACACAAGTTTGTTTTTTATTAACAATAGTTCTTAAATTATCTATTGTCATCAGCTTTTATCTGAATGATGATTGATCATAATGTACGGCTACACAAAAGAAATCCAATTATTTTGATCCACCATGTCTGTTAATTTATATGAAACAAACTTACAAAAAACCTTGGAATATCTTTCCAATACAACATATTCATTTCTTAGATCATTGTCTTCATAATATTTAATTTGCCTTCTATCAAGGCATTCTGCACAGTACCAGAAATTAAGCATGTCTAGCCCATTAGCTTTTTGATGGCTTCTTTCACTTCCCTGTTTTTCAGGCTATAGATAAGGGGGTTTAGCATGGGTGTGGCTATACTATACTGAATGGAGAAAAGCCCATCCACAATAATTGAAGAGGCTGAACTGGGCCTCATATACCTAAAACATCCGGTGATATAATACAAAGCCACAACAATAAAGTGAGCACTACAGGTAGAGAAAGTTTTTCTTTTTGCTTCTGGGGATTTCAACTTCAAGATTGTGGAGATAATATGAATGTAGGAAAACAGAATAACAGTGAATGAAGATATAGCAATGATACCACTAGTTATGAGTAACAGTGTCAAATTGGAGACTATATCTGTACAAGATAAGGCAAGTAGAGATGTACATTCACAACTGAAATGTCTGATAAAGTATTTTCCACAGAAATCCAATTTCAAAGCAGGAAATGTATTCATTGAAGCATATGAAAAAGCCACTGCCAAGGCACCACCCACAAGCCATCTACAACATGATTTGTTCATAATTTGTAGATAATGGAGTGGTTTGCAGATAGCAGCAAATCGGTCATAGGCCATTGCTGTAAGAATGCAAGTTTCATTGCTCCCCATTAGAAAAATAAAGAACATTTGGACAAAACAGGCAGAATATGCAATTGTCTGCCTTTCATTAAAGATTTCTAAAAGCTTAGGCACAGTGACAGAAGACAAACAGATATCAAGAAAAGCCAGATGAGCCAGGAAAAAGTACATGGGGCTTGAGAGATGACTTATAACAAATATTATCATTATATTTGCCAGTAACGTTAGCACATAAATAAAGAAGAATACAAAAAAGAGGAAGAGATTCACTGGTAAATTATTTGAGAATCCAGAAAGGACAAAGGAAGTGATTGTGGTACTTCGATTTTCTGTTTCCATTTTCAGAAAACAAAGAGGTTCTAAGAAAAGGAGAAAAAAATCAACATGTGAATGAATTAGGATATAATGAATTGCCTAACTAAAGGTAGAGGTGGAATAGCAGAGGAAAAATTGAAGTAGACAAAATTGTGATTTCCACTTATATGTCAAAAACTATTTTATAATTTCAACTCTATAAATGGGGGTGTATGATTTATTTGAAAATTTTCTGTTTCTCAATTTGGGACTGCTTTTAAACTGTGCAAGACTTTGGATTTGAGTTCAGCATTTATGGATCGATGGATGGATTATGTGCCATCAAGTCATGTTGATTCTTAGTGACCATATGGATTGTCCATGATGATCTGTTTCTAACTTGATCCTTCAGCTGTAAGTATTCAAAAGAAATAAATAAAATAAACAAAACTGCACTATCCCAGGAAATACACAGGCAGGATTATATGAGTGTTCTGAAGCACCTTTTTGTGCTAAAATCTGAAGACCATATCTAACTCTCTGGTATTTATTAAGAAAAAAGTCTGCAAAAAAGTTCACATAATAGTGAAATAGTTAAATACTGAAGATGAAGAAAAATAAGCTTTCTTTTGTCAATGTGCTATAAAAATTCCCCAGTCTCTAACATAATACACCTATATAGAATTCTCTTCAAAGGCTTCCACTCACCTGCTTCACTTAATTTGACATTTATTTTTACAATTGAACAGGCTTAGGATAAAAATCAGCATTTTATTCTGCAGAATTTATGGGAGAAAAATATTATCTAGAATTAAATTCTATCATTGAACTGGTTTGGATGAATGTCAGAAATTATAGCTGATAAACCTTATGCAAGTATTATCTTGAAGAACCTATAAATCTAAATGTTATTCATGTTTGTATTTTCCTCAGACAAGGTAGGAATATGCAATGGATTAAAGTTCATTAAATTTCTATGGAGTGGCATCTTAAACTGTGGAAGATGCCCAGATAGTGTTATTTCATGCTCCATATTTCCTACTTTATATGTCATTTTCATCAACCAATGTTTTCAAAATATACTGCCTATTTTCAGCTAACGTATTCTTTGATAATTAAAATATAGAAACATGTTGAAAAATTGCTGGCATCAGCTCTATTTTTCCTGAAGATGTCAGAAGAGAAATGTGGAACTTCTACTATATATTCTAAGAATTGTAGGAAAACTATCGCATGTCACTAATGCTATAGAACTATTTGTGCTATTATGTTGCAAAAATAGCATAGAAAATTAAATGCTTTTCAATATCTAAGATTTAATGAAGGTTGCTGGATTTAGAAGGGATTATTTTTTTCATTTGTTTCTCTTAATTTCAACTTTCTCTCAAAATGAAAGTTGACATGTTTTCAGATTGTAGGAAGCTTGAGGTCTGAAGCTACATATATTGTTGGAACATACAAATCCAGGAAATAATGCTGTACAATAAAAAAAACCAGTACAACAAAAAATGGACATAGATTATTCAGAGTGTCAGTTTCTTGCTTGAAAAGGGAGTATTTCCCCTGTATCAGGAAGGAAGGAAGGAAGGAAGGAAGGAAGGAAGGAAGGAAGGAAGGAAGGAAGGAAGGAAGGAAGGAAGGAAGGATAAAAATTCCAAAGAGCAAGTTATACAAAATGATGGCAAATCATACATGCATGCATACATATAAACATACATATCATAGTCCATCTTGAACACATAACAGAAAAATATGTTTAGTATTAATTAATTTAAAATATGTTTTACTATTGAATTATTCAATATTAATCAACAAAATTTTATTAGAAGTAATATAGAAGAATGGGGAGTTGGAATTAAAAAAAACATTTTAAAAGCATGTTTCTTTTCTTAAGAAACTTATCAATTCCTTTTTTAGTTATAGAAAATCAAATAAAAATAGTGTAGAATTTTACCTGATTCTCTTTGTTTGCCAAGACTGAAAAAAGCTGCATTTATTATTGACTGCTAAAAATGTATAAATATATATTCCCTATACTCCCATGAGCTGTCTTAGTGAACTGTATCCCTTGGGATAAGCTTACAGACTTTTATAATAATTAGTCAAATATCTTAATCCAATTAACTCTATAAAACATTGTAATCCCACCTCTCATCACTCTCTGTACAAATAACATCTGACATTAATACATGGAGGCCAAGACAGCTCAAGGAATCATGAATTTATGCAATTTGAAGAGTCCATGGCTCAATTACCTGACTAGGTTTTCCTAATTTTCTTCAAAGAGAAAGTCAATTGGAGTTATGGATTAAATGCTTATGTAATCCAGATTTCACACTGGTGGTAAACATTTATACTTATAATTTCCCCAGTGGGAGAACTCACTCAACCAACTTGTTACAGTTAACTTGCAAGGCCAACTTGCCATGGGACAACTGGCAAGTGGACAATTCAAGAACTCAATTTAATTATATAAAATAATTTTAAAAAATATTTTAATTTTTGTAATTCACATTTCATTTTGTCCCTCCTTTTGCAACATTTCTTTATTGATTCTATTGTACCATTTCTTTGCTATTAATGTAACTTTTGCCGCATGGATAGTTGTCCCATGGTGAGTTGGCTGTGACAAGTTGACCATGGCAAGTTAACTGTGGCAAGTTGTCCTAGACACCCCAGTTGTTGCCTTAAGTTGTAAAGGAACCCAGTTAGTGAGAGTTAATGCTGAGATTCATAGTAGTTAACATTACTTGAATCTTTCCAAGCTCTACATAGATTTATGACCAATCAGCTCCCAAATGTTTTAAATGTGAATTTTTAGGTCAGCTCAAGGAAGTCTATTGCAAAATGAAATCCAAATAAGCCAGGTTGAGAGTTGAGAAATATCCTAGTAAATACTGCAATAAGATTTTTTTTATATACCTGTAATGAATTTGGATATAATAGAGGATGATTCCAGTTTCCATCCTCTAAATGAATACTATGTATATTTCATAGTGTCCTCAAAATTTAGTGCACAACAGCATCCATTACATATACCTCACTTACCAGTGACCAACTTTAGGCCCATGGCACCATGAGTGTAACTCTTGGTTACCAAAGAGAAAACAAAAGTGATCCTAATTTATCTATCATTTCTATGAATGATTGGAAAACTGATTGTTGAAGTGACTGAGACTTATGATACACCAACCAATTTGTCCAAATCTTTAGCTTACCAAAGACTATGAAAAACGTCCCCAGATTCTGGCTTATATTTTGATAATATCAGCAGCTGCTGATGAAAGCTTAGTTTTTAATAAAGTTTTTAGTCTCAGAGATCAATGTTTTTAGTAGTTTTTCTATTATGAATATACCCAGGACTCACATTTTTAAAATAATTTTAAAGTGTATTTTATATATACATTAAAATTATATTTATATACTATTCTATTATATTAGAATATTACAATTTCCTTATTTAGAAGAGTATTTTCTAGCCAGAATTTACCTATGTATCCTTGATTCCCAGTGATAATACAAAGTACATGCCATACATAAGAACAAACAGAAATTCTACCATTGAACTGGTTTGGAATAATAAGCAATGTTTTATTCTGCAGAATTTATCTCAGATAAATATTGTCCAGAACCAAACTCTACCATTCAACTTGTTTGGGATGAAAATCAGAAATTATAGCAGATAAACATGCAAATATTAGCCATTATATTGCATAATTTATAAGAAATAAATATCTATATTTGTACTTTCCTGAGACATGGCAAGAAAATTATCAATGTATAGTGCATTAAAGTTATAAAAGTTCCAAGCAATGGTACTTTAAAAACTTTTGGAAGATGTCTTAATACTAATTCAGAATACTATTGTCTCAAGCTCCCTATGTCCTATTTCCCATTTCATTTTCATCAATCAATGTCTTCAAATTATGCTCCCAACCATTTTCAGCTAAAATATTACCTGACAATCAAAATATAGAAATCTGTTAGAAAATTGCTGGCATCACTTCTCTTTTATCCAAAGATGTCAGAGGAACTTTTACTGTGTATATTAAGAATGATAGGGGAAAAATCACTTTCCCTCATGTTATACAAATATCTATATTAAACAAGAGTAGTATAGAAAAATAAATTATTTTGATGTTTAAGGTTTAGAGAAAGTACTGCTAAATTTGCTTCTATGGAAAATTTACAGAGCTTTTTTACCTTTGAAACATGTTTATTTCCCTTGGGGGTGGAAAGATTAAATCTTGCAGATGCATGGTTACAATACTGAAAGTTCTTTTTTTTCCTTTTTGGCATTTTTTTGAGGAAATACTAGCTGAGATGAAAAACAGTTGTGATAACAATAATTTACTGCTCTTTGGCATGCAAGAGACATAATCATATTATGGGGATCCAGAATTCCTGGGGAGAAATTTGAGACCTGCAACTAGTTACATAATGTTCTGAGCTGGTTTTGCTACATACTGCTATATGGTGGTATTAGCAGGCTCAAGAAGATACTAAAGACAGCATGTAGCACAATTCTTTCTTTCTTTCTTTCTTTCTTTCTTTCTTTCTTTCTTTCTTTCTTTCTTTCTTTCTTTCTTTCTTTCTTTCTTTCTTTCTTTCTTTCTTTCTTTCTTTCTTTCCACTCCTCTCAATACAATTCACTCTTGAAAACACTGTAATAAATATGTGGGTATCAAGAGAGCCAAATAAATCATTAGATTAAGCAGTTTGGACACTGCATGGTTGAATTAGATATTCCTAATGGGAGTTATGGTTTAAATGTTTGTAGTGATAAAATTTATACACATAATCACTCCAAGCTATATCATTCAAATGGAAAGGAACTTAGAGAATCAATGCTGAGCCTCTTGGTACTTAAAGTTACATTGAAGTTGTCAAGCACTATTTAGACTTATGACAAATCACCCTCCAGTTATACCAAACATGAATTTGTAGATCATCTCAAGAAAGTCTGTCCCAAAATTATGTCTAGATGAATCAGGTTGAGAATTTATTACGAAATGTGTCATTAAATACTTCAATAAGAATTCTTTTATACCCACAACATAAATGGAATTGATAGAAGATGCTTCCAGTTTCCATCCTGTAATGAACAATGTGTGTATGTGTGTAATGTGTGTATGTGTATAACAAGCTCCAATTATTTTCCCCAGCTCCTATCCACCTAGCAGTTTAAAAACATGAAAAATGTGAATGGATTAATAGGTACCAGCATTCTGAGTTTTGCCACATGCTCTACCTTATAGCATGTTGTCATGATGACCATGTAAAGATCTTTGGACAGTGCTGGTTAGAGATGAGCACTGCCTCCTAAAAAAATAGGGAAAACACACATATGTATATGTATGTATGTATGTGTGTATGTATATGTATATATATGTATATATACATACACACATGCATACATATATACATACATACATACGTAGGTCTTTGGTTATTCAGGTTTTCTCCCACGTAAAATTGGAAGTGTCTTGGCGACATTTCGATGAAGTCCCATTCGTCATCTTCAGGCTGGTGTTTTCGGCTTCGTGCTTCTAGGAAGTTAGAACAATTAACCAGTGGAACAACCTGCCTCCAGAAGCGGTGAATGCTTCAACACTGGAGGTTTTTAAGAAGAGACTGGACAGCCATTTGTCTGAAATGGTATAGGGTTTCCTGCCTGAGCAGGGGGCTGGACTAGATGATCTCCAAGGTCCCTTCCAACTTTGCTATTATTATTATTATTATTATTATTATCGTTATCATTATCATTATCATTATCATTATTATTACTATTATTGAAGGAAGGAAGGAAGGAAGGAAGGAAAGAAGGAAAGAAGGAAAGAAGGAAGGGAAGAAGGAAGGCAGGAAGGCAGGAAGGAAGGAAGGAAGGAAGGAAGGAAGGAAGGAAGGAAGGAAGGAAGGAAGGAAGGAAGGAAGGAAGGAAGAAGGAAGATAACTTCCACAGAAACTGCTTTGGTCACGCTGACCGATGATCTCAGGCGGGCCCGGGATAGAGGTTACTCCGCTATCCTGGTGCTTCTTGACCTCTCAGCGGCATTCGATACCATTGACCATGGTATCCTTCTGCGCTGGTTAGAGGGGCTTGGAGTGCGGGGCACCGTTTTATGGTGGTTCACCTCCTACCTCTCTGGCCGGTCGCAGTTGGTGTTCGCAGGAGGTCAGAGGTCGGCTCCGAGGCCTCTTCCATGTGAAGTCCCTCAGGGGTCTGTTCTCTCACCTCTGCTTTTTAACATCTACATGAAGCCGTTGGGTGAGATCATCTGTCAACATGGGGTGAGTTATCATCAATATGCTGATGATACTCAGCTTTATATCTCTACCCCGTGTCATGACAGCAAAGCAGTGGAAGTGATGAACCGGTGCCTGGAGGCTGTTGAGGTCTGGATGGGTGCCAACAGGCTCAGACTCAATCCTGACAAGACAGAGTGGCTATGGGCTCTGCCTCCCAAGGACAATTCCAACTGTCCGTCCATTACCCTGGGGGGAGAGATTTTGTCCTCCTCGGAGAGGGTTCGCAACTTGGGTGTCCTCCTCGATCCACAGCTAAGTCTAGAACATCATTTTTCGGCTGTGGCAAGGGGGGCATTCGCCCAGGTTCGCCTGGTGTGCCAGTTGCAGCCCTATTTGGACTGGGAGTCACTCCTCACAGTCACCCATGCCCTTGTCACCTCGAGACTCGACTACTGTAATGCTCTCTACATGGGGCAACCTTTGAAGAATGTCCGGAGACTGCAAGTAGTCCAGAATGCGGCCGCGCGAGCCGTCTTGGGTCTCCCAAGACATGCTCATATCACTCCAGCTCTCCGTGAGCTGCACTGGCTACCAATTGGTCTCCGAACACAATTCAAAGTGTTGGTTATGACCTATAAAGCCCTTTATGGCAATGGACCAGGATATTTGCGGGACCGTCTTCTGTCTCATGAATCCCAGCAACCGGTTAGGGCACATAGGGTTGGCCTCCTATGAGTCCCGTCTGTTAAGCAATGTCATCTGGCAGGGCCTAGGGCAAGGGCCTTCTCCGTTGATGCACCAGCCCTCTGGAACCAACTTCCCACAGAGGTTCGTACTGCTTCCTCCCTCCTAGCTTTCCGGAAATTGTTGAAGACACATTTATGCCGACAGGCTTGGGGCGTATGAACTGCACTCTGTGCCTGGGCATAGGAATGTCCCTCCATCAGTGACTGCATGTTGCCTGTGATTGTATGTTGTATGAATGTAATTAATTTTAGCTAGTTTTTATATAGCATTGTAATTAGTAATTTTAATTGACTCTGTGTTTATGTTTTTACTTGTATTGTTATTGTAAGCCGCCCTGGGTCCTAGGAGAAGGGCGGCATATAAGTTTAAATAATAAATAAATAAATAAATAATAACTATTTTAACTTAGCTTGAAATTTAAGGGCATACATTTTTAAATGATGGAAGGAAGGAAGGAAGGAAGGAAGGAAGGAAGGAAGGAAGGAAGGAAGGAAGGAAGGAAGGAAGGAAGGAAGGAAGGAAGATCACTATTTTAACTTAGCTTGAAATTTAAGGGCATACATTTTTAAATTATGCTTTTAGTTTTACTAATATAATTTTAGTATTAACAATTAACTAAAATGTTTTATTACTGAATTATTTAATATTAACCAATGAAGATTTGTTAGAAGTAATATCGAAGAATTGGGAGGTGAAATTTAAAAAAAAAAGATTTAGAAAGCTTGTCTCTTTTCTAAAGAAACTTACATTTCTTTTCTTGTTTCTAGAAAATCAAGAAAAAAATGAATGAAGTTTACCTGATTCTCTTTGTTGATTTCTTTAGCCTGAAAAATGCTGCATCTGTTATTGGCTGCATTCACATAAGTTCACTATTTGCCATTGAGAATTCTTTCCTTTGGGGAATGTATGCTGAACTTCTTAATAATTAGAGCTATTGTACCTGCAGAAATCATCTTGGTATTTTACTTCCTTTCTGTGTTATCCCTCCCAGTAAAACTGGTATGAAGTTTTCAGTCTCCCAAGTTTCCTAATATCTCTACTGAGTCTCTGGAATTTCCCCTAGGACAGTGATGGCAAACCTTTTAGAGACTGAGTGCCCAAACTGCAACCCAAAACCCACTTATGCATCGTCGAGTGCCGGGTGGCCGTGGTCCATTGAGTGGGAGTGGCCATTAGGTGGATTTGGCTGTGGTGGTAATGGCAGACTAGGTGGGACTAAAAAGTTCAATTAATAAATTCCAAATTTCAAAGGTCTTTTTTTTTTTCACGAGAAGTTGAAATTGACTGATTGAACCTTTTTTTTTTTTTTGCACTTGGCGGTGGAGGCCTAAGCAAAAAGGTTTTATAAAACCCAGCTGAAGGCCTAGGGCTTGGGCGACAGTGCACATGCCCACAGAGAGGACTCTGAATGCTGCCCCTGGCACCCGTGCCATAGGAAATCACCACCACTGCCCTAGGAAATCACCATATTACATTAAGAAGTGAAGATGCCATTATTGGTCCAGGCTTTTTCAGGATGTCTAGCTTTGCAATCTATTGTTTATTTATTGTTTATTGTACTTCCTATTTGACTTTTCTTTGGGAGATAAAAATCAGAATATACAATGAAGCAGACTTGCAGATCTTAATCTTTGAGTATTAACATTTCAAAGACTGAATTTTGTTTGTCTCCTGTGAAATATGTTTATTTCCTTTGGTGATGGAAGAACTGAATCATATAGGTGCATTATTACACTGCTGGAAGTTTTTGTTTTCTTTTCTTTTGGCTTTTTTTGAGGATACTTGGTGAGAACAAAATTTGTTTTGATAAAGTAATGACCAAATTGTCATTTGGAATGTAAGAGACAGAATCATGTTATGAGAACCCAGAATTCCTAAGGAGACATTTGAGACCTCCAGCAAATTACACTTTTGTCTGAATCAGTTTTGCTGCACGTTGCTTTATGGTGCCAGTTGTGGGATCAGATGCATATAAAAGGGCAGCAAATAGCAGAAATGAATTATCTTGTATTTTATTTATCTAATATTTTATTTATTCAATTTCTATAGTTGACCATGTCAATTCAACTGACCTTGTAAAACACAGTAATCCCCACCCCCACCCACTTTGTAAACACATAATGCCTGACATGATTATGGGGGAAATAAGAAAGCCCAAGAAATCATGAAATTACCCAACTACCTGACCAGTTGCAAAGGAAAAGGACAGTTGGAATTTTGGTTTGAATACTCATGGAATCCAGAATTTGCATTTTTAAACATGTATGCCTATAATTACCCCAAGTTCTCACCTTCAGTTAGAAAGGTAACTAGTTAGTGAGAGTTAATGCTAAGACTTACCTGAACCTTGTTAAGGTAATGCTACTTGAACCTAGTTAAGCACTAATAAAATTGATGACCAGTCAGTTTTCAAATGTTTCAGAAGTGAATTTGCAAGTCAACTCAAGAAAGTCCATCTCAAAATGATGTCTAAATAAAGTAGGTTGAGAGTTTATTGAGAAATGTGCCAGTAAATGCTTCAGTAGTAATTATCTTGCACCTATGGGTGTCATTCATGTATGAACTACAATTACCAATTTCTATTCCCTACTAAATAATGTGTACATCTCATAATGTCCTCAGAGTTTAATGAGCCACAATATCCATTATATACTCTTTATGCAACAGTGACCAACATTGAATCCAAGGCATCTAGCGACAAGTTATCATGCTTTATCTGGACCCTCCATTGTTAATTGATTGACTGTGCATTTGTACCAATACAAGATGCAATGTTTTGATGGATTTGAAAGTATGAAGATATATAAGCAAAAGTTGATTTTTAAAGCAGTATTAGGAAAATAAAAAAATGACACTCTAAAGGTCTATCAGTGTAACTAATAAATAAATATCAAATATAAAAAAGCATAAGAAAACATAAAAATATAAAACTGGATGGAATAGTAATGAGGTCATAAATTTCGCATTATGATAAAAGCAAATAAAATAAAACATATAGGAACAAAACAAACAAGAAAATGATTATGCAAATGAAAATTTAAGGATTTTTACATGGAATTGAAAAGACCTTAATGTACCTCATCAAAAGGATTTCTCTGGGAAAATACCATACAGACTACCAATAAAGGAGAATATTTATAGTTCCGGGATTCTTGGTGCTCCCTGACCTTGGTTGTTTTCTTGCAGATGTTTCATTACCCAAACCAGGTGACATTATCGGTGCAGTACAATGTTACCTAGTTTGCGTAATGAAACATCTGCAAGAAAGCAACCAAGTTCAGAGAGCACCAAGCATCATACAGACTAAAAAGGTTCTTTACATATTGCATGAAACTCAGAATTCACGAAGACATAAGATGATGGATCAATTAAATGCAAATCTTTATTACAGTTAAACAACAACCACAGCTTTAAAAGAAAACCTATTGAAACTCTTTACATAATTTTGCATATTTCTTTTCTATCAGGGATTCCAAATTGTGCATTTCTTGGAGGCCTGAAAAGTTGAAGGTTAAGCAGAAAGAATCTGCAGAGTTCTTTCTCAGGGGAAGGTACAGAATATTAGAGACATCTGAATGGAGGAGAGAAGAATACCCTTAGGTCTCATCAATGTTGTCATAATCATCAACATCGATATATTAATTCACATATTATTTTAGAATATCATACAAGCAGAAACCTGGGACTCCTTCCTATACAAAACAATAACCATCTGAATTAGATTCATCAATAGAAGATGTTTGAACAATAGTTCTAAAAAATGTCTGGCTTCAACAGATTATCTGAATGACAATTGATCATGAAAAGAAGTCTACTAAACTATGACTACACAAAGGAAATCCACTTATTTTATTCTGTCACATCTATACAAAACAAATTAAGGAATAACTTTCCAAAATATTATGTTAATTTTTTCAGTTCACCATCTGCATACTTAATATCAAACCACTTTACAGAGTAGAAGAAATCAAAGGTTTGAAGCCCATTAGCTTTTTGATGGCTTCCTTCACTTCCCTGTTTTTCAGGCTGTAGATAAGGGGGTTCAGCATGGGTGTGGAAATGCTATATTGTATACTGATGAGTTCATCCACAATAATTGAGGAGGCTGAGCTGGGTCTCATATACCTAAAACATCCAGTGCTATAATATAAAACCACAACAATAAGGTGACTGGTACAGGTAGAGAAGGTTTTCCTTTTTGCTTCTGTGGAGTTCAACTTCAGAATAGTGGAGATGATATTAATGTAGGAAAATAAAATTAAAGTGAATGAACATATGATAATGACACCACCAGTTATGAAAAAGAGTGTCCAATTGGAAAGGGTTTCTGTGCAAGATAATGCAAATAGAGATGGCAGTTCACAACTGAAATGCCTGATAAAATTTGCTCTGCAGAAACTGAGTTTCAAAGCAGAAGATGTATTTATTAAGGCATGTGAAAAAGTTAATGTCCAGGCACCCCCCACTAGCCATCTACAACATGCTTTCTTCATAATTTGTACATAATGGAGGGGTTTGCAAATGGCAGCAAATCGGTCATAAGCCATTGCTGCAAGAATGCAACCTTCATTGCTCCCCGTTAGAAGAAGAAAAAACATTTGGACAAAACATGCAGAATACGAAATTGTCTGCTTTTCAGTCAAAATTTCTAAGATCTTAGGCACAGAGACAGAAGACAAACAGATATCAAGAAAAGCCAGGTGAGCCAAGAAAAAGTACATGGGGTTTGGGAGATGACTTGTAACAACCATAATAACTATATTTCCCAGTAAAGTGAGGACATAAATAAAGAGGAATACAAAGAAGAGGAAGAGATTCACTGCCAGATTATTTGAAAATCCCCAAAGGACAAAGGAAGTGATTGCGGTACTTCGATTTTCTGTTTCCATGTTCAGTCAATGTAGAAACTTTAAGAAATGGAGAGATTATGAACTGTCAAGTGCATCATTTAGGGTAGAATACCATGGAACAAAAAAAATATGGTATAGAGAAAATTATGGTTTCCACTTACATGGCAACAATCTTCTACACTTTCATATCAATAAAATGAGGAGTTAATTTTTTCTTTGAAAATATTCTTTTCCCAGGTTTGGCATTGTTTTTATAACATGTAGGACTTCAGGTCAGAGCTCAGAATTGATGGATTGATGGATGGATTATATGCCAGCAAGTGAATCTTACTTCAATGTCTCCTTCTGAGGATCCTTTAGTTGTAAGCATTTAGTACAAATTAAAAAAAAATCAGAAAACAATTGTGTTTCTCCAGGAACATTTATAGGTTTAAAAGATTAGGTAGGACTATCTGATTATGTTTTGTTCCAGTACATTTTTGTTCTATAATCTAAAGCACTTATCTCTCTCCCTGGTAAACTCTGCACCACAATGAAATACTTTAGATAAAGAAAAATAAGTTTTTCTTTGCTGATGCATTGTAAATTTTCCCTGGTATTACATAGCCTCTAATACAAACTGCACATACACAGAATCATCTTCAAAGGCTTTCACTAAGCTACTTCAACTAATTTGACATTCACAGTTTCTTAGTCATATTGAACCTGAAATTTTCTCTATGAACCAAATTATAATTAGTTATTCTCATCACCTGAAACTGTTTTATAGAAACTTAGCAGTGAAAAATTGGTGGCAAAATGACTTTTAGTACAATAAATAAAATTACAATGAAAGAAAAGAAATCACCATCTCAAGATACAGTATAAATCAACAATTATTTTCATTATTTTCATTGATGGAGCACACCATTCTATGACATACCTATTTTTGATAGCCAACAGCCCCAAGGAAATGGTTATCACATGATAATATAACTGGAAAAACAGTATGGAACCTGGGACTATTTTTTCCATTTTACAGGGGCAGGAATAAGTTACATTTAACAGTTATATACATGTGAAGCTGATCAGAGGGAATATAACTTTCATTTCCCAATTAAAATCAGTGAGGAAAAAAGAAACAAACAAATGAAATCTGTACTAATTCAGTTTATTTTCCAAATGGAGCCATATACTTTTGAGATCCTCAAAACTAAAGGGCAGGAAGATTTAAAATCACATAGGAACTCTTGATTGCTTGTCTTTGGGTCCATGAAACTTAATATGTTTGTAGTTCAAACACTATTTTCTACCTAAGATTTAGAAGACATGTTACAATATGAAGCATGAAATCCTAATAACTTATTTGCAGCATCCTAAGTGCCATTATTTCTTTTATATGTCATAATAAACCCATTTGCTTTGATGCAATGTGTAGTGGTAGAGTACAATGAATATGAGAAAAATGTAATTGTTAATGAAAAAACAAAATAAACAACTAAAACTATATTTGTCTGTAAATGATAATATGGAATCTATGAATTAATGTTCATTCTTCCAAACAAACAAGGGAAGAACAATGTATAATTGAAAGTTTTACATAAGCCACTGACTTGAAAAGAAGAAAGTTTTGAATGATTTGCACATAGTTTTATATGGTTTTGTCCATTGTCCTCCATTAAATCAATAACTATAAAACAATACCAAGGGTGATTATTTTTAAGAAGGGAAACAAACTTATAAATACAAAGTGGTAGAATTCTACCACTGAACAGGCTTGGGATAAAAATCAGTATTTTATTCTGAAGACTTTCTGGCAGATAAATGTCATGCAGAACCAAACTCTACCAATCAATTGGTTTGGGATGAAAATAAGACATTATAGATTTATGTAAACAATATCCACTGCCCTGAAAAATTAATAACAAAATAAATGTTATCAACGTTTGTACTTTTCTGAGTCAGTGTAGGAAGTTTTCAATATGTAATAAATAAACATTCATTAAAGTTCTGAGGAATGTACTTTAAAAATTGGAATATATCTTGTGATAAATCAGAATACTGCTATATTTCCTATATTATTTTCATCAACCAAAGTCCTCAAGGTATACTTCATACCATTTTCTGCTAATATACTGTCTGCTTCTATTTCAGCTAACATGGAACTTTCTATTGTGTATTCTAAGAACTGTAAAAAAAAATCACATTTCCCCTAATGTTGTAGTGTTTATATTTTAGGAAAATTATATATAAAATTAAATGCATTTAATTTAAATACATAAATTTTCTACGATACTTGTTCTAATCTGCCCAAGTACAAAATATGGATATTACTTTATTTAAAATATGTTACTACCAAAACATTCATAATTAGCCCACAGTGTTTTATTAGGAGTAATATTTGAGAATTGGGAGATGGTTAAAAAACATTTAAAATTTTTGCTTCTGTTCTTAAGAATTCCTTTTTTTCTTCTAGAAAATCAAGAAAAAAGCAGTGCAGAATGAGGTTTACCTGATTCTCTTTGCTGATTTCTTTAGCCTGAAAAATGCTGCATATGTTTTGCTGCTAAAAACTTATAAATGTTCATTTTATTACATTCACATGAGCTTCCTTAGTGAATTGTTTCCCTTGGGGAAAGCATACAGACCTTCATAATAATTAGGGATACTGTAGCTAGAGGAATCACCTTAATGTTTAATTTATTTTTTGTGTTATCCCTCTAAATGCAGTGTTTGTGAAGTTTTCATTTTCCCAAATATCCTAATAACTTTGCTGAATCTCTACAATTCCCCATAACAAGGGAGCATATGTACACCGTGGAAGTAAAGATGCCATTACTGGTCAAGGCTCCTTTAGGAAGCCTAATTTTGCAATCTCCTTTTGTTTATTGTATTTGATACTTGATTTTTCTTTGGGAAAACAAGATAGAGTACCCATTGAAACAGCTTTAATACTTGAGTATTCAAATTTCAGAGTCTTTTCCTAATCATGAAATTTCCCTTGAAACTGGAAGGACTGAACTTCTACCTGCATGATTACAGTACTGAAAGTTGTTTCTTTTTCTTTTGGCATTTCTTTTCAGGATACTAGCTGAGATGAAAATAGATTGTAATAGCACTAATAGCACTATTGACAATCTTTTGGAGTCCAAGAGATAGTATTTTTATATGAATGAATTCTCCCAGAATTCCTAGACAGAAATTTGAATTCTGTAAGTATCTATTTTACAGTCTGAGTCAGTTTTGCTATATGCTGCTGTATAGTGTAAATGGAAGGATCAAGTAAATGCATACTAAAGGGCAGCACGTAGCAGAAATATATTTTCATTTCTCTTATTTATCTGTTATTTTATTTATTCAGTTTCTATAGCTGACCATCTCAATGTATTTGACTCTGTAAAACACTATAATCCCATTTATCTATACCTGCCACTTCCTAGAGACATATAGCACCTGACATGAAAATGTGGGAGTGAAGACAGCCCAAGAAATCATGAAATTGTGCAATTTGAACAGTCCATGGCCCAACTATCTGATGAAGTTTTCCTAATGGTCCCAAAGGAAAAGAACAATTGGAGTTATGGTTTCAATGTTATGCAATTCAGACTTCCTATTGGTCATATACATACAATTCCCCAAGTTTTGGTCTTGAGTTGGAAAGGAATCCTGAGCCTCACAGTAGTTAAAGATACCTGGACTTTGTTAAGCACTACTTACATTTAGCTTCCAAATGTATCCAAATGGAATTTGCAACTCAAGAAAGTCCATTCCAAAATAAAGTACCTCTAATAAATTGTGTATGTGTGTGTGTGTGTGTGTGTGTGTGTGTGTGTGTGTACAGAGATCATCTACTAAAAGTTGCAATTCCTTAATTGGATCTTCAGTTGTTAAAAGAGTGATTAATTGCTTGACTGCTTGACTGATTTACTGTGCATTTGCATCATTCAGTACAATAATTTAATTAGACAGACAGACAGACAGACAGACAGACAGACAGACAGACAGACAGACAGACAGACAGACAGACAGACAGACAGATAGATAGATAGATAGATAGATAGATAGATAGATAGATAGATAGATAGATAGATAGATAGATAGATATGGAAGACAGTATAAAGAAATATAAACAAAAGTTTTTAAGGCAATATATGGGAAATAAAAATATCGCTATAGAAGTCAATAAATTTACCAGATTCATAAATGAACATCAGATATAAGAAAGAATAAGAAAACAGAAAAGAATAAAACAAGTGTCACAGTAATGAGGTAATAAATTTGCCATGATGATAAAATCAAGTAAAAGAAAACAAATCATATACATTCTAAAATATGTAAATGGTTTTGGAAAAGCAAATTAAATGATTTTTATTTGATATTGAAAAGATCCCAATGTAGATAATAAAGAAGTTTCCCTGAGACAATATTCCTAGACACATAACATCACTACTAAAAAGGCTGTCTACATTTTGCATGAAACTCAAAATTAATGAAGACATGAGATGATGGATAAATTTAAATGCACTCTTTGTTACAATTAAACAGCAATCACAACAATTTTAAAAGAAAGTATATGTAGCCTCCTTGCATAATTTTGCAGATTTCTTTGCTCTCAGGAGTTCTCAAACTACATTTCTTGGAGGCCAGAAATTTTGAAAGTTAGGCAGATAGAAAACTCAGTATTTGCAGAGATCTCTCTCATGGAGAAAGCACAGAAGATCACAAACATCTGAATGAAGGTGAAAAGAATGTCCTGGCCCAACTCACACTCCACATTAGACAGCTGCTGATAAAAACTTTGCACTCACTCAATGGTTCACCAAACCAATGTTGATATACTATCAACTATATCAGACAAGATAATTCCCAGACCCAGATCAGAGGATAAAAAGTTTTATAATTCCTGACTGTTCCTTGGAGGCATTTGAATGTGATCAGGTTAATCACTCAACTTCATCAAGGCAACCTTGCAAATGTTGTGCTACGAAATGCTATTAGACGTAACCAGGATGAAGCTTCCCACAGCAGTAATACAGCTAAATGCTTGCTTTCATTTTCAGAGTGGATATATATCCAAGGAGTTAATCAGCAATGGGAATTCATGTCTTGAGCTTTTAGAATACAATACATCATAACAAATGTCAGCAAGTACACTAAAACAAGCCACATTGTTTCAGACTCAGCTTTATGAAATCAGAATAAGAAAAAAAATGAGTTTGGTTAAATATATGAAAACTCCATTAAAATAATTTTCCTTTGAAGATTCTCAATCATCCAGGTCATGTTGTCCCAAAAGTGTTTTTTTTTTCAAAAGGTAATTGGACTTCTTTGATGTTTTTCTTTGAAAACATTTCACTTCTTATCCAAGAAACCTCTTCAGTTCCAACATTCCTCAATTCAAAAAATTCCATTTCATTCTACTGACCATTGTTATTTTGAACATAATCATCATCATCATCATCATCATCATCATCATCATCATCATCATCATCATCATCATCATCATCAATACTATGATTCATATGGGAGGAGTGACACAAGTTTACATGGCATTCAAATACCTTTCCAAAACAACACATTGATAACTAATCAGTTTGAGATTATATAGACCAGGGTTCTTCAAACTTGGCCTTTTTATGACTTGTGGACTTCAACTCCCAGAATTCCTCAGCAAGGCATGCTGGCTAAGGAATTTTGGGAGTTGAAGTCCACAAGTCATAAAAAGGCCAAGTTTGAAGAACCCTAATATAGACAAACCCAGAAAGATAGAAAGAGACAGTGAGGTACATTGTTTGTGTGTTTGTGTACATAGAGACAGAGGGAGATAAACACATGCATGTGTGTACACTTATATGTGTTCATGTGTGCGGATGCATTTTACAAGGATTTGTAGCCCATTAATTTTTTGATGGCTTCCTTCACTTCTCTGTTTTTCAGGCTGTAGATAAGGGGGTTGAGCATGGGTGTTGAAATCTTGTATTGAATAGAGAAGAGTTCATCGACAATAATTGAGGAAGCTGAGTTAGGTCTCATATTTCTAAAGCAGGCAGTGCCGTAATACAAAACCACAACAATAATGTGAGAACTGCAGGTAGAGAAAGTTTTCCTTTTTGCTTCTGCAGAGTTCAATTTCAGGATAGTTGAAATGATATGAATGTAGGAGACAAGAATGATGATCAATGGACAACCAGAAACAGCACTACCAGAGATCAGAAATGCCATCCAGTTGGAGGATTTTTCTGTGCAAGATAATGCAAGTACAGATGGAAATTCACAGCTGAAATCTGGGATAAAATTTGGTCCACAGAAATCTAGTTTCAAAGCAGGTAATATATTTATCATGGCACATGAGAAACCAACTACCCACCAGCCACCTACAACATGCTTTGTTCACAATTTGAACATAATGGAGGGGCCTGCAAATGGCAGCATATCGGTCATAGGCCATTGCTGCAAGGATGTAATCTTCAGTACTTCCTGTGACGAAGACAAAAAACATCTGAATAAAGCACCCAGAATAAGAAATATTCTTTTTTGCCCAGAAAATCACCAGCAGTTTTGGGATAGTGATGGAAGAAAAGCAGATATCAATAAAAGCAAGATGTGTTAGAAAAAAATACATGGGGCTTGAGAGATGACTGGTGACTACCAGAATTATGATATTTCCCAGTAAGGTTAGGGCATACATAAGCAAAAATACCATGAAGAGAAAAGTATTGATTGTCATGATGTATGAAAATCCCAGAAGGGCAAATGCTGTTATGGTAGTGTTCTGATTTTCCATTTTGATTTTCAGACGATGTACAAACCTCAAGTAAAGAAGAGAACATGAACTTTCATTGACACAGTTTAGGATATAATGCCATGTACTGCTAGAAGTATGAATGAAATGGCAAGGAAAATGAACCAGGAATGGAGAATATTCTTTATTACATGATGTATATTAAAACAAATACATTCTTCATTTTCCAACATGCAACTCAACATGCAAACAATTTATAATCATTTGAAATAAGCTTTTTTTGTTGAATTTCTAGAACTTTTAAAATGTGCATATAAATCTCTCCAGGACTTTAGAGTTGATATAAAAGTGTATTTTGAATCATTGAGCAGTGGCACTGTGTACCTTAAGTCCTTAATGTAGTTAGACAAATTTCCTTTTCATTCTCTACTGCAAATCAGTTAAAATTACAATGTAGAATTCAATAATTTTGCCAAATCTCTTTTACAAATTTCTGGGAAGATTCTGAGGATTCTGAAACTGGGTGATTTGAAGATTCTGCAAACTGGGTGATTTGAAGATCATATGTGGCCAGAGGATATTGAAGACCCCCCCTTTTGTTCATTAATTGTAAGAAACTTCTCTGCCTCCCTCCCTTCCTTTCTTCTTTCTCCAGATAAAACCTAGGATTTCCTATAGGGAAAATATCAATCTGGGTGATGGTGAAAGGAATGGTAGATTTTACAAGGAAAAAATAGGTTGAGTGAGAAAATTAGTATGTCTGTCTCTGCATTTCTTGTAACATTTTCCCCATCACTATTCTCCAGACATAGCTCCCATCAATTCCACTATGCTGACTGAGAAGTTACAACGCAACATATCTACTGAACATTAAATTGAAGAAAGTAGGACTTAGAAGAGATGGAACAGAAAGCTTTTGACATTCATATGTGTTAAGTAAACTGTTTCTTTTCCTCAATGATGTAGGAATATTTAACTTTCAAAAAAGTTGCATAGAACCTTCAATGACTTGAAGATAATGGGAGATAACTACTGCACTTACCTGAATGAAAGATTTGCCAAGAATTTTCTTTTCCTCTTGTTTTCAGTTTCAATGGTTTCACACCCCAGTGGAAAATGTGATGTGTTTTAAAATCAAAACAGATTTCTTCTCAGGATATCAGAAAAATTCTGGAACAGGGTGATGCTGGGAATAATGCAATCAGACAATCTTCTTCTCTTCCAGGGACAGAAAATTCCTGCTTGAAAAATGAATCACTCCTTTGCCCTACTTCAATAACATACATCTTTTAATCCATTTTTTTAAAAAAATCAATGCATGCTGCATTGGTTGCCTATTGGTCTCCGAGTGCAATTCAAAGTTTTGGTCATTACCTATAAAGCCCTTTATGGCATTGGACCTGGATACTTACGGGACCGTCTTCTGCCACATACTTCCCTACGACCGGTGAGAGCACACAGGGTCGGCCTTCTCCGGGTCCCGTTAGCGAAACAATGTCGTCTGGTGGGTCCTAAGGGGAGAGCCTTCTCTGTTGTGGCGCCCATCCTCTGGAACCAACTGCCTCCTTAAGTCTGCGTTTCTCCCACTCTCCGGCCTTCTGAAAGAATTTAAAAACCTACCTCTGCCGGCAGGCCTGGGGATGATTGTTGATTGTGGCGTGATAGATGAGTATGTATGGGGTTTCATTTTTAATGTTTTTGTTTGGATTTACATTGAAATTGTTTTATGTATATGTTGTGAGCCGCTCCGAGTCCTCGGAGAGGAGCGGCATACAAATCCAAACAAAACAAACAAATAAATTATTATTATTATTATTATTATTATTATTATTATTATTATTATTATTATTATTATTATTATTATTATTATTATTATTATTATTATTATTATTATTATTATTATTATTATTATTATTATTATTATTATTATTATTATTTCTATTGTTGATTGGTCATTAGAATGGTCTGGTTTCTAATGTATTCATATGCTGGATCTAGATCAGTATGCTTGTTAATTGCCTTTATGGTATTTCCTCCATTGAGTTTGGACTTTAAGATCTTCTTCACTCTCTTGATGTATTCACCTTTAATCTTTTTGTTGACTTCAGTGGGCTTGATGTTGTCAGCTTGAAGGATACCCAAGTATTTGTAGTAATCTTCCTCATCCAGACACTTAATGTTATTTTCGTGGGGCATCTTGATTCCTTCAGTTTTCACTATTTTTCCTTGTTTGATACTAAGTGTGGCACATTTGTCCAAGCCAAATTCCATTGCAATATCTTGGCTATTTATAGTGCCATTGTTTGCTGCCTAGAGACTAAAGTGGATGTTCTGAAACTTGAGCAGGCCACGAACAAGGATTGTATACTGGAGGTGGTGACCCTTTGAGAGCTGTATGAAACAAAATTTCATTTTGATGTATTTATTTATTATTTATTAATTTGACTTCTATGCCGCCCTATTCCGGAGAACTCAGGGCGGCTCACAACATAATAGAAATCACCAATAAAATACATGAATATAAAAACCCCTAAGTTAAAATTAATTAATTAATTGTTAATTGCTTCTTTGGCAGAATACCAAGCCTCAATAAATTCACATGTGTGGTGGGTGTTGGCATGCACAATATTTTTTGTTCTTTGCCAATCGAACAGGTTGACAATGTTTTGGTTTGAGATCAGGGATTTTTGTTCATGCCATTTAACAGCTAGTTGATGTTCATGAACCCTTTTTGAACTGCCTTCCTGTTTGGAATGATAGAAGGCGTTGAAGCCATAGGAACCCTGGAAGGAAGTGATCATGCAATATTGGAATTCAACATTATGGAAGCACAAGCAATAGAACACAGTCAAACTAGAGTCTTGGACTTCAAGAGAGCTAATTTCAATAAACATAGAGAGGGCTTGGTAAGGATTCCATGGATGAGAATCCTGAAGGGGAAAACAATTCAAGAAGCTTGGGAAATTTTGAAAAATGAGATAATAAAAGCCCAGTCTAGCACAATACCAACAAAGAGGAAAAATAACAGCTCTCAAAAGAAACCAGCATGGCTGCATAAAGAACTCTCTGACAAATTGAAAGATAAAAAGGACAAGTATAGAAAGTGGAAAGAGGGACACATAACTAAGTTAGAATATCAGCAAATAGCCCAAGCCTGCAAAGAGGAAGTGAGGAAAGCTAAGGCTCAAAATGAACTAAGGCTTGCGACCAAAGTCAAAAATAACAAAAAAAAGCTTCTTTCAAAATGTAAAAAACAAAAAAAGTGAAGGAAATGATTGGTCCATTAGTGGATGAAAGTGGCAATATGGGAGAAACAGGGAGAAACCAGAACTATTCAACTTGTTTTTTGCATCTGTCTTTACACAAAGGGAAAAAGCAGACCAACCTATCAAAAAGAGTACCATAAAAAACAGAATAGAAACACAAGTTAAGATAGGCAAGAAAATGGTAAGTCCAGCATAGATGAGTTCAAATCGCCAAGACCAGATGGATTACACCTCAGAGTTCTCAAGGAACTGGCAGATGTGATCTCAGAACCACTGAACTATATTTTTCAAAGATTCTGGAGCATTGGGGAACTACCAGAGGACTGGAAAAGAGCTGATGTAGTTCCCATCTTCAAAAAAGGAAAAAAAAATGGACCCATGAAATTACAGACCTATCAGCCAGACCTCAATACCTGGGAAGATCCTGGAAAAGAAATCAAACAATGAATCAGCGAACACCTAGAGGCAAACAAAGTCATTACTAAAATCCAACATGGGTTTGTCAAAAATAGATCATGCCAGACAAAACTTATTGCATTCTTTGACCAAGTGACAAAATTAGTGGATCAGAGGAATGCCGTGGACATAATTTACTTGGACCTCAGTAAGGCATTTGATAAAGTAGATCACAACTTACTACTTGACAAGATAGAAAAAGTGGGGTAGACAGCATCACCACCAGATGGATCGGTAGCTGGCTGACCGGCCGTACTCAGCATGTGGTCCTCAATGGAACCTCATCTACATGGAGGGAAGTGTGTAGTGGGATGCCCCAGGGCTCTGTTCTGGGCCCAGCGCTCTTCAACATCTTCATCAATGATTTTGATGAGGGGATAGATGGGGAACTCATCAGATTTGCAGATGACATCAAGCTAGCAGGAATAGCCAACATTCCAGAAGACAAGATAGAGAAGGATCTGGACAGACCTGAACACTGGGCACTATCTAACAAAATGAAATTCAATGGTGAAAAAAGCAAGGTTCTACATTTAGGCAAGAAAAACCAAATGTACAGGTATAGTATAGGTGATAACTTGCTCAATATTGGTAACTGGAGGACTTCCGGTTTCCGGTCACGAAGACCGGAGCCTCCCAAATACAGCTCCGGAACGGCGCTTGCTCTTTCGACCAGAAAACTGACCTTCGGAGACGGGGAAGCGCCGGAAAAGAGGGCGCTTCCAAAGAAGACTCCCAGCTCGCCCGGACAAGAAAGGGATCGCCACTGAAGAGCCCAGGAAGACGGCAAACGGGGCCGAAAAGGCCGGCGGCGGCCGGCCAGCCGGCAGGCCCAAAGGAACCGTGAGGCCGCGCATGCGCAGAAGCAGCTGAGGAGAGCCGGCCGACACAGGGAGGAGAAGAAGACGGCGGACAACGACAGGACAGGAGGGGGCTGAAAGACGCTCCGAGGGATTCCAACGGCAGAGGCCAGCAGCGGGAAGAGGACCCCCGGCAGGACCCTCACAAAACCCCTCCAAGTCCCCGAAAGGAACCGGAGGAGGAGCAGGCGAGAGATGAGCGGCGGAGCAGAAGGAGGACACCGGATCGCCGCCGAGGGGGCCTGCCGGCCTGCAGAGGACCTCCGGAAGAGTTGGAGAGCGGAAGGAACGGCGAGAGAACAGCGGAGGAGGACTGGAGCAGCGAACAGAGGCGGAGGCGGCCAGAGCCAGAAAGTAAGAAGCCGACAAGAGCGGAGAAGCGAGAGGCAGAAGCAAACGAAGCCGACAGGACGCAGACAAGAGAGGAGGAGAGCAGAGGGAGGAACAGAGAAGAAGAATACCTGCGGGAGGTGAGCTCTTAAAGGCAAAGAGGGTGGCTGAAAGACCAGAGGGGGAAGAGGAGGTGGAAGGCCTGGGAGAACTGGGAGAGAGAAGGGAGGAAAGAAGCCCATCAGCTAAGCCCCCTGAACCAAGGGAACCAAGGGACCCAGAAGCAGGGCATACAACAGGCAGAAGCCAGGATGGTCTCCAAGCAGACCAAACAGATGCCCACAAAGGGACCGGCACCCTCCCCATCCCAGCCTCCTGAAACATCCCACCCTCCTGAAACATCCCAGCCTCCTGAAACACCAGGGAGCACCCCCCATCCAACCACAGGCCCCCAGACCCATCTGTCAACTCAGGCCTGCCCAGCAGAGCACACGTTACAAGAAGTAAAAGAGATGTTGGGGACGCTGGTAAAAAGGATGGATGAAATGGAGAAAAAATTAGAGGAAGTGGGGACACGGATGGAGAGAAGGTGCATAGATGCAGAACAGAGGATGGAGAAAAGGTGTGAAGATATAAAACAGATGCTGTTGGACCAGGGCAGAGATCTAGAGAGAAAGCTGGAAGAACAACGCAGAGCGATGGCTGCAGACCTGGACCAATTTAAGGAGGCGATGCAAGCACACTACAAGAAGCTGGGGGATGAAATGGAGAAAAACCTCCAGGAGACCAGGGAGAGTGTTACAAAGAAGATAGAAGGAGTGGAAAACTACATGGAGGGACAGATAACAGAGATGAAAAGAATGGCCCAAGACCATTCCACCATGATGCAATACTGGCAACTGGAGTCCGCCATCAGATTTAGGGGATGGAAAGAGACAACAAACGAAACCCAAGAAGACCTGCGTAGAATCTTTGTAGAGGCCCTGGCAGCATTTCTGGGAAGGCAACCCAAAGGTATCGCGTGGCAATTCGACAGAGTCTACAGAGTCAACTCAAGGGCGGCAGCAATCAGGAACCTACCAAGGGATGTGGTCATCCACTTTACAACCAAGGAGTTCCGAAACCTTATCTCCATAACATCCTACCACAAAAGCTTATACATAGAGGAGCAGGAGGTGAAGATATTGAAAGAGATCCCCCAGACGATGCTGCGAGACAGAAAGAACTACAAGTTCCTGACCGACGAACTGAGACTACGCGCTCTGCGATACCGATGGGAAGCCCCTGCGGGGATGTCACTTTTCTATAAAAATAAAAGATACTACCTAAACTCGGTCCAAGAAGCCAGAGAATTCCTTGCAAAGGAACTGACGTCGGGTGGACCTCAATACACCACGAGAGAAGACGCAGAAGGGCCACCGGAACGACAGATGGACGCAGGAGCAAGAGAAAGGAAAGGACCAACTCGAGACACGACGACACAGAGAACAGGAAGCAACAACAGAAAGGGAACAGGACAGACTGCAGAGGGCAGGACAACAAGATCCACCACCAAACGCACGGAGCAGCACGACACGACCCCTCTATGCAACTTGAGCACCAACTTGGATACCATGGGAACGAGACCAAAGAAGAACGCAAGAGATAGAACAGAAGCGGTCTTGCAAGAGTATCCTGAAACCGACGATGACAACTAAATACTTGACATGGAACGTTAACGGACTAAATTCCCCACAGAAAAGGAGAAAGATATTTCACTACCTGTATCAAGGAAGAAATGATATAATTTGCCTACAAGAAACACACATCAGAGCAGCAGACCAGAAATACTTAATCAACAACAGACTAGGCACACATTTTGTTGCAGCGGCGCCACGAAAGAAGAACGGGCTTGTTATATACGTGAAGAAACATGTAATCGCTAAGCTAATAGAGTCGGACTCCCAGGGTAGATACCTAGCAATCGAAGTGACACAGGACAACAAGAAAATTCTAGTGATGGGCATATATGCACCAAATCAACAACAAGGAAAATTCTATAAAAAGATACATAAGAAGTTAATACAACTCAACTACAGATCATGTATTATCCTGGGAGACTGGAACGGGGTCATAGAGATTGCACTAGACAAGAAGAAAACAAAACCTAACCCACAGAAGCACTCTAAGTTACCTAAATCCTTCTTCGACATGAAGGAAGACCTTTTACTGACAGACGTCTGGAGGGAACGGCACGGCAAAGAGCAAGAATTCACCTTTTTCTCCGACAGGCATCAATTATTTCCCAGAATTGACTTCATCCTGGCATCTAGTGACTTGCTAGTCCGCCTCAACACTGTGTCAATCCTACCCAAAGTACTAACAGACCATAACCCGGTAGGGATGGAACTAAGACAGGATCGGAAATCGAGGAGATCCTGGAGAATTAATGAAAACCTGTTTAGACACGGGAAAGAGGTGGCGGAATGCAAAAATGCCATGAAGGAATTCTTTAGTATAAATATGGACAATGAAACACCCATTGAAATGATTTGGGATGCTAGCAAGGCATTTATGCGTGGGATCCTCATGAATATGAACGCCAGGCACCGACGCAAACAAGAACGAAAAAGAAAGGAACTAGAGGAGGAGATAAAGAAACAGGAACAATTATTAATAAAAAGACCGGAAGACAAAGCCACAAAAGAAGGAATTAAGATACTAAGAAAACAATTTGACATGCTGATAGCGGATCAAGTAGCATGGAATATACAATATGCAAAACACAAGACATTCTGTAGCGCCAACAAACCGGGTCGGTGGCTGGCTTACACCATAAGAAAGAAACAGAAAGCCCGCATAATTGAAAAGATAGAGTACAAAGGCAAGGAAGACTTCAAACAGGAAACCATTAAGAAAGCTTTCACTGAGTTCTACTCACAGCTATACGCTGAGGAGAAGATACAGGACAAAGAGATAGAAAAGTTTCTACAAAACGAACAATTAATGGTACTCACCGATACACAACGAGATGCCCTGAACGTCCCAATCACGAAGGAGGAAATACACTCAGCGATCAAACAACTGAAAAAAGGAAAATCACCCGGGACGGATGGGATAACGGCTATCTATAACAAGCATCTCCAAGAGGAAATGATAGAACCCCTCAGAAAGCTATTTGTCAACATGCAAGAAGGAGGCCAAGTCCCACCCTCCTGGAAAACAGCCTACATTTCTCTAATCCCCAAAGAGGGAAAAGATAATGCACTACCGGCTAACTATAGGCCCATCTCACTATTGAACACAGACTACAAACTCTTCACAAAAGTGCTGGCCAAAAGATTAATGACTGTATTACAAAAAATAATTCACCCGGATCAAACGGGGTTTATACAAGGACGTCAGATGAAAGCCAACGTGAGACAGCTGCTGAACATAATAGAGTACTTGGAAAGGCACAACCAGGTGCCTGCTACCCTCATGTTTGTGGACGCGGAAAAAGCCTTTGACAGACTGAATTGGCCATTCCTGACGAACCTAGCCCGGGGGATGAAAATGGGAAAGCAGTTCCTCAACTCCATAATAGCAATCTACCAGAAACAAACGGGCCAGATCATTGTGAACGGCGAACTAACAGACCCATTCAACATAGAAAGAGGCACGAGACAGGGCTGTCCGCTGTCACCGCTGTTATTTGTCTTAACAATGGAGATTCTGCTGAACAAAATAAGAGCAGCAGAGGACATAAAGGGCATACAGATTGGAAAACAGGACTACAGACTGTGTGCCTTTGCTGACAACCTACTGGTGACAGTATCGCAACCAGCTGTTTTATCAAATTATCCAGCTGTTTTATCAAATTATCGTCCTGTCTCCAACCTTCACTTTCTTGCGAAGGTTGTCGAGAGCGTGGTTGCCAGACAGTTCCCACGACACCTGGAGGAATCGTTATACTTGGATCCACACCAGTCGGGCTTCAGGCCTGGCTATAGCACAGAAACAGCATTGGTCGCGTTGGTGGATGACCTCTGGCGGGCCCGGGACATAGGTTGTTCCTCTGCTCTGGTGCTATTGGACCTCTCGGCGGCTTTTGATACCATCGATCATGGTATCATGCTGCAACGGTTGGAGGGGTTAGATATAGGGGGCACTGTTTTGTGGTGGTTCGCCTCCTTCCTCTCCGGCCGGATGCAGTCTGTGTTGACAGGGGGTCAGAGGTCGACCCCGAGACCCCTTGTATGTGGGGTACCTCAGGGGTCGGTCCTCTCGCCCCTACTGTTCAACATATCTAGGAGGATTGTTTAGCAATAAGATCTTATGTTTAATGTTGATCACATTAATAGTGAAACAGATAGGAGAAACACCAATCAAAATAAAATGTAACAGGAGTATAGTTGAGGCTAGACGCGAGGAGGGGGGAAAAAGGCTTACTAATTCAGACGTTTTCAAAGACTAACACTTAGTATTGTATACCAGGTGTCATGATGATTGCTGCATAATATGTTTTTATGTCCAATGTTGATTGTTTTAATAAAAGAATTTTTATATATAAAAAAAAACATTTATGTAAAACCGCTGGGTGAGATCATCCGTGGTTTTGGTGTGGAGAACCATCAGTACGCTGATGATACTCAGCTGTACATTTCCACGCCGAACCACCCCAATGATGCTCTTGCCGTGCTGACCCAATGCCTGGAGGCTGTGCGGGTCTGGATGGGGGAGAACGGACTCAAGCTCAACCCTTCCAAGACCGAGTGGCTGTGGCTACCGTCGTCCCGGTTTAGTCAATTGACTCCTTTGTTGTCTGTTGGGGGCGAAACAGTGCCCCCCGCAGAAAGGGTTCGCAATTTGGGAGTCCTCCTGGATTCACGGCTATCTTTAGAGGACCATCTGGCGGCCGTGGCCGGGAGGATGTTCTATCAGGTTCGCCTGGTACGCCAGTTGCGTCCCTTCCTAGACCGGGACTCGCTATGCACAGTTACTCATGCCTTCGTCACTTCCAGGCTGGACTATTGTAATGCTCTCTACATGGGGCTCCCCTTGAGGTGCACCTGGAGGCTTCAGCTGGCCCAGAATGCGGCCGCGCGGGTAGTGACAGGAGCGTCGTGGCGCTCCCATGTAACACCTCTCCTGCGCGAGCTGCACTGGTTGCCGGTGGTCTTCCGGGTGCGTTTCAAGGTGTTAGTGACCACCTTTAAAGCGCTCCATGGCATCGGACCCGGATACTTACAGGACCGCTTACTGCTAGCAAATACCTCCCGCCGTCCGGTACGCTCCCACAGAGAGGGCCTCCTCAGGGTGCCGTCGGCCAGACAATGTCGACTGGTGACCCCCAGGGGGAGAGCCTTCTCTGTGGGAGCTCCAACGTTTTGGAACGAGCTCCCCCCGAACTCCGTACGATGACGGACTTACGCACCTTCCGTCGGGAACTGAAAACTTTCCTTTTTCAACAGGCTGGCCTGGCATAGAAGCTCCGGCTCCAACCGGGTGAAAATGTTTTAGGGGGATTGTCTAATTTTTAGGATTTTTGTAATTTTTAGGATTTTAGGATTTGTATATATTGGGTTTTATAGATTTTATGGCCTAATTTGTTTAATTTATTTTTAAATATTTTAATTTTGTACATTTATATGTTTTTTAAATTTTAGGCTGTAAACCGCCCCGAGTCCTTCGGGAGAGGGGCGGTATAGAAATTTAATAAATAATAATAATAAATAATAACCAGTACAATCAACAAGGAGTTTGATGGAGATAATGAAAGACTATGGCAAGGTATCAGGTTTTAAAGTCAATATATCAAAAACGAAGATGCTAGTTAAAAATCTAGACAACAAAGCAAAACAGGACTTGGAAAGAATAACGGGTTGTGAAATAGTTAAGAAAGTTAAATACCTGGGAGTTGAGATAGAAACAACGAATGCGAAATTATACAAAAATAACTACGAGGTGCTGTGGAGCAAGATACAAGCAGATCTGGAAAGGTGGAAAACACTACGACTATCCTTGCTGGGCAGGATAGCAGCAGTAAAGATGAACGTCTTGCCAAGATTTCTATTCCTCTTTCAAATGCTACCTATACTCAAAAAGTATGTGGACTTGGACAGTTGGCAGAAAGGCGTCAACAGATTTATTTGGGACGACAAGAGACCAAGGGTGAAACTAAAAATCATCCAGGACACGAGGAAGAGAGGGGGACTAAAAATGCCGAATCTAAAGCTATACTACTATGCAGCGACGATGGTGGCGTTGAGTGACTGGATCAATATGACGAATGATAGAATACTGAATATTGAAGGGCATGGTCTACTATTCGGCTGGCACGCATACTTAGTATACGACAAAAAGGCAGACAGGAACTTCAAGGAGAACCCACTACGAATCCCATTGTTATGGGTCTGGAAGAAATATAAACACCTCCTACACGACAAGATTCCCATCTGGACGATCCCCGGACACGCAATAGGGGATGTAAACACGTCCCAAGGGCAAGAAGTGGTGCCGTACAGTAAACTTGTACTGGAAGAAGAAAATGGGTTCTCCTTGAAACCCCAAACAACGCTAGCAGACGAAGGAATAGGAGGTACCTGGCTATCATATCTACAACTGCAATCAAGGTGGCATAAAGACAAGAAGAAGGGCTTATCCCAGACTGACGAGGATCTAATTAAACAGATTAGAGAACAGGGGATCATGCACATCAAACGAGTGTACAGCATTCTGATAGAAATGGACTCTGAAACTGAGCTAGTCAAGAACTGTATGATAAAGTGGGAACAAGACTTTGGGCATTCTATCACTATGGACACATGGGAGAAAATCTGGGTGAGAAATGTGGAATTTACGAAATCGCAACACTTAAGGGAAAACTTCTACAAGATGTTCTATAGGTGGCACCTCGACCCGAAAAAACTATCACTCATCTATCCAGACTCCCAGCCCAAATGCTGGAGGTGTGGCGACAGGGAGGCTACCTACTTTCATGTATGGTGGACATGCAGAAAAATCAAAGCCTTCTGGAGGAAGATATGGTGGACACTCCAAACCATTTTCAAAAAGCGTATCGAATTTCTACCTCAGGTTTTTTTGTTAGGGATAACAAAGGACTATACTACCTCAGAGACGAGCTTATTTCTGAACTTGATCACAGCAGCCAGATTGTTGGTGGGACAATACTGGAAGAATCCAGAAATACCGCCTATAGAAGAATGGTCTGTGAAAGTAACAAATCTGGCGGAAATGGCGAAAATATCGGCATACCTGAAAGATCGCTCAAATGAACAATATTTGGCAGACTGGAAACAGTGGATAGACTATATACAAGAGAAACACCAATCAAACAAAATGCACCTGGCGTTTAGTTGAGGCTTGACGTGAAGAGCGAAGAATGTTTACCAAATCAAATGTTTACAAAGACTAACACCTAATGTTGTATGCCTATGTTTTAGGACGAAAGCCTCTTAATATGAAAAAAAAAATATTGGTAACTGTGAGAGGGACCTCGGAGTTCTAGTGGACAATCACCTAAATATGAGCCAGCAGTGTGCTTCAGCTGCCAAAAAGGCCAACAGAGGGATAGAATGAAGATCACGTGAAGTGTTAATACCAGTTTACAATGCCTTGGTAAGGCCACACTTGGAATACTGCATCCAGTTTTGGTCACCGCGATGTAAAAAAGATGTTGAGACTCTAGAACGAGTACAGAGAAGAGCAACAAAGATGATTAGGGGACTGGAGGCTAAAGCATATAAGGAATGGCTACTGGAATTCAGTATGTCTAGTTTAATGAAGAGAAGGACAAGGGGGGACATGATAGCAGTGTTCCAATATCTCAGGGACTGCCACAAAGAAGAGGGAGTCAAGCTATTTTTCCAAAGTGTCCTTTCCAAAGGACAAGAAGCAACAGGTGGAAACTAAGCAAGGAGAGAAGCAACCTAGAACTAAGGAGAAACTTCCTGACAGTTAGAACAATTAACCAGTGGAACAACCTGCCTCCAGAAGCGGTGAATGCTCCAAGTTTTTAAGAAGTAATTGGACAGCCATTTTTTCGAAATGGTATAGGGTTACCTGCCTGAACAGGGGGTTGGACTAGATGATCTCCAAGGTCCCTTACAACTTTACTACTACTACTACTACTACTACTACTACTACTACTATGGAAGGAAGGAAGGAAGGAAGGAAGGAAGGAAGGAAGGAAGGAAGGAAGGAAGGAAGGAAGGAAGGAAGGAAGGAAGATCACTATTTTAACTTAGCTTGAAATTTAAGGGCATACATTTTTAAATGATGCTTTTAGTTTTACTAATATAATTTTAGTATTAACAATTAACTAAAATGTTTTATTACTGAATTATTTAATATTAACCAATGAAGATTTGTTAGAAGTAATATCAAAGAATTGGGAGGTGAAATTAAAAAAAAAAAGATTTAGAAAGCTTGTTTCTTTTCTAAAGAAACTTACATTTCTTTTCTTGTTTCTAGAAAATCAAGAAAAAATGAATGAAGTTTACCTGATTCTCTTTGTTGATTTCTTTAGCCTGAAAAATGCTGCATCTGTTATTGGCTGCTAAAAACCTATAAATGTTCATTTTATGCATTCACATGAGTTCACTATTTGCCATTGAGAATTCTATCCTTTGGGGAATGTATGCTAAACTTCTTAATAATTAGAGCTATTGTACCTGCAGGAATCATCTTGGTATTATACTTCCTTTCTGTGTTATCCCTCCCAATAAAACTGGTATGAAGTTTTCAGTCTCCCAAGTTTCCTAATAGCTCTACTGAGTCTCTGAAATTTCCCCTAGGACAGTGATGGCAAACCTTTTAGAGACTGAGTGCCCAAACTGCAACCCAAAACCCACTTATGCATCGTTGAGTGCCGAGAGGCCGTGGTCCATTGAGTGGGTGTGGCCCATTGGGTGGGTGTGGCTGGGCTGGTAATGGCAGACTAGGTGGGACTAAAAAGTTCAATTAATCAATTCCAACTTTGCAAGGTCTTTTTTTTCCACGAGAAGTTGAAATTGACTGATTGAACCTTTTTTTTTTTTTTGCACTTGGCAGCGGAGGCCTAAAGCAAAAAGGTTTTATAAAACCCACCTGAAGGCCTAGGACTGGGGCGACAGCGCACATGCCCACAGAGAGGGCTCTGAGTGCCGCTCCTGGCACCCGTGCCATAGGTTCGCCACCACTGCCTTAGGAAATCACCATATTACATTAAGAAGTGAAGATGCCATTATTGGTCCAGGCTTTTTCAGGATGTCTAGCTTTGCAATCTATTGTTTATTTATTGTTTATTGTACTTATCTATTTGACTTTTCTTTGGGAGATAAAAATCAGAATATGCAATGAAGCAGACTTGCAGATCTTAATCTTTAAGTATTAAAATTTCAAAGACTGAATTTTGTTTGTCTCCTGTGAAATATGTTTATTTTCCTTGGTGACGGAAGAACTGAATCATATAGGTGCATTATTACACTGCTGGAAGTTTTTGTTTTCTTTTCTTTTGGCTTTTTTTGAGGATACTTGGTGAGAACAAAATTTGTTTTGATAAAGTAATGACCAAATTGTCATTTGGAATGTAAGAGACAGAATCATGTTATGAGAACCCAGAATTCCTAAGGAGACATTTGAGACCTCCAGCAAATTACACTATGGTCTGAATCAGTTTTGCTGCATGTTGCTTTGTGGTGCCAGTTGTAGGATCAGATGCATATAAAAGGGCAACAAATAGCGGAAATTAATTCTCTTGTATTTTATTTATCTAATATTTTATTTATTCAATTTCTATAGTTGACCATGTCAATTCAACTGACCTTGTAAAACACAGTAATCCCCACCCACCACCACTTTGTAAACACATAATGCCTGACATGATTATGGGGGAAATAAAGACCAAAAAATCATGAAATTACCCAACTACCTGACCAGTTGCAAAGGAAAAGGACAGTTGGAATTTTGGTTTGAATACTCATGGAATCCAGAATTCGCATTTTTAAACATGTATGCCTATAATTACCCCAAGTTCTCACCTTCAGTTAGAAAGGTAACTAGTTAGTGAGAGTTAATGCTAAGACTTACCTGAACCTTGTTAAGGTAATGCTACTTGAACCTAGTTAAGCACTAATAAAATTGATGACCAGTCAGTTTTCAAATGTTTCAGATGTGAATTTGCAAGTCAACTCAAGAAAGTCCATCTCAAAATGATGTCCAAATAAAGTAGGTTGAGAGTTTATTGAGAAATGTGCCAGTAAATGCTTCAGTAGTAATTATCTTGCACCTATGGGTGTCATTCATGTATGAATTACAATTACCAATTTCTATTCCCTACTAAATAATTTGTACATCTCATAATGTCCTCAGAGTTTAATGAGCCACAATATCCATTATATACTCTTTATGCAACAGTGACCAACATTGAATCCAAGGCATCTAGCGACAAGTTATCATGCTTTATCTGGACCCTCCATTGTTAATTGATTGACTGTGCATTTGTACCAATACAAGATGCAATGTTTTGATGGATTTGAAAGTATGAAGATATATAAGCAAAAGTTGATTTTTAAAGCAGTATTAGGAAAATAAAAAATGACACTCTAAAGGTCTATCGGTGTAACTAATAAATAAATATCAAATATAAAAAAGCATAAGAAAACATAAAAATATAAAACTGGATGGAATAGTAATGAGGTCATAAATTTCGCATTATGATAAAAGCAAATAAAATAAAACATATAGGAACAAAACAAACAAGAAAATGATTATGCAAATGAAAATTTAAGGATTTTTACATGGAATTGAAAAGACCTTAATGTACCTCATCAAAAGGATTTCTCTGGGAAAATACCATACAGACTACCAATAAAGGAGAATATTTATAGTTCCGGGATTCTTGGTGCTCCCTGAGCTTGGTTGTTTTCTTGCAGATGTTTCATTACCCAAACTAGGTGACATTATCGGTGCAGTACAATGTTACCTAGTTTGCATAATGAAACATCTGCAAGAAAGCTCCCAAGTTCAGAGAGCACCAAGCATCATACAGACTAAAAAGGTTCTTTACATATTGCATGAAACTCAGAATTCACGAAGACATAAGATGATGGATCAATTAAATGCAATCTTTATTACAGTTAAACAACAACCACAGCTTTAAAAGAAAACCTATTGAAACTCTTTACATAATTTTGCATATTTCAGGGATTCCAAATTGTGCATTTCTTGGAGGCCTGAAAAGTTGAAGGTTAAGCAGGAAGAATCTGCAGAGTTCTTTCTCAGGGGAAGGTACAGAATATTAGAGACATCTGAATGGAGGAGAGAAGAATACCCTTATGCCATAAAGTATGCCATTACTTTTTTTTCTCTTTTATGCTTAGGCTTCTTTTTAAAGTATTTCTTTTGGCATTTCCATCTCTCATCTCTTTCTCTGTCTCTGTTTTCTATCTGTTCCTATCTTTGATAATTTGATTTTCTTAGTTTTATCTTTATGACTTATTTTAAAAATAATGAAATTATATAAATTATTCACTTTTGATCAAGTGAATCAAGAATTATACAAAATTCTTCATGAAGACTCTCTGAAAATGGAGAAAGGTTCATTCTTCTAGCAGGTCTCATCAATGTTGTCATAATCATCAACATCAATATATTAATTCACATATTATTTTAGAATATCATACAAGCAGAAACCTGAGACTCCTTCCTATCCAAAACAATAGCCATCTGAATTAGATTCATCAATAGAAGATGTTTGAACAATAGTTCTAAAAAATGTCTGTCTTCAACAGATTATCTGAATGACAATTGATCATGAAAAGAAGTCTACTAAACTATGACTACACAAAGGAAATCCACTTATTTTATTCTGTCACATCTATATGAAACAAATTAAGGAATAACTTTCCAAAATATTATGTTATTTTTTTCAGTTCACCATCTGCATACTAATCAATTTGCTTTATATCAAACCACTTTACAGAGTAGAAGAAATCAAAGGTTTGAAGCCCATTAGCTTTTTGATGGCTTCCTTCACTTCCCTGTTTTTCAGGCTGTAGATAAGGGGGTTCAGCATGGGTGTGGAAATGCTATATTGTATACTGATGAGTTCATCCACAATAATTGAGGAGACTGAGCTGGGTATCATATACCTAAAACATCCAGTGCTATAATATAAAACCACAACAATAAGGTGACTGGTACAGGTAGAGAAGGTTTTCCTTTTTGCTTCTGTGGAGTTCAACTTCAGAATAGTGGAGATGATATTAATGTAGGAAAATAAAATTAAAGTGAATGAACATATGATAATGAGACCACCAGTTATGAAAAAGAGTGTCCAATTGGAAAGGGTTTCTGTGCACGATAATGCAAATAGAGATGGCAGTTCACAACTGAAATGCCTGATAAAATTTGCTCTGCAGAAACTGAGTTTCAAAGCAGAAGATGTATTTATTAAGGCATATGAAAAAGTTAATGTCCAGGCACCCCCCACTAGCCATCTACAACATGCTTTCTTCATAATTTGTACATAATGGAGGGGTTTGCAAATGGCAGCAAATCGGTCATAAGCCATTGCTGCAAGAATGCAAACTTCATTGCTCCCCGTTAGAAGAAGAAAAAACATTTGGACAAAACATGCAGAATACGAAATTGTCTGCTTTTCAGTCAAAATTTCTAAGAGCTTAGGCACAGTGACAGAAGACAAACAGATATCAAGAAAAGCCAGGTGAGCCAAGAAAAAGTACATGGGGTTTGGGAGATGACTTGTAACAACCATAATAACTATATTTCCCAGTAAAGTGAGGACATAAATAAAGAGGAATACAAAGAAGAGGAAGAGATTCACTGCCAGATTATTTGAAAATCCCCAAAGGACAAAGGAAGTGATTGCGGTACTTCGATTTTCTGTTTCCATGTTCAATCAATGTAGAAACTTTAAGAAAAGGAGAGATTATGAACTGTCAAGAGCATCATTTAGGGTAGAATACCATGGAACAAAAAAAATATGGTATAGAGAAAATTATGGTTTCCACGTACATGGCAACAATCTTCTACACTTTCATATCAATAAAATGAGGAGTTAATTTTTTCTTTGAAAATATTCTTTTCCCAGGTTTGGCATTGTTTTTATAACATGTAGGACTTCAGGTCAGAGCTCAGCATTGATGGATTGATGGATGGATTATATGCCAGCAAGTCATGTTCACTCTTAGTGAATCTTAGTTCGATGTCTCCTTCTGAGGATCCTTTAGTTGTAAGCATTTAGTACAAATTGAAAAAAAAAATCAGAAAACAATTGTGTTTCTCCAGGAAACATTTATAGGTTTAAAAGATTAGGTAGGACTATCTGATTATGTTTTGTTCCAGCACATTTTTGTTCTATAATCTAAAGCACTTATCTCTCTCCCTGGTAAACTCTGCACCACAATGAAATACTTTAGATAAAGAAAAATAAGTTTTTCTTTGCTGATGCATTGTAAATTTTTCCCTGATATTACACAGCCTCTAATACAAACTGCACATGCACAGAATCATCTTCAAAGGCTTTCACTAAGCTACTTCAACTAATTTGACATTCACAGTTTCTTAGTCATATTGAACCTGAAATTTTCTCTATGAACTAAATTATAATTAGTTATTCTGATCACCTGAAACTGTTTTATAGAAACTTAGCAGTGAAAAATTGGTGGCAAAATGACTTTTAGTACAATAAATAAAATTACAATGAAAGAAAAGAAATCACCATCTCAAGATACAGTATAAATCAACAATTATTTTCATTATTTTCATTGATGGAGCACACCATTCTATTACATACCTATTTTTGATAGCCAACAGCCCCAAGGAAATGGTTATCACATGATAATATAACTGGAAAAGCAGTATGGAACCTGGGACTATTTTCTCCATTTTACAGGGGCAGGAATAAGTTACTTTTAACAGTTATATACATGTGAAGCTGATCAGAGGGAATATAACTTTCATTTCCCAATTAAAATCAGTGAGGAAAAAAGAAACAAACAAATGAAATCTGTACTAATTCAGTATATTTGCGAAATGGAGCCATATACTTTTGAGATCCTCAGAACTAAAGGGCAGGAAGATTTAAAATCACATAGGAACTCTTGATTGCTTGTCTTTGGGTCCATGAGACTTAATATGTTTGTAGTTCAAACACTATTTTCTACCTAAGATTTAGAAGACATGTTACAATATGAAGCATGAAATCCTAATAACTTATTTGCAGCATCCTAAGTGCCATTATTTCTTTTATATGTCATAATAAACCCATTTGCTTTGCTTCAATGTGTAGTGGTAGAGTACAATGAATATGAGAAAAATGTTATTGTTAATGAAAAAACAAAATAAACCACTAAAATTATATTTGTCTGTAAATGATAATATGGAATCTGTGAATTAATGCTCATTCTTCCAAACAAACAAGGGAAGAACAATGTATAATTGAAAGTTTTACATAAGCCACTGACTTGAAAAGAAAAAAAGTTTTGAATGATTTGCACATAGTTTTATATGATTTTTTTCATTGTCCTCCATTAAATCAATAACTACAAAACAATACCAAGGGTGATTATTTTTAAGAAGAGAAACAAACTTATAAATTCAAAGTGGTAGAATTCTACCTCTGAACAGGCTTGGGATAAAAATCAGTATTTTATTCTGAAGACTTTCTGGCAGATAAATGTCATGCAGAACCAAACTCTACCAATCAAATGGTTTGGGATGAAAATAAGACATTATGTAAACAATATCCACTGCCCTGAAAAATTAATAACAAAATAAATGTTATCAACGTTTGTACTTTTCTGAGTCAGGGTAGGAAGGTTTTCAATATGTAATAAATAAAAGTTCAGTAAAGTTCTGAGGAATGTACTTTAAAAATTGGAAGATATCTTGTGATAAATCAGAATACTGCTATATTTCCTATATTATTTTCATCAACCAAAGTCCTCAAGGTATACTTCATACCATTTCCTGTTAATATATTGTCTGCTTCTATTTCAGCTAACATGGAACTTTCTATTGTGTATTCTAAGAACTGTAAAAAAAATATCACATTTCCCCTAATGTTGTAGTGTTTATATTTTAGGAAAATTATATAGAAAATTAAATGCATTTAATTTAAATACATACATTTTCTACGATACTTGTAGTTCTAATCTGCCCAAGTACAAAATATGGATATTACTTTATTAAAAATATGTTACTACCAAAACATCCATAATTATCCCACAGTGTTTTATTAGGAGTAATATTGAAGAATTGGGAGATGGTTAAAAAAACATTTAAAATTTTTGCTTCTGTTCTTAAGAATTCCTTTTTTTCTTCTAGAAAATCAAGAAAAAAGCAGTGCAGAATGAGGTTTACCTGATTCTCTTTGCTGATTTCTTTAGCTTGAAAAATGCTGCATATGTTTTGCTGCTAAAAACTTATAAATGTTCATTTTATTACATTCACATGAGCTTCCTTAGTGAATTGTTTCTCTTGGGGAAAGCATACAGACCTTCATAATAATTAGGGATATTGTAGCTAGAGGAATCACCTTAATGTTTAATTTGTTTTTTGTGTTATGCCCCCAAATGCAGTGTTTGTGAAGTTTTCATTTTCCCAAATATCCTAATAACTTTGCTGAATCTCTACAATTCCTCATAACAAGGGAGCATATGTACACCGTGGAAGTAAAGATGCCATTACTGGTCAAAAATGTAAATGTATTTTGAATCATTGAGCAGTGGCCCTGTGTACCTTAAGTCCTTAATGTAGTTAGACAAATTTCCTTTTCATTCTCTACTGCAAATCAGTGAAAATTACAATGTAGAATTCAATAATTTTGCCAAATCTCTTTTACAAATTTCTGGGAAGATTCTGAGGATTCTGCAAGCTGGGTGATTTGAAGATTCTGCAAACTGGGTGATTTGAAGATCATATGTGGCAGAGGATATTGAAGACCCCCCCCTTTTGTTCATTAATTGTAAGAAACTTCTCTGCCTCCCTCCCTCCCTTTCTTCTTTCTCCAGATAAAACCTAGGATTTCCTATAGGAAAAATATCAATCTGGGTGATGGTGAAAGGAATGGTAGATTTTACAAGAAAAAAATAGGTTGAGTGAGAAAATTAGTATGTCTGTCTCTGCATTTCTTGTAACATTTTCCCCATCACTATTCTCCAGACATAGCTCCCATCAATTCCACTATGCTGACTGAGAAGTTACAACACAACATATCTACTGAACATTAAATTGAAGAAAGTAGGACTTGGTAGCATATTTGTAGAATTTCAATCCTGATATCCAATGGTGTAATATTTGAAAATTTAATTTAGAAATGATTGAACATAAAGCTTTTGACTTTCATGTGTGTTAAGTAAACTGTTTCTTTTCCTCAATGATGTAGGAATATTTAACTTTCAAAAAAGTTGCATAGAACCTTCAATGACTTGAAGATAATGGGAAATAACTACTGCACTTACCTGAATGAAAGATTTGCCAAGAATTTTCTTTTCCTCTTGTTTTCAGTTTCAATGGTTTCACACCCCAGTGGAAAATGTGATGTGTTTTAAAATCAAAACAGGTTTGATCTCAGGATATCAGAAAAATTCTGGAACAGGGTGATGATGGGAATAATGCAATCAGACAATCTTCTTCTCTTCCAGGGACAGAAAATGCCTGCTTGAAAAATGAATCACTCCTTTGCCCTTCTTCAATAAAATACATCTTTTAATCCATTTTTTTTAAAAAAAAATCACCAAAATCACCAAACATCAAAGATGGAAAATCAATTTCCCAAATACATTTTGAGCCCTCAAGTTTAGACTATTTAATTAGACTACTTCACTCCTATATTCACTAAGAATAATGCTTACATTTCTAATTTTCCAAGTGTATGTCTTGGAGTATGGAAAGAGGAGTGAGGGGAATAAGTAAAAATAATGTGACTCTTTTTCTTCATTAACTTACCCCTTAATCTTTGCTGCTACAAATTTTAAAAAGAATTTAGACTGAAATCTATCTGCTGTTTGGTATAGATTCTTATTTGTTAAATGGCTGTATTGATTTTTGTTCCTAAGAACTTGAAAACATTTATTTTATATGCTGGTTCACTGTATGTTTGGTATCTGTGATATCTAACTGCTTCCTTTGGGGCAAATGATGTAAAATCTATTTGAGGAGATACAAAATGTGTTTTAAATATCACATTTGAATTTATTTTCTTTTATTCTCATGCTTCCACGTATGTATAATAGGGAGGATAAAAGCTAAGAATTTGCTAATAGTTCTGAGCTTTCTGATTTCCCAATGGAAGTCAAAATATTTACACAATTGTCAGGCTGACTGGTTAAGCACTAGTGATAAGCCTTGCCTTGCCAATTCTTTCTTTATTTTATTGTTTATTTATGTTTTCAATGTTGGTTTCCTTAGAAGTTCAAGGCAAAGTATTGGTGGGGGTATCCCCTCATTTTTATCAAGTACCATAGGAATGGGTTAAGATGAAACCAATTTTCTCCCTTGAGTGTAATTTGATTGTTTGTAATTATTTGAAATAAGAATTCAACATTTTATAGATTACAGAGAGATGAGATCTGAATGGCATCTATCTCTTTTTACATTCTTGTTACAGAGTACTCTCTTTACATATTTAAGAATAAGCATAATTCTCCCGGCAATCCTAAAATAAAATCCTATATGATTCTTCAGTTAGCTGATTCATTTGTTAATGAATTTATATTTTATTATTAAGTTTATAGTCAATCTTTTGTGGCGTTCAAAATGATTAGGATGTTGTACTGTATCCTGATCTTCATCTTCATATAGATATGAATTATTGACTTAGAAGCCAGTCTTTATTTCACCAAAATCTATTTGTTTCACACTATGGAATTTCAAAAGTGATAGGTATTTCTGGACCAAATAGGCCAAATATTACATGGCTGAGTTGACAGAAATTCCAAGAAATATTGGAAACAATAGAAAATTCTGGTAGCCTGGGTTTTAGATTTTGACAGTGGTGTGCTCTCCAAGCTTGTTTCAGTTTAGTTTCTGAATGTTTCATTACCGGACCCGGTAACATCATCAGCAGGATTTTCTTGTCCTATTCCTCTTTAACTTATATATGACTTGTGTGCCAGTGTGGTCAGTTATTCCTATTGGGAGTTATATTTAAATTCTGATCAGTTGTTTGTGCTGTTTGAAACTGTTCTGCCTGCTGGCACAGCAATGGATTTGATTGCAAATCAGGGCTGTTTCCGAAGGAGGCAGAGAAAGAGAGGCCCTTCAAAGGAACTGGATGAGACTATAGATAGGCCCAGAGGAAGGGAGAGAGGTTTTTGGAGGAGTTGGAGGCGGTGGCAGCATGTTCCAGGGGCAAAAAGGAGTGAGGCCTCTTTAAGGAAAAGGTGGAAGAGACAGGATCAGAAAACGAAAAGGAGGTAAGGTTGTCATGCAGGAATGCAAGCTAAATTGAGGGGTAATCCACATGGAGCTGCATTTCTATCTGTCCTGTTTGACATTGTTTGCTCCCTAGAGATTAAAATGGATGTTCTGAAACTTGAGCAGGCCACGAACAAGGAATGTATACTGGAGGTGGTGGCCCTTTGAGAGCTGTATGAAACAAAATTTCATTTTGATGTATGCAGATTGGTGACGATTCAAAGTGACAATAAAGTATTATTATGGATCATCGTACAGTCAGCCAGATGTTCAGACTGAATTTGGCATTTTGTCTACCTATCGAGTCCTTACCCAGGACCTGGCATAGGCAGATGTGGATGTTTCATGGTATTACAGATATCGTCGCAGGATGGAAGCAGTTCCTAGTAAGGCCACATTTTGCAATTGACTAATAGCAAATTTGTCAATGCCAATGGTGTTCAAGTGGTGCTCCAGTTGTTTTGGGATTGCACCCAAGCCACCTATTACTATTGGTACTACCCTTGCTTGCTTTTGCCACAGTCTTTCTATTTCTACTTGTAGGTCTTTGTATTTTGTTATCTTCTCTAGTTCTTTCTCATCTATTCCACTGTCTCCAGGCACTGCCACGTCCACTATCCAGGCTTTTTTGTCTTTCTTATCAACAATTGTTAAGTCCGAGATGTTATGTTACAGGTGCTTGTCTGTTTGAATTCTGAAGTCCCAGAGCAGTTTAATTTTATCATTTTCTATGACTTTCTCTGTTTTATGATCCCATCAGTTTTTGCTTACAGGCAAATGATATTTCTTGCAGATCTTCCAATGCACTATTGTTGCTATTTTGTCATGCTGCTGCTTGTAGTCAGTCTGTGCAATCATCTTGCAGCATCTTACCAGGTGGTCCACTTGGTCTTGTGCAGCCAGAATTAGTCCCTCGGTCTCTTTCTTTAATTTTCCTGCTCTTAGCCATTCCGAGGTCTTGTTATTATCTGCTTTCCCAGCTATTTTTTTAATGTATTGGCCATGTAGTGCTTTGTCTTCCCATGCCTCTATTCTGTTCTTCATTTGGTCTTTCTTGTAGGCCTCTCCAGTATTCAGGAAACCTTCCTGATATATTAATTTCAGTGCATCTTCATCATTGTTCTTCAGATAGTCTTGCAAAGCCATTTTTTTTTCTTCAATCATCTGATGTACTTGTAGCATTCCACGCCCCCTATTTGCCTTGGTAGATAAAGTCTGTCAATGCCACTGCGTGGATGAAGGGCATGATTCATTGTCATTATTTTTCTGGTCTTCCTATCCATTGCTTGAGTCCAGTCCACTATTCCTGCTGTGTATCTAATGACTGGAATTGCCCAGGTGTTGATTGCCTTTATGGTATTTCCTCCATTGAGGCCCTGTGAGAGCAGCCGGGCCTCCGATGGGGAATGGCTAGAGACCTCCCCCCAGGGGCTGAGAAACATCTGGGACCCCTGGGATTTTTGCAGCGGAACATCTTAGTCTCCCTGAGATATGTCTGTCGGCTCCCTTCTTGCCGGGAATGGATGAAGCTGAGTGGTAGTAACAGCGTACTTCCCCCTGCGGCCTGCAGTGAGGTGAGAAGCCAGCTGGGAGTCGGGAGGCCACCGCGAAAGAGAAGAGCTCGGCAGTGGCTCCCCCCTCCCCCACCATGTGAACGAGTGACTCTTGAAAAGACTGCTGAGAGGCTCCGTGCTTTGAGAGGCCGCCGCGAGGGGGAACAGCTTGGCAGCTGGCTTCCCCCTCCCCCTTCTACCATCATTATGCTTAGGTAGGCAGTCGAGAGGCGTTGGTGCTGGGAGGCCGCCGCAAAAGGGAAGATCAGCGGCGCCCCCCCTACCATCATGTGAGCTAGTGGTTCGGGGAGACAGCTGAGAATTGCAGGGGATAGAGGGGGCAGCATGGACCTGGCGGTGAGGGAAACAATGTGGTCATGCTTCTCCCCTCCCCTGTGAACTGGTGAACGAGCGGCCAATGGTGAGGCCAAATGGGAGAACTGTAGTGGCCTCCCCCACCCCATGAGCTTTGTGCGGGAAGGAAAGTCGAACTGAGCACTATCAGGAGGGGCAGTAAGACAGCCCTGAAGAAAGAATCCCGGATTATGACTCTGGTGCTGCCCTTATGGACCCCTTTTCAGAGACCTGGTCCTTGCCCCCGGCAGCACATATGCGAATCTGTGGATAGTGGATTAAACGAAGCAGGATGGAACAACATAGGGGCTTTTCCTGCTCGGACCACTCAAAATCTACCTTCATTACTGTTATTATTATTATTATTATTTTTACCATCACCCTGATAGAAAGTTGGTACTTGGACCTTAATCCAGACTTGACTGCCTGGTTTCTTGCCGGACCCTATCGATTCACTTTACTTGACTGGCTGCTTACTCGAAGTGGACGCTTCTTGCATTGCGAGACTCCCCCCTCTCGCAATTATGGCCCTCTGTTCTATCAAGGGTCCATCTCGAGGATGGACTTTGGAGTCTTGAGAGATGGCATGCATCAAAAAAGGGGCTTTGGGGTTTTTAAATAGGTATTTAGTCAAAGTTTTAAGGGTGGGAAGGGGTGGGGAAGGGGTATTTAGGGTAGGGGAAGAAATTGTCAGAAGGGAACAAGAAGACAGGCCAGGCGACGGAAGTGGACGGAGTCCTGAGGGTGCGGACGGGAGGTTGATTAAGACTAACTCAGTTCCAATAAGTACCGTTAGCGGGAGGGGCAGGTATGGTGGGAGCAGGGGGCCGTATCATAATAAGGGAGCGCGCACCCGCTGCTTACGAGCGGTCATGCGCTCCGACCCCCAAGGCTCAACCTGTTCTTGGGGTTGTTCAGAACCACAGGGCCCTGGCTGTAGGCTGATGCTGTGCAATGCCAGGTCTGTGGTAAATAAGGCCCCCCTCATTCAAGATTTAATCTCAGAGGGGGGAGCAGACCTGGTGGGTATAACGGAGACCTGGTTGGGACCAGAGGGCGGTGTCCCTCTGGTGGAAATGTGCCCACCGGGTTTCCTTGCATTCCACCAGCCGAGAGGTTTCAGGCCAAGGGAGGTCACTGTTCCTCAGACGGCAGGCTGTGAATCCCTTCTGGTGAAGTGGGACCTAGGGGGTCCGAGGGCGGTGTTGATTACGTACCTGGCTCCCTGCCACGTATCAACCTCCTGCCCGAGCTCCTGGGCGTTGTCGCCGCGGTGGTGGTTGAGGTCCCCAGGCTAATAGTCATGGGTGACTTCAACCTGCCGTCCGGGGGCGGGGCGTCCTGGGAGGCTCGGGAGTTCATGGCTTCCATGACAGCCATGGACCTGACCCAGGTAATTCAAGGCCCCACACACACAGGGGGGAACACACTTGACCTGGTTTTTGTCTCTGGACAGTGGCTGAGTGGTCAGAGTGTAGGGGATATAGTCATTAAACCCCTGTCATGGTCTGATCACTCTCTCCTATGCTTGGACTTTCGGACCGTTGCACCCCACCGCAGGGTGGCGGAACCGGTGAGATGGTACCGCCCCAGGCGGCTGATGGAACCCGAGCGGTTCCAGGCAGAGCTTGGGCCAATTCCTGAGGTTCTGACACACGACTCGGTTGGAGAGCTGGTGGCGGCCTGGGACAGGGCGGCTGCCGGTGCCCTGGATCGAGTTGTGCCTTTGCGGCCTCTGATTCGGCGTGGGTCTCGACCAGCCCCGTGGTATAACGACAGGTTGAGAGAGATGAAACGCCGGAAAAGACGCCTAGAGAGCAGTTGGAGATCGAGCCATGCCGAATCTGACCGAACATTGGTAAGAGACCATATTAGGTCCTACCTAATGGCGATAAGAGCAGAGAAGTGTTCCTACCTCACTGCTCTTATTGCGTCATCAGATAACCGCCCAGACTCCCTGTTTAGGGTGACCCGCTCCCTCCTTCATCAGGAGGTGAGGGGAGACCCCTTAGATTGTAGAGCTGAGGATTTTGGAAAATATCTGTATGATAAAATCGCTCAGATACGGGAAGGCTTCGACTTCAACTGGGTATGTCCAATGGGAGAGGCGGAGGCTGGTCTTGAGACCGTTACCTGGGTTGAGTTTGACCCCGTGACCCCCGAGGATGTGGACAGGTTGCTGGGGGGACTTAGGGCGACCACATGTTTACTGGACCCATGCCCCTCCTGGTTGGCGCTGGCCTCCCGGGAGGTGGTACGAGGCTGGTTCCGAGCAATTATCAACACTTCCTTGAGTGAGGGTGTCTTTCCCGCTGCCTTGAAAGAGGCAGTGGTGAGACCCCTCCTCAAGAAGCCTGCCCTGGATCCAGCTGTTTTATCAAACTACCGTCCCGTCTCCAACCTTCGCTTGTTGTTGAGAGTGTGGTTGCCCGACAGTTCCCGCAGCACCTGGAGGAATCGTCATATCTTGATCCGTTCCAGTCAGGCTTCAGGCCTGGCTACAGCACGGAAACAGCATTGGTCACGTTGGTGGATGATCTCTGGTGGGCCCAAGACAGGGGTTGCTCCTCTGTTCTGGTGCTATTGGACCTCTCGGCGGCTTTTGATACCATCGATCATGGTATCATGCTGCAACGGTTGGAGGGGCTAGGTATGGGGGGCACTGTTTTGCGGTGGTTCTCCTCCTTCCTCTCTGGCCGGATGCAGTCTGTGTTGACAGGGGGCCAGAGGTCGACCCCGAGACCCCTCGTATGTGGGGTACCTCAGGGGTCGGTCCTCTCACCTCTACTGTTCAACATTTATGTAAAGCCGCTGGGTGAGATCATCCGTGGTTTTGGCGTGGAGTACCACCAGTACGCTGATGATACCCAGCTGTACATTTCCACGCTGAACCACCCCAACGATGCCCTTGCCGTGATGACACAGTGCCTGGAGGCCGTGCGGGTATGGATGGGGAGAAACGGACTCAAGCTCAACCCCTCCAAGACCGAGTGGCTGTGGTTACCGTCGTCCCGGTACAGCCAGCTGATTCCATCGCTGTGTATTGGGGGCAAAACAGTGGCTCCCACAGGAAGGGTTCGCAATTTGGGAGTCCTCCTGGACTCATGGCTGTCCTTAGAGGACCATCTGACGGCCGTGGCCGGGAGGATGTTCTACCAGGTTCGCCTGGTGTGCCAGTTGCGTCCCTTCCTAGACCGGGACTCGCTACGCACAGTCACTCATGCCCTCGTGACCTCCAGGCTGGACTACTGTAATGCTCTCTACATGGGGCTCCCCTTGAGGTGCACCCGGAAGCTCCAACTTGTCCAGAATGCGGCTGCACGGGTAGTGATGGGAGCGTCGTGGCGCTCCCACGTAACACCGCTCCTGCGTGAGTTGCACTGGTTGCCGGTGGTCTTTCGGGTGCGGTTCAATGTGTTAGTGACCACTTTTAAAGTGCTCCATGGCATCGGACCCGGATACTTACAGGACAGTCTACTGCCAGAAAATACCTCCCGCCGTCCGGTACGCTCCCACAGAGAGGGCCTCCTCAGGGAGCCGTCGGCCAGACAGTGCCGGCTGGCGACCCCCAGGGGGAGAGCCTTCTCTGTGGGAGCTCCCACGTTATGGAACGAGCTCCCCCCGAACCCCGTACAGTAACAGATTTACGCACCTTCCATCGGGAACTAAAAACCTTCCTTTTTCGACAGGCCGGCCTGGCATAGAAGCTTCAGTTCCAATAGGGTCAAAATGTTTTAGGGGGACTGAGTATTTTTAAGATTTTAAGCTCTGTATGTCTTGGGTTTTAAATGGGGATTTCGGCCAAATTATTTAATTCATTTTTAATTATTTTAAATTTTGTATAGCTATATGTTTTTTAAATTTTAGGCTGTACACCGCCCCGAGTCCTTCGGGAGAGGGGCGGTATAGAAATTTGATTAATAAATAAATAAAAAATAAAATTAATGTTATTTTCGTGGGGCATCTTGATTCCTTCAGTTTTCACTATTTTTCCTTGTTTGATAGTAAGTGTGGCACATTTGTCCAAGCCAAACTCCATTGCAATATTTTGGCTATTTATAGTGCTATTGTTTGCTCCCTAGAGACTAAAGTGGGTGTTCTGAAACTTGAGCAGGCCACGAACAAGGATTGTATACTGGAGATGGTGACCCTTTGAGAGCTGTATGAAACAAAATTTCATTTTGATGTATTTATTTATTATTTATTAATTTGACTTCTATGCCACCCTATTCCGGAGAACTCAGGGCGGCTCACAACATAAAAGAAATCACCAATAAAATACATGAATATAAAAACCCCTAAGTTAAAAAAGAAAAGCCAATCATTCCACAAACATACACTGGCTAGGGGCAAGATGTTAGCTGCCCCAAGCCTGCCGGCAAAGGTATGTTTTAAGCAGTTTACGAAAGGCGGAGAGGGTGGGGGTGACACGGATCTCTGGGGGAAGTTGGTTCCAGAGGGCCGGGGCCGCAACAGAGAAGGCTCTTCCCCTAGGCCTCGCCAGGTGACACTGTTTGGCTGATGGGACCTGGAGAAGGCCGACCCTGTGGGCCCTAACCGGCCACTGGGATTCATGAGGCAGCAGACGGTCCCGTAAATAACCTGGTCCGATGCCGATTGGTGCCGATTCAAAGTGACAATAAAGTATTATTATTATTATTATTATTATTATTATTATTATTATTATTATTATTATTATTATTATTATTATTATTATTATTATTTCTATTGTTGATTGGTTATTAGAATGGTCTGGTTTCTAATGTATTCATATACTGTATCTAGATCAATATGCTTGTTAATTGCTCCTTTGGTAGAATACTAAGCCTCAATAAATTCACATGTGTGGTGGGTGTTGGCATGCACAATATTTTTTGTTCTTTGCCAATCAAACAGGTTGACAATGTTTTGGTTTGAGATCAGGGATTTTTGTTCATATCATTTAATAGCTAGTTGATGTTCATGAACCCTTTTTCAACTGCCTTCCTGTTTTAAATGATAGAAGGCGTTGAAGCCATAGGAACCCTGGAAGGAAGTGATCATGCAATATTGGAATTCAACATTATGGAAGCACAAGCAATAGAACACAGTCAAACTAGAGTCTTGGACTTCAAGAGAGCTAATTTCAATAAACATAGAGAGGGCTTGGTAAGGATTCCATGGATGAGAATCCTGAAGGGGAAAACAATTCAAGAAGCTTCGGAAATTTTGAAAAATGAGATAATAAAAGCCCAGTCTAGCACAATACCAACAAAGAGGAAAAATAACAGCTCTCAAAAGAAACCAGCATGGCTGCATAAAGAACTTTCTGACAAATTGAAAGATAAAAAGGACAAGTATAGAAAGTGGAAAGAGGGACACATAACTAAGTTAGAATATCAGCAAATAGCCCAAGCCTGCAAAGATGAAGTGAGGAAAGCTAAGGCTCAAAATGAACTAAGGCTTGCGACCAAAGTCAAAAATAACCCCCCCCCAAAAAAAGCTTCTTTCAAAATGTAAAAAACAAAAAAAAAGTGAAGGAAATGATTGGTCCATTAGTGGATGAAAGTGGCAATATGGGAGAAACAGGGAGAAACCAGAACTATTCAACTTGTTTTTTGCATCTGTCTTTACACAAAGGAAAAAAGCAGACCAACCTATCAAAAAGAGTACCATAAAAAACAGAATAGAAACACAAGTTAAGATAGGCAAGAAAATGGTAAGTCCAGCATAGACGAGTTCAAATCGCCAAGACCAGATGGATTACATCCCAGAGTTCTCAAGGAACTGGCAGATGTGATCTCAGAACCACTGAACTACATTTTTCAAAGATCCTGGAACACTGGGGAACTACCAGAGGACTGAAAAAGAGCTGATGTAGTTCCCATCTTCAAAAAAGGGAAAACATGGACCCAGTAAATTACAGACCTATCAGCCTGACCTCAATACCTGGGAAGATCCTGGAAAAGATAATCAAACAATGAATCAGTGAACACCTAGAGGCAAACAAAGTCATTACTAAAAGCCAACATGGGTTTGTCAAAAATAGATCATGCCAGACAAATCTTATTGCATTCTTTGACCAGGTGACAAAATTAGTGGATCAGAGGAATGCTGTGGACTTAATTTACTTGGACCTCAGTAAGGCATTTAATAAAGTAGATAACAACCTACTACTTGACAAGATAGAAAAATGTTGGGTAGACAGTATCACCACCAGATGGATCGGTAGCTGGCTGACCGGCCGTACTCAGCATGTGGTCCTCAAAGGAACATCATCTACATAGAGGGATGTGTGTAGTGGGATGCCCCAGGGCTCTGTTCTGGGCCCAGCACTCTTCAACATCTTCATCAATGATTTGGATGAGGGGATAGATGGGGAACTCATCAGATTTGCAGATGACACCAAGCTAGCAGGAATAGCCAACATCCCAGAAGACAAGATACAGAAGGATCTGGACAGACTTGAACACTGGGCACTATCTAACAAAATGAAATTCAATGGTGAAAAAAGCAAGGTTCCACATTTAGGCAAGAAAAACCAAATGCACAGGTATAGTATAGGTGATAACTTGCTCAATATTGGTAACTGTGAGAGGGACCTCGGAGTCCTAGTGGACAATCACCTAAATATAAGCAAGCAGTGTGCTGCAGCTGCCAAAAAGGCCAACAGAGGGATAGAATGAAGATCATGTGAAGTGTTAATACCACTTTACAATGCCTTGGTAAGGCCACACTTGGAATACTGCATCCAGTTTTGGTCACCGCAATGTAAAAAAGATGTTGAGACTCTAGAACGAGTACAAAGAAGAGCAACAAAGATGATTAGGGGACTAGAGGCTAAAGCATATAAGGAACGGCTACTGGAATTCAGTATGTCTAGTTTAATGAAGAGAAGGAAAAGGGGGGACATGATAGCAGTGTTCCAATATCTCAGGGACTGCCACAAAGAAGAGGGAGTCAAGCTATTTTCCAAAGTGCCTGAAGGCAGGACAAGAAGCAACAGGTGGAAACTAAGCAAGGAGAGAAGCAACCTAGAATTAAGGAGAAACTTCCTGACAGTTAGAACAATTAACCAGTGGAACAACCTGCCTCCAGAAGCGGTGAATGCTCCATGTTTTTAAGAAGAAACTGGACAGTCATTTCTTCGAAATTTTATAGGGTTACCTGCCTGAACAAGGGGTTGGACTAGATGATCTCCAAAGTCCCTTCCAACTTTACTACTACTACTACTACTACTACTACTACTACTACTACTATTATTATTATTATTATTATTATTATTATTATTATTATTATTATTATTATTATTATTATTATTATGGAAGGAAGGATGGATGGATGGAAGGAAGGAAGGAAGGAAGGAAGGAAGGAAGGAAGGAAGGAAGGAAGGAAGGAAGGAAGGAAGGAAGGAAGGAAGATAACTATTTTAACTTAGCTTGAAATTTAAGGGCATACATTTTTAAATGATGCTTTTATTTATTTATTTATTAAATTTCTATACCACCCCTCTCCCGTAGGACTCGGGGCGGTTTACACCCCAATTAAAACAGATAATAATAATAAATATTTAAAAATAAATTAAATTAATACATGGCTGTTACTAAAACCTGTTAAAATCCCAATTCTAAAACCCAAACAACATTGTTTAAAAAATTTACATATAGATTTACATAAAACCCGAGGAGGTCTAGGCCAGGCCGGCTTGATTGAAGAGATGAGTCTTCAATTCTCTTCTGAAGGTGCGGAGATCATGACACGTCCGGAGTTCTGGGGGGAGCTCGTTCCACATCGTCGGTGCCCCCACAGAAAAGGCTCTCCCCCTGGGCGCCACCAGCCGACACTGCTTAGCCGATGGCACCCTGAGCAGGCCTTCTCTGTGGGAGCGAACTGGTCGATGGGAGGTATTTACTGGCAGAAGGCAGTCTTGTAAATAACTGGGTCCTATGCCATGGAGCACTTTAAAGGTGGTAACCAATACCTTGAAGCGCACCCGGAAAGCCACCGGCAACCAGTGCAGCTCGCGCAGGATGGGGGCCATTCGTACCCGCCATGGTGCCCCCACTACCACCCGCGCGGCCGCATTCTGCACCAGTTGAAGCCTCCGTGTACACTTCAAGGGGAGCCCCATGTAGAGAGCATTACAATAGTCCAGTCTGGAAGTGACGAAGGAATGGGTGGCCGTGCGTAGCACGTCCCTATCTAGGAAGGGGCGCAACTGGCATACCAGACGAATCTGGTAAAACATCCTCCCGGCCACGGCCGTCAGATGGTCCTCAAGGGACAGCCGTGAATCTAGGAGGACTCCCAAGTTGCGAGTCCTTCCCGTGGGGGCCACTGACTCACCCCCAATAGATAGCGATGGAATCAGCTGGTTATACCGGGATGACGGTAACCACAGCCACTCGGTCTTGGAGTGGTTGAGCTTGAGACTGTTCTTCCCCATCCAGATCCGCACGGCCTCCAGGCACTGGGTCAGCACATCAAGAGCTTCATTTGGGTGGTTCAGGGTGGAAATGTACAGCTGAGTATCATCAGCGTACTGATGGAATTCCACCCCAAAACCACGGATGATCTCACCCAGCGGCTTCACATAAATGTTGAAAAACAAGGTCGAGAGGACTGACCCCTGAGGTACCCCACAGTCAAGGGGCCTCGGGGTCGACCTCTGACCCCCTGTCAACACAAACTGTGTCCGGCCAGAGAGGAAGGAGGAGAACCACCGAAGCACGGTGCCCCCTATACCTAACCCCTCCAACCGGCGCAGCATGATACCATGGTCGATGGTATCAAAAGCCACTGATAGGTCCAATAGCACAAGGACAGAGGGGCAACCCCTGTCCCGGGCCCACCAGAGATCATCCACCAATGCGAACAAAGCTTTTTCCATGCTGTAACACGGCCTGAAGCCCGACTGGAGCAGGTCTAGATACGACGATTCCTCCAGGTGCTGAGGGAACTGTCGAGCAACCACACTCTCTACAGCGAAGGTTGGAGACAGGATGATAGTTAGATAAAACAGCCGGGTCTAGGGCGGGCTTCTTGAGGAGGGGTCACACCACCGCCTCTTTCAGGGTGGCGGGGAAGACACCCTCACTCAGCGAAGCGTTGATAATCGCCTGGAGCCAGCCTCGCGTCACCTCACTTGAGGCCAGTACCATCCAGGAGGGACACAGGTCCAGTAAACATGTGGTTGCTCTAAGACCTCCCAGCAACCTGTCCATGTCATCAGGTGTCACGCAGTCAAACTCAGCCCAGGTAACAGTCTCAAGACCGGCCTCAGCCTATCCTGCTGGACCTCCTTCATCGAAGTTAAAGCCTTCCCGAATCTGAGTGATTTTGTCATGCAGATATTGTACAAAATCCTCAGCTCTTCCCTCCAAGGGATCCCCCCTCACCTCCCGATGTAGGAGGGAGCGGGTCACCCTGAACAGGGAGGCTGGGCGGTTATCTGATGACGCAATAAGGGCAGTGATGTAAGAACACTTCTCTGCCCTTATTGCCACTAGGTAAGTCCTAATATGGTCTCTTACTCGTGTTCGGTCAGACACAGAGCGACTCACCCTCCAACTGCTCTCTAGGCGTCTTTTCCGGCGCTTCATCTCCCTCAGCTCCCCGTTGAACCAGGGAGCCGATCAAGAACCATGCCGGTTCAGAGGCCGCAAAGGCACAACCGTATCCAAGGCATCAGCAGCTGCCCTATCCCAGGCAGCCACCAGCGCCCTGACCAAGTTGTGTGTTAGAGCCTCCGGTATTGTCCCAAGCTCTGTCTGGAACCTCTTGGGTTCCATCAGTCGCCTGGGGCGGTACCAAATAATTGGTTCTGCCTCCCTGCAACGTGATGTAGCGGTCTGAAAGTCCAAGCATAGGAGAGAGTGATCGGACCATGACAGAGGTGTAATAACTATATTTCTCGTATCCAGATCACTCAGACACTTACCAGAGACAAAAACCAAGTCAAGCGTGTTTCCCCCTGTGTGTGTGGGCCCTTGAATTATCAGGTCCATGGCTGTCATGGAAGCCATGAACTCCCGAACCTCTCCAGACGCCTCGCCCACAGATGGCAGATTGAAGTCACCCATGACTACCAGCCTGGGGACCACAACCGCCACCGCCGCGATGATGCCCAAGAGCTCGGGCAGGGCGGTTGACACGTGGCAGGGAGCCAGGTACATGAGCAACACAGCCCTCGGACCCCCAAGGTCCCACCTCACAAGGAGGGATTCACAGCCTGCCATCTAAGGAACTGTGACCTCCCTTGGCCTGAGAACTTCCCTAATCACAACCGCCACTCCCCCACCCCTGCCCTTAGTTATCGGCTGGTGAAATGCAAGGAAGCCTGGAAAGCACATTTCTACCAGAGGGATACCTCCCTCTGGTCCCAACCACGTCTCCATAATACCTGCCAGGTCTGCGGCCCCCTCCGTAATTAAGTCTTGTATGAAGGGGGCCTTGTTAACCACAGACCTGGCGTTGCACAGCATCAGCCTACAACCCAGGCCCTTTGGCTCTAAACAACCCAGATCACAAGTAGAGCCGCAGGGGTCGGAGCGCGGCACCGCTCGGAGATAGCGGGGGCGTGCTCCCGTAAATTGACATGGCCCCCTACTCCCGCCATATCTGCCCCTCCCACTTACAAAACCAATGGGAACTGAATCACCTCTGCCCCCTCCCTGATCCGCACCCTCGTGGTTCCGGTCCCACCCGTTGCCTGGCCCATGTTTCTCCTCCTCCTTATTCCCACCCCTTAACCCTCCCCTATCCCGTAGACCTCCCCCCAGGCCTACACCATTACTATCATTAATCTTCCTGCCCCCACCCCAGAACCTCTTAAAAACATTTAAAACCCCTACTTAAAAACCTCCATAACCCCTTTTTTTGAGCATGCCAAAAAAGTATTAACAATTAACTAAAATGTTTTATTACTGAATTATTTAATATTAACCAATGAAGATTTGTTAGAAGTAATATCGAAGAATTGGGAGGTGAAATTAAAAAAAAAGATTTAGAAAGCTTGTCTCTTTTCTAAAGAAACTTACATTTCTTTTCTTGTTTGTAGAAAATCAAGAAAAAAATGAATGAAGTTTACCTGATTCTCTTTGTTGATTTCTTTAGCCTGAAAAATGCTGCATCTGTTATTGCCTGCTAAATGTTCATTTTATGCATTCACATGAGTTCACTCTTTGCCATTGAGAATTCTTTCCTTTGGGGAATGTATGCTAAACTTCTTAATAATTAGAGCTATTGTACCTGCAGGAATCATCTTGGTATTATACTTCTTTTCTGTGTTATCCCTCCCAATAAAACTGGTATGAAGTTTTCAGTCTCCCAACTTTCCTAATAGCTCTACTGAGTCTCTGGAATTTCCCCTAGGACAGTGATGGCAAACCTTTTAGAGACTGAGTGCCCAAACTGCAACCCAAAACCCACTTATGCATCGTCGAGTGCCGGGTGGCCGTGGTCCATTGAGTGGGTGTGGCCCATTGGGTGGGTGTGGCTGGGGTGGTAATGGCAGACTAAGTGGGACTAAAAAGTTCAATTAATCAATTCCAAATTTCCAAGGTCTTTTTTTTCCCGCGAGAAGTTGAAATTGACTGATTGAACCTTTTTTTTTTTTTTTGCACTTGGCGGTGGAGGCCTAAAGCAAAAATGTTTTATAAAACCCAGCTGAAGGCCTAGGACTGGGGCAATAGCGCGCGTGCCCACAGAGAGGGCTCTGAGTGCTGCTCCTGGCACCCGTGCCATAGGAAATCACCATATTACATTAAGAAGTGAAGATGCCATTATTGGTCCAGGCTTTTTCAGGATGTCTAGCTTTGCAATCTATTGTTTATTTATTGTTTATTGTACTTCCTATTTGACTTTTCTTTGGGATATAAAAATCAGAATATACAATGAAGCAGACTTGCAGATCTTAATCTTTAAGTATTAAAATTATAAAGACTGAATTTTGTTTGTCTCCTGTGAAATATGTTTATTTTCCTTGCTGATGGAAGAACTGAATCATATAGGTGCATTACTACACTGCTGGAAGTTTTTCTTTTCTTTTCTTTTGGCATTTTTTGAGGATACTTGGTGAGAACAAAATTTGTTTTGATAAAGTAATGACCAAATTGTCATTTGGAATGTAAGAGACAGAATCATGTTATGAGAACCCAGAATTCCTAAGGAGACATTTGAGACCTCCAGCAAATTACACTATGGTCTGAATCAGTTTTGCTGCATGTTGCTTTATGGTGCCAATTGTGGGATCAGATGCATATAAAAGGGCAGCAAATAGCAGAAATGAATACTCTTGTATTTTATTTATCTAATATTTTATTTATTCAATTTCTATAGTTGACCTTGTCAATTCAACTGACCTTGTAAAATACACTAATCCCCACCCCCCGCCACTTTGTAAACACATAATGCCTGACATGATTATGGGGGAAATAAAGCCCAAGAAATCATGAAATTACCCAGTTGCAAAGGAAAAGGACAGTTGGAATTTTGGTTTGAATACTCATGGAATCCAGAATTCACATTTTTAAACATGTATGCCTATAATTACCCCAAGTTCTCACCTTCAGTTAGAAAGGTAACTAGTTAGTGAGAGTTAATGCTAAGACTTACCTGAACCTTGTTAAGGTAATGCTACTTGAACCTAGTTAAGCACTAATAAAATTGATGACCAGTCAGTTTTCAAATGTTTCAGAAATGAATTTGCAAGTCAACTCAAGAAAGTCCATCTCAAAATGATGTCCAAATAAATTAGGTTGAGAGTTTATTGAGAAATGTGCCAGTAAATGCTTCAGTAGTAATTATCTTGCACGTATGGGTGTCATTCGTGTATGAATTACAATTACCAATTTCTATTCCCTACTAAATAACTTGTACATCTCATAATGTCCTCAGAGTTTAATGAGCCACAATATCCATTATATACTCTTTATGCAACAGTGACCAACATTGAATCCAAGGCATCTAGCGACAAGTTATCATGCTTTATCTGGACCCTCCATAGTTAATTGATTGACTGTGCATTTGTACCAATACAAGATGCAATGTTTTGATGGATTTGAAAGTATGAAGATATATAAGCAAAAGTTGATTTTTAAAACAGTATTAGGAAAATAAAAAATGACACTCTAAAGGTCTATCAGTGTAACTAATAAATAATCATCAAATATAAAAAAGCATAAGAAAACATAAAAATATAAAAATATAAAACTGGATGGAATAGTAATGAGGTCATAAATTTCGCATTATGATAAAAGCAAATAAAATAAAACATATAGGAACAAAACAAACAAGAAAATGATTATGCAAATGAAAATTTAAGGATTTTTACATGGAATTGAAAAGACCTTAATGTACCTCATCAAAAGGATTTCTCTGGGAAAATACCATACAGACTACCAATAAAGGAGAACATTTATAGTTCCGGGATTCATGGTGCTCCCTGAGCTTGGTTGTTTTCTTGCAGATGTTTCATTACCCAAACCAGGTGACATTATCGGTGCAGTACAATGTTACCTATTTTGGGTAATGAAACATCTGCAAGAAAGCACCAAAGTTCAGAGAGCACCAAGCATCATACAGACTAAAAAGGTTCTTTACATATTGTGTGAAACTCAGAATTCAGGAAGACATAAGATGATGGATCAATTAAATGCAAATCTTTATTACAATTAAACAACAACCACAGCTTTAAAAGAAAACATATTGAAACTCTTCACATAATTTTGCATATTTCTTTTCTATCAGGGATTCCAAATTGTGCATTTCTTGGAGGCCTGCCTGAAAAGTTGAAGGTGAAGCAGAAAGAATCTGCAGAGTTCTTTCTCAGGGGAAAGTACAGAATATTAGAGACATCTGAATGGAGGAGAGAAGAATACCCTTATGCCATAAAGTACGCCTTTACTTTTTTTTCTCTTTTATGCTTAGGCTTCTTTTTAAAGTATTTCTTTTGGCATTTCCATCTCTCATCTCTTTCTCTGTCTCCATTTTCTATCTGTTCCTATCTTTGATAATTTGATTTTCTTAGTTTTATCTTTATGATTTATTTTAAAAATAATGAAATTTTATTAATTATTCACTTTTGATCAAGTGAATCAAGAATTATACAAAATTCTTCATGAAGACTCTCTAAAAATGGAGAAAGTTTCATTCTTCTAGCAGGTCTCATCAATGTTGTCATAATCATCAACATCAATATATTAATTCACATATTATTTTAGAATATCATACAAGCAGAAACCTGAGACTCCTTCCTATACAAAACAATAGCCATCTGAATTAGATTCATCAATAGAAGATGTTTGAACAATAGTTCTAAAAAATGTTTGGCTTCAACAGATTATCTGAATGACAATTGATCATGAAAAGAAGTCTACTAAACTATGACTACACAAAGGAAATCCACTTATTTTATTCTGTCACTTCTATACGAAACAAATTAAGGAATAACTTTCCAAAATATTATGTTATTTTTTTCAGTTCACCATCTGCATACTAATAAATTTGCTTTATATCAAACCACTTTACAGAGTAGGAGAAATCAAAGGTTTGAAGCCCATTAGCTTTTTGATGGCTTCCTTCACTTCCCTGTTTTTCAGGCTGTAGATAAGGGGGTTCAGCATGGGTGTGGAAATGCTATATTGTATACTGATGAGTTCATCCACAATAATTGAGGAGGCTGAGCTGGGTCTCATGTACCTAAAACATCCAGTGCTATAATATAAAACCACAACAATAAGGTGACTGGTACAGGTAGAGAAGGTTTTCCTTTTTGCTTCTGTGGAGTTCAACTTCAGAATAGTGGAGATGATATGAATGTAGGAAAATAAAATTAAAGTGAATGAACATATGACAATGACACTACCAGTTATGAAAATGAGTGTCCAATTGGAAAGGGTTTCTGTGCAAGATAATGCAAATAGGGATGGCAGTTCACAACTGAAATGCCTGATAAAATTTGCTCTGCGGAAACTGAGTTTGAAAGCAAAAGATGTATTTATTAAGGCATGTGAAAAAGATAATGTCCAGGCACCCCCCACTAGCCATCTACAACATGCTTTCTTCATAATTTGTACATAATGGAGGGGTTTGCAAATGGCAGCAAATCGGTCATAAGCCATTGCTGCAAGAATGCAACCTTCATTGCTCCCCGTTAGAAGAAGAAAAAACATTTGGACAAAACATGCAGAATACGAAATTGTCTGCTTTTCAGTCAAAATTTCTAAGAGCTTAGGCACAGTGACAGAAGACAAACAGATATCAAGAAAAGCCAGGTGAGCCAAGAAAAAGTACATGGGGTTTGGGAGATGACTTGTAACAACCATAATAGCTATATTTCCCAGTAAAGTGAGGACATAAATAAAGAGGAATACAAAGAAGAGGAAGAGATTCACTGCCAGATTATTTGAAAATCCCCAAAGGACAAAGGAAGTGATTGCGGTACTTCGATTTTCTGTTTCCATGTTCAGTCAATGTAGAAACTTTAAGAAATGGAGAGATTATGAACTGTCAAGTGCATCAGGCTGCACCCTGACTGGGTGGCTTCATAGGTGTCACAACCACAGGCACCTAGGAGACTCCAAGTGGGCGATCCGGTCTGGGCGAGGAACTATGCTCCTGGGCATCTGTGGGTGCCTGCTGTCATTTCTACGATCTCTAGACCTCTATCATACGAAGTAACCTTAGATGATGGCCATGTTCTCTGGCGTCATATTGGTCAACTGTGTTGGCTGTTTTCGCCTAGGGTTGCTGTCCCTGACTCCGCTCTCGGATCAACATCCTAAGATACAACCTCACACTTCAGATCAACTTGACGGGGCACAAGCTCACTGATTCTGGGACATATCCCAGGTCACGAGGGATCTCCCAGGGGAGGTACAAGGATATCCTCAGAGTTCAGCTATTGCGCCAAACAGGGAGTTCCACAAAGGCGAGGTTAGCCATGGAGGCAACTCCTGACTGTGGCACCTTGTCCTCAGGGGACTGGGAGTATTGGGGCACACCTGCAACGCAGGGCACATCCGAGACTGGTCATTGCTCTGAGGGACTAAGTTCCCTGGAACCAACCAGGATAGTAGGGGAATCCTCAGCACCTTCAGAAGGCTGGGGAAATTCAGCTTCTTTTATGGAGTCCGGCAATTCAGCTGGCATGCCCTACCAGGTGTCACCTGCAAAACCTGTGCATAAAAGTCCTGGTCTAGCGAGCCCAACAGAGGGGCCAGTAGGCCAGGTGCCCTTAAGGTCAACTCCTGGCCTGTTTGGCTGTGCAGGTGAGTTGTCAGGCCAGGCACCCTCCCTAACCTTGCGTAGGTCACAACAGGCTAAGGCCCCTCCTAAACACCTAGGCGAGTATGTGAGGTTCTTGTCGGTATGAGAACAATACAAGTCTTGGTAGGAGGTGAGACCTATGAGGGTAAAAGATGAACACGTGAAGTCACATTAGAGAGTGGCTTGTATGTAGTCAGATTATTATTTACTTAACTTAATTTTTTATATATTTATATTAATTTAATTATTTGTGTTGATTGTAAGAAATAAGTGTGTGTTCTATCTAGGGGGGAGGGGTGTTTTGTCCTGGGCCTTCCGAGGAAACTCAGCAGGCACAGAACTGTTGCAAAAGGTCCTAGACAATTCCAAAAGTTGCCTGGGACCAGAAAGAGTGAAGCCAGCCTTCTGCGCATGCGCAAGGCACGAAAACGCTATATTTCTATTGATTGTCAATGTCTGGGGTTTTGGTTATATAAAAGGCCTGCGTGCCTTTTTGCTTTTGCTTGTTTTGTGAGTAGTGAGAAAACTGAGAGTATTAAAGGATTGTTGGATACACCATGTGTCATCATCTTTGCGAACAAACCCAAGAATACAACAGAGTTCACAATGAAACAGCTTTAATACTTGAGTATTCAAATTTCAGAGTCTTTTCCTAATCATGAAATTCCCCTTGAAGCTGGAAGGACTGAACTTCTACCTGCATGATTACAGTACTTAAAGTTTTTTCTTTTTCTTTTGGCATTTCTTTTCAGGATACAAGCTGAGATGAAAATAGATTGTAATAGCACTAATAGCACTAATGGCAATCTTTTGGAGTGCAAGAGATAGGATTATTATATGAATGAATTCTCCCAGAATTCCTTGACAGAAATTTGAATTCTGTAAGTATCTATTTTACAGTCTGAGTCAGTTTTGCTATATGCTGCTATATAGTGTAAATGGAAGGATCAAGTAAATGCACACTAAAGGGCAGCACGTAGCAGAATTATATTTTAATTTCTCTTATTTATCTGTTATTTTATTTATTCAGTTTCTATAGCTGACCATCTCAATGTATTTGACTCTGTAAAACACTATAATCCCATTTATCTATACCTGCCACTTCCTAGAGACATATAGCACCTGATATGAAAATGTGGGAGTGAAGACAGCCCAAGAAATCATGAAATTGTGCAATTTGAACAGTCCATGGCCCAACTATCTGATGAAGTTTTCCTAATGGTCCCAAAGGAAAAGAACAATTGGAGTTATGGTTTCAATGTTATGCAATTCAGACTTCCTATTGGTCATATACATACAATTCCCCAAATTGTGGTCTTGAGTTGGAAAGGAATCCTGAGCCTCACAGTAGTTAAAGATTTTTTTTTTATTTTTTTTATTACTTAGATTTCTATGCCGCCCTATTTCGAGAACTCAGGGCGGCTCACAACATAAATACTACATGTAGAAATCTAATATATAAAAAACATTTATAAACCCATCAATTAAAAGACCAATCATCCACAACAAACATACAAACATACATACACTGGCTGGGACCAGGTGTTAACTGTCCCAGGCCTACCTGGACTTTGTTAAGCACTACATAGATTTAGCTTCCAAATGTATCCAAATGGAATTTGCAACTCAAGAAAGTCCATTCCAAAATAAATTCCAAATGAAACATGTTGAGAGTTTATTGATAAATGTTTCCATAAATGTTCAGTAAGAATTCTCTTGCACCTATGACATAAATAGATGTGAATGAAGATTGTTCCACTTTCCACCCTCTAATAAATTCTCTCTCTCTCTCTCTCTCTCTCTCTCTCTCTCTCTCTCTCTCTCTCTCTCTCTCTCTCTCTCTCTCTCTCTGTGTGTGTGTGTGTGTGTGTGTATGTGTGTGTGTGTATGTGTGTAGACACTATGATATAATATACACACACACACAAGCACATACATACATACATAAATACATATATACATACACTATTCATTAGAGGATATAATTTTTATTTATGTCACAGGTTTGAAAATAACAATAGCACTTAGACTTATATTTATTTATTTTATTTTATTTATAATTTGACTTATATGCCGCCCTTCTCCCTAGACTCAGGGCGGCTCACAGCAAAAATGCAAGTACAAAAATATAAATCAATTAAAATAGTAATATACAATATAAAAACTATATAAGTATTACCACTCATACAACATACAGTACCAATCAAAGGCCCGGGGCAGAGCACAGCTCACACGCCCCAAACCTGTCTGCATAAATGTGTTTTCAAGAGTTTTCGGAAAGCTAGGAGGGAGGAAGCAGTACGAACCTCTGAGGAAGTTGGTTCCAGAGGGCTGGGGCAGCAAGAGAAGGCCCTAACCCTAGGTCCCTAGGTCCCGCCAGACAGCACTGTCTAACAGACGGGACCCGTAGGAGGCCAACCCTATGTGCCCTAACCGGTCGTTGGGATTCATGGGGCAGAAGATGGTCCCGCAAGTATCCTGGCCCATTGCCATATAGGGCTTTATAGGTCATAACCAACACTTTGAATTGTGTTCGGAGACCAATTGGTAGCCAGTGCAGCTCACGGAGGGCTGGAGTGATATGAGCATGTCTTGGGAGACCCAAGATGGCTCGCACGGCCGCATTCTTAACTACTTGCAGTCTCCGGACATTCTTCAAAGGTTGCCCCATGTAGAGAGCATTACAGTAGTCGAATCTCAAGGTGACAAGGGCATGGGTGACTGTGAGGAGTGACTCCCAGTCCAAATAGGGCCGCAACTGACGCACCAGGAAAACCTGGGCGAATGCCCCCCTCGCCACAGCCGAAAGATAGTATTCTAAACTTAGCTGTGGATCGAGGAGGACACCCAAGTTGCGAACCCTCTCCGACGGGGATAAAACTTCCCCTCCCAGAGTGATGGATGGACAGATGGAATTGTCCTTGGGAGGCAGACCCCATAGCCACTCCATCTTGTCGGGATTGAGTCTGAGCCTGTTGGCACCCATCTAGACCTCAACAGCCAACAGGCACTGGTTCATCACTTCCACTGCTCCACTGTAATGACGTGGGGTAGAGATATAGAGCTGAGTGTCATCAGCATATTGATGACAACTCACCCCGTGTCGATGTATGATCTCACCCAATGGCTTCATGTATATGTTAAAAAGCAGAGGTGAGAGAACAGACCCCTGAGGGACTCCACACGGAAGAGACCTCAGAGCCCATCTCTGACCTCCTGCGAACACCGACTGCAACCGGCCAGAGAGGTAGGAGGTGAACCACCACAAAACGGTGCCCCGCACTCCAAGCCCCTCCATCCTGTGCAGAACGATACCATGATCAATGGTATCGAAAGCCACTGAGAGGTCAAGAAGCACCAGGATAGTGGAGTAACCTCTATCCTGGGCCCGCCAGAGATCATTGATCAGCGCGACCAAAGCAGTTTCCGTGCTGTAACCGGACATGAACCCAGACTGCTGAGGGCCCAGATAATCCGTTTCATTTAAGGACTGTTGGAGTTGGAGTGCCACCACCTTCTCAACAACCTTCCCTAAAAAGGGAAGGTTGGAGACTGGATGATAGTTATTTAAAACTGCCGGCTCCAAGGAAGGCTTCTTGAGGAGGGGGCACACAATTGCCTCCTTTAAGGGAGCCGGAATGGACCCCTCCCTCAGTGAAGCATTAACAACAGCCTGGACCCAGCTTCGTGTCACCGCCCTGTTACCCGAAACCAGCCAGGAGGGGCACGGGTCCAGTAAACAGGTGGCAGAACTCACAGCTCCAATGGCCTTGTCCACGTCATCAGGAGTTACCAGATCAAACTCCTCCCATTCAACAAGACTAAGATGGGCCTCTGTCATCTCAACTGACTCATTGTCAGCCGACACTGTATACCAATTGGAGTCCAAGTCGGCCCGGATCTGAGCGACCTTGTCCGCGAAAAAGCTATTAAATTCTTTGGCATTGCCCTGCAAAGGTTCCTCTCTCCTCCCCGTATCAAGGAGAGAGTGAGTCACCCTAAACAGGGCAGCCGGACGAGATTCCGCAGACGCAATCAATGCGGAAAGATACTGAGATCTTGCCGTAGTGATTGCTTCCAAATAGGTCTTAATATAAGCTCCCAATTTGGTTCGATCAGATTCGGATCTGCTTTCTCTCCATTGCTTCTCTAAACGTCTCTTCTGGCACTTCATCCCCCTGAGTTCCTCGGTAAACCAAGGAGATCTCCTGGGTCTGCTACCACGGAGAGGTCGCAATGGCGCAATCCGGTCTAGAGCCCCCGTAGCGGCCATATTCCAGGCCGACACTAGGGACTCCGCCAAACTGTGTACGAGCGAATCCATCAATCCCCCAAGCGCCCTTTGAAACACAATAGGGTCCATCAGGCATCTGGGGTGGAACCATTTAATTGGTTCCGGCTCCCTGCGAGAGAGGATTGGTGTCGTAAACTCAAGCCATAGCAAAAAATGATGTGTCCATGACATGGGCAACACTTCTAATACCCTTAATATCAGATCATTCCTCAAGTGTTCCGAGAGAAAAATGAAGTCAGGTATGTGTCCCCTCTCATGGGTTGGGCCCTCAATTACTTGTGTCAGGTCCATGGTTGCCATGGAAGCCATGAACTCCCGTGCCAACCCAGAGGACTCACCGAGTGACGGCACATTAAACTCCCCCAAGACAATAAGTCTGGGGAACTCAACCGCCAACCCGGCTACGCAGCTGGGAGGCAGGTACGTAAGCAACAGACCCACCTGTACACCTAGGTCCAACCTCATAAGGAGGGACTCACAACCTGATATCTCGGTAGCAGCGAGTCTGTGCAGCCCGAGTGTCTCCTTAGCTATAATCGCCACTCCTCCCCCCCTTCCCTGTAGTCGCGGCTGATGCCATACCTGAAACCCAGCTGGACACATCTCAGAGAGGGGAACTCCTCCCTCTGGGGTCAGCCAGGTCTCAGTTACACATGCCAGGTCTGCCTCCTCATCTAGAATCAAGTCCCGGATGAGGAGAGCTTTATTTACCACCGACCTGGCATTGAGCAGCAGCAGCCTGAGTCCAGGGTCCGGATTTCGCTCATTACCAATACTCCAGGAGAGGGTCCGGGAGCCGGAACAAGAGATCGCTTTCAAGCAGCAAGGCCTTGTTCCCCGAGAGCAGCCTACCCCAGGCCTCCCGTCATATCTGCCTCTTCCCCATAGGACCGGTATAGACTGGCCCTCTGGTCCCTCAGAGCAAGGCTCCTCCACTTCACTAGCTTCCACAATTGCAGACAGGTCGGCCCTTCCATTTATCATACAACCACCCATCCATTCAGCCCAATTCACTCCGCAATCAGTCAATCCCCCCACATCATTCATAACATCCAGAAAGAATCAATTAAAACAGTATTAAACACATTTAGATTATTTAAAAATTAGACAAATAATAATTAAAAACAATTCAAAAAACATAGTAGTAGAAACAGGCGTGGCAGATGTTAATCCTGCCGCAATAATTATAGCTATGCCTGTATTAGTCCCTCCTAAGATAAAACCTGTGGTAGGTTTTTGGCTAAAATATACTGCTTCACGATGGTTTACAGCACTCTCTAAGCCAGGGTTGTCAAACTCGCAACATCACATGACGTGTTGCGACATATTGCGATTTTTTTTCCATTGCCGGCAATGGGGTGGGTGCGGTTTCTCCATGACTCATCCGGTCCATGGGCCTGCAGTTTGACACCCCTGCTCTAAGCAGTTTACAGAGACAGCATATTGCCCTTAACAATCAGGGTCCTCATTTTACTGGCATCTATTTATGTCAAAGTTTAATGAGCAACAGCATCCATTATATATACCTCACTCATTAGTAACCAACTTTGGGCCCATGGCACCATGAGTTTAATTTATATTTGCAAAGAGGAAATATAAATCAACCTAATTTATCTATCATTTCAGTGAAATGATTGGAAAAGTAACTAGGAAGTTGAGTTGACAGAGAGTTGTCTTTGAGTCAGCCAATCTGAAGATTACTAGAAGAAATTTGCAATACTGTCTCTCATTCATCAGGATGTTTTATTCTGCAGTGTGGCTTGCAGGCTATATTCACAACAATAAGCAAAGATGGTCAATTATATTTTCCCTTATTGCAAGTAGAAGCCAGAGATCATCTACTAAAAGTTGCAATTCCTTAATTGGATCTTCAGTTGTTAAATGAGTGACTAATTGCTTGATTGCTTGACTGATTTACTGTGCATTTGCACCATTCAGTACAATAATTTAGATTAGATAGATAGATAGATAGATAGATAGATAGATAGATAGATAGATAGATAGATAGATAGAAGGCAGTATAAAGAAATATAAACAAAAGTTTTTAAGGCAATATATGGAAAATAAAAATATCACTATAGAAGTCGATAAATTTACCAGATTCATGAATGAACATCAGATATAAGAAAGAATAAGAAAACAGAAAAGAATAAAACAAGTGTCACAGTAATGAGGTAATAAATTTGCCATGATGATAAAATCAAGTAAAATAAAACAAATCATATAAATTCTAAAATATGTAAATGGTTTTGGAAAAACAAATTAAATGATCAGAGGATAAAAGATTTTATAATTCCTGACTGTTCCTTGGAGGCATTTGAACTCAGTACCTGATATAGACAAACCCAGAAAGATAGAAAGAGACAGTGAGGTACATTGTTTGTGTGTTTGTGTACATAGAGACAGAGGGAGATAAACACATGCATGTGCGTACACTTATATATGTGTTCATATGTGCGGATACATTTTACAAGGATTTGTAGCCCATTAATCTTTTGATCACTTCCTTCACTTCTATGTTTTTCAGGCTGTAGATAAGGGGGTTGAGCATGGGTGTTGAAATCTTGTATTGAATAGAGAAGAGTTCATCGACAATAATTGAGGAAGCTGAGCTAGGTCTCATATTTCTAAAGCAGGCAGTGCCATAATACAAAACCACAACAATAATGTGAGAACTGCAGGTAGAGAAAGTTTTCCTTTTTGTTTCTGCAGAATTCAGTTTCAGGATAGTTGAAATGATATGAATGTAGGAGACAAGAATGATGATCAATGGACAACCAGAAACAGCACTACCAGAGATCAGAAATGCCATCCAATTGGAGGATGTTTCTGGGCAGGATAATGCAAGTACAGATGGAAATTCACAGCTGAAATCTGTGATAAAATTTGGTCCACAGAAATCTAGTTTCAAAGCAGGTAATATATTTATCATGGCACATGAGAAACCAACTACTCATTCTCCACCCACCAGCCACCTACAACATGCTTTGTTCACAATTTGAACATAATGGAGGGGCCTGCAAATGGCAGCATATCGGTCATAGGCCATTGCTGCAAGGATGTAATCTTCAGTACTTCCTGTGATGAAGACAAAAAAGATCTGAATAAAGCACCCAGAATAAGAAATATTCTTTTTTGCCCAGAAAATCACCAGCAGTTTTGGGATAGTGATGGAAGAAAAGCAGATATCAATAAAAGCAAGATGTGTTAGAAAAAAAAAATACATGGGGCTTGAGAGATGACTGGTGACTTCCAGAATTATGATATTTCCCAGTAAGGTTAGGGCATACATAAGTAAAAATATCATGAAGAGAAAAGTATTGATTGTCATGCTGTATGAAAATCCCAGAAGGGCAAATGCTGTTACGGTGGTGTTCTGATTTTCCATTTTGATTTTCAGACGATGTACAATCCTCAAGTAAAGAAGAGAACATGAACATTCAGTGACACAATTTAGGATATAATGCCATGTATTGCTAGAAGTATGAATGAAATGGCAAGGAAAATGAACCAGGAATGGAGAATATTCTTTATTACATGATGTATATTAAAACAAATACATTCTTCATTTTCCAGCATGCAACTCAACATGCAAACAATTTATAATCATTTGAAATAAGCTTTTTTTGTTGAATTTCTAGAACTTTTAAAATGTGCATATAAATCTCTCCAGGACTTTAGAGTTGATATAAAAATGTATTTTGAATCATTGAGCAGTGGTCCTGTGTACCTTAAGTCCTTAATGTAGTTAGACAAATTTCCTTTTCATTCTCTACTGCAAATCAGTGAAAATTACAATGTAGAATTCAATAATTTTGCCAAATCTCTTTTACAAATTTCTGGGAAGATTCTGAGGATTCTGCAAACTGGGTGATTTGAAGATTCTGCAAACTGGGTGATTTGAAGATCATATGTGGCCAGAGGATATTGAAGACCCCCCCCTTTTGTTCATTAATTGTAAGAAACTTCTCTGCCTCCCTCCCTTCCTTTCTTCTTTCTCCAGATAAAACCTAGGATTTCCTATAGGGAAAATATCAATCTGGGTGATGGTGAAAGGAATGGTAGATTTTACAAGGAAAAAATAGGTTGAGTGAGAAAATTAGTATGTCTGTCTCTGCATTTCTTGTAACATTTTCCCCATCACTATTCTCCAGACATAGCTCCCATCAATTCCACTATGCTGCCTGAGAAGTTACAATGCAACATATCTAGTGAACATTAAATTGAAGAAAGTAGGACTTGGTAGCATATTTGTAGAATTTCAATCCTGATATCCAATGCTTTAATATTTGAAAATTTAATTTAGAAGTGATTGAACAGAAAGCTTTTGACATTCATATGTGTTAAGTAAACTGTTTCTTTTCCTCAATGATGTAGGAATATTTAACTTTCAAAAAAGTTGCACAGAACCTTCAATGGCTTGAAGATAATGGGAAATAACTACTGCACTTACCTGAATGAAAGATTTGCCAAGAATTTTCTTTTCCTCTTGTTTTCAGTTTCCATGGTTTCACACCCCAGTGGAAAATGTGATGTGTTTTAAAATCAAAACAGATTTGATCTCAGGATATCAGAATAATTCTGGAACAGGGTGATGCTGGGAATAATGCAATCAGACAATCTTCTTCTCTTCCAGGGACAGAAAATTCCTGCTTGAAAAATGAATCACTCCTTTGCCCTACTTCAATAAAATACATCTTTTAATCCATTTTTTTTAAAAAATCACCAAAATCACCAAACATCAAAGATGGAAAATCAACTTCCCAAATACATTTTGAGCCCTCAAGTTTAGACTATTTAATTAGAATACTTCACTCCTATATTCACTAAGAATAATGCTTACATTTCTAATTTTCCAAGTGTATGTCTTGGAGTATGGAAAGAGGAGTGAGGGGAATAAGTAAAAATAATGTGACTCTTTTTCTTCATTAACTTACCCCTTAATCTTTGCTGCTACAAATTTTAAAAAGAATTTAGGCTGAAATCTATCTGCTGTTTGGTATAGATTCTGATTTGTTAAATGGCTGTATTGATTTTTGTTCCTAAGAAGTTGAAAATATTTATTTTATATGCTGGTTCACTGTATGTTTGGTATCTGTGATATCTAACTGCTTCCTTTGGGGCAAATGATGTAAAATCTATTTGAGGAGATACAAAATGTGTTTTAAGAATCACATTTGAATTTATTTTCTTTTATTCTCATGCTTCCACATATGTATAATAGGGAGGATAAAAGCTAAGAATTTGCTAATAGTTCTGAGCTTTCTGATTTCCCAATGGAAGTCAAAATATTTACACTATTGTCAGGCTGACTGGTTAAGCACTAGTGATAAGCCTTGCCTTGCCAATTCTTTCTTTATTTTATTGTTTATTTATGTTTTCAATGTTGGTTTCCTTAGAAGTTCAAGGCAAAGTATTGGTGGGGGTATCCGCTCATTTTTATGAAGTACCATAGGAATGGGTTAAGATGAAATCAATTTGCTCCCTTGGGTGTAATTTGATTGTTTGTACTTATTTGAAATAAGAATTCAACATTTTATAGATTACAGAGAGATGAGATCTGAATGGCATCTATCTCTTTTTACATTCTTGTTACAGAGTACTCTCTTTACATATTTAAGAAGAAGCATAATTCTCCCAGCAATCCTAAAATAAAATCCTATAAGATTCTTCAGTTAGCTGATTCGTTTGTTAATGAATTTATATTTTATTATTAAGTTTATAGTCAATCTTTTCGGGCGTTCAAAATGATTAGGATGTTGTACTGTATCCTGATCTTCATCTTCATATAGATATGAATTATTGACTTAGAAGTCAGTCTTTATTTCACCAAAATCTATTTGTTTCACACTATGGAATTTCAAAAGTGATAGGTATTTCTGGATCAAATAGGCCAAATATTACATGGCTGAGTTGACAGAAATTCCAAGAAATATTGGAAAAAATAGAAAATTCTGGTAGCCTGGGTTTTAGATTTTGACAGTGGTGTGCTCTCCAAGCTCTTCTGCCTGCTGGCACAGCGATGGATTTGATTGCAAATCAGGGCTGTTTCCGAAGGAGGCAGAGAAAGAGAGGCCCTTCAAAGGAACTGGATGAGACTATCCATAGGCCCAGAGGAAGGGAGAGAGGTTTTTGGAGGAGTTGGAGGCGGTGGCAGCATGTTCCAGGGGCAAAAAGGAGTGAGGCCTCTTTAAGGAAAAGGTGGAAGAGACAGGATCAGAAAAAGAAAAGGAGGTGAGGTTGTCATACAGGAATGCAAGCTAAATTGAGGGGTAATCCACATGGAGCTCCATTTCCATCTGTCCTGTTTGCCATTGTTTGCTCCCTAGAGATTAAAATGGATGTTCTGAAACTTGAGCAGGCCACGAACAAGGAATATATACTGGAGGTGGTGACCCTTTGAGAGCTGTATGAAACAAAATTTCATTTTGATGTATGCAGATTGGTGCCGATTCAAAGTGACAATAAAGTATTATTATGGATCATCGTACAGTCAGCCGGATGTTCAGACTGAATTTGACATTTTGTCTACCTATCAAGTCCTTACCCAGGACCTGGGATAGGCAGATGTGGATGTTTGATGGTATTACAGATATTGTCGCAAGATGGAAGCCGTTCCTAGTAAGGCCGCATTTTGCAATTGACTAATAGCGAATTTATCAATGCCAATGGTGTTCAAGTGGTGTTCCAGTTGTTTTGGGATTGCACCCAAGCCACCTATTACTATTGGTACTACCCTTGCTTGCTTTTGCCACAGTCTTTCTATTTCTATTTGTAGGTCTTTGTATTTTGTTATCTTCTCTAGTTCTTTCTCGTCTATTCCACTGTCTCCAGGCACTGCCAGGTCCACTATCCAGACTTTTTTGTCTTTCTTATCAACAATTGTTAAGTACGTGATGTTATGTTACAGGTGCTTGTCTGTTTGAATTCTGAAGTCCCAGAGCAGTTTAATTTTATCATTTTCTATGACTTTCTCTGTTTTATGATCCCATCAGTTTTTGCTTACAGGCGAATGATATTTCTTGCAGATCTTCCAATGCACTATTGTTGCTATTTTGTCATGCTGCTGCTTGTAATCAGTCTGTGCAATCGTCTTGCAGCATCTTACCAGGTGGTCCACTTGGTCTTGTGCAGCCAGAATTAGTCCCTCGGTCTCTTTCTTCAATTGTCCTGCTCTTAGCCATTGCCAGGTCTTGTTATTATCTGCTTTCCCAGCTATTATTTTAATGTATTGGCCATGTAGTGCTTTGTCTTCCAATGCCTCTATTCTGTTCTTCATTTGGTCTTTCTTGTAGGCCAGTTTGGTCTCTCCAGTATTCAGTAAACCTTCCTGATATACTAATTTCAGTGCATCTTCATCATTGTTCTTCAGATAGTCTTGCAAAGCCATTTTTTTCTTCTTCAACCATCTGATGTACTTGCAGCATTCCACGCCTACCTATTTGCCTTGGTAGATAAAGTCTGTCAATGCCACTGCGTGGATGAAGGGCATGATTCATTGTCATTATTTTTCTGGTCTTCCTATCCATTGCTTGAGTCCAGTCCACAATTCCTGCTGTGTATCTAATGACTGGAATTGCCCAGGTGTTGATTGCCTTTATGGTATTTCCTCCATTGAGTTTGGACTTTAAGATCTTCTTCACTCTCTTGATGTATTCACCTTTAATCTTTTTCTTGACTTCAGTGGGCTTGATGTTGTCAGCTTGAAGGATACCCAAGTATTTGTAGTAATCTTCCTCATCCAGACTCTTAATGTTATTTTCGTGGGGCATCTTGATTCCTTCAGTTTTCACTATTTTTCCTTGTTTGATACTAAGTGTGGCACATTTGTCCAAGCCAAACTCCATTGCAATATCTTGGCTATTTATAGTGCCATTGTTTGCTCCCTAGAGACTAAAGTGGATGTTCTGAAACTTGAGCAGGCCACGAACAAGGATTGTATACTGGAGGTGGTGACCCTTTGAGAGCTGTATGAAACAAAATTTCATTTTGATGTATGCTGATTGGTGCCGATTCAAAGTGACAATAAAGTATTATTATTATTATTATTATTATTATTATTATTATTATTATTATTATTATTATTATTATTATTATTATTATTATTATTATTATTTTTTTTCTATTGTTGATAGGTCATTAGAATGGTCTGGTTTCTAATGTATTCATATGCTAGATCTAGATCAATATGCTTGTTAATTGCTCCTTTGGTAGAATACCAAGCCTCAATAAATTCACATGTGTGGTGGGTGTTGGCATGCCCAATATTTTTTGTTCTTTGCCAATCGAACAGGTTGACAATGTTTTGGTTTGAGATCAGGGATTTTTTGTTCATGCCATTTAACAGCTAGTTGATGTTCATGAACCCTTTTTCAACTGCCTTCCTGTTTTAAATGGTAGAAGGCATTGAAGCCATAGGAACCCTGGAAGGAAGTGATCATGCAATATTGGAATTCAACATTATGGAAGCACAAGCAATAGAATACAGTCAAACTAGAGTCTTGGACTTCAAGAGAGCTAATTTCAATAAACATAGAGAGGGCTTGGTAAGGATTCCATGGATGAGAATCCTGAAGGGAAAAACAATTCAAGAAGCTTGGGAAATTTTGAAAAATGAGATAATAAAAGCCCAGTCTAGCACAATACCAACAAAGAGGAAAAATAACAGCTCTCAAAAGAAACCAGCATGGCTGCATAAAGAACTTTCTGACAAATTGAAAGATAAAAAGGACAAGTATAGAAAGTGGAAAGAGGGACACATAGCTAAGTTAGAATATCAGCAAATAGCCCAAGCCTGCAAAGATGAAGTGAGGAAAGCTAAGGCTCAAAATGAACTAAGGCTTGCGACCAAAGTCAAAAATACCCCCCCCAAAAAAAGCTTCTTTCAAAATGTAAAAAACAAAAAAAGTGAAGGAAATGATTGGTCCATTAGTGGATGAAAGTGGCAATATGGGAGAAACAGGGAGAAACCAGAACTATTCAACTTGTTTTTTGCATCTGTCTTTACACAAAGGAAAAAAGCAGACCAACCTATCAAAAAGAGTACCATAAAAAACAGAATAGAAACACAAGTTAAGATAGGCAAGAAAATGGTAAGTCCAGCATAGACGAGTTCAAATCGCCAAGACCAGATGGATTACATCCCAGAGTTCTCAAGTAACTGTCAGATGTGATCTCAGAACCACTGAACTACATTTTTCAAAGATCCTGGAACACTGGGGAACTACCAGAGGACTGAAAAAGAGCTGATGTAGTTCCCATCTTCAAAAAAGGGAAAACATGGACCCAGGAAATTACAGACCTATCAGCCTGACCTCAATACCTGGGAAGATCCTGGAAAAGATAATCAAACAATGAATCAGTGAACACCTAGAGGCAAACAAAGTCATTACTAAAAGCCAACATGGGTTTGTCAAAAATAGATCATGCCAGACAAATCTTATTGCATTCTTTGACCAGGTGACAAAATTAGTGGATCAGAGGAATGCTGTGGACTTAATTTACTTGGACCTCAGTAAGGCATTTGATAAAGTAGATAACAACCTACTACTTGACAAGATAGAAAAATGTTGGGTAGACAGTATCACCACCAGATGGATCGGTAGCTGGCTGACCGGCCGTACTCAGCATGTGGTCCTCAAAGGAACATCATCTACATAGAGGGATGTGTGTAGTGGGATGCCCCAGGGCTCTGTTCTGGGCCCAGCACTCTTCAACATCTTCATCAATGATTTGGATGAGGGGATAGATGGGGAACTCATCAGATTTGCAGATGACACCAAGCTAGCAGGAATAGCCAACATCCCAGAAGACAAGATACAGAAGGATCTGGACAGACTTGAACACTGGGCACTATCTAACAAAATGAAATTCAATGGTGAAAAAAGCAAGGTTCCACATTTAGGCAAGAAAAACCAAATGCACAGGTATAGTATAGGTGATAACTTGCTCAATATTGGTAACTGTGAGAGGGACCTCGGAGTCCTAGTGGACAATCACCTAAATATAAGCAAGCAGTGTGCTGCAGCTGCCAAAAAGGCCAACAGAGGGATAGAATGAAGATCATGTGAAGTGTTAATACCACTTTACAATGCCTTGGTAAGGCCACACTTGGAATACTGCATCCAGTTTTGGTCACCGCGATGTAAAAAAGATGTTGAGACTCTAGAACGAGTACAAAGAAGAGCAACAAAGATGATTAGGGGACTAGAGGCTAAAGCATATAAGGAACGGCTACTGGAATTCAGTATGTCTAGTTTAATAAAGAGAAGGAAAAGGGGGGACATGATAGCAGTGTTCCAATATCTCAGGGACTGCCACAAACAAGAGGGAGTCAAGCTATTTTCCAAAGTGCCTGAAGGCAGGACAAGAAGCAACAGGTGGAAACTAAGCAAGGAGAGAAGCAACCTAGAATTAAGGAGAAACTTCCTGACAGTTAGAACAATTAACCAGTGGAACAACCTGCCTCCACAAGCAGTGAATGCTCCATGTTTTAAGAAGAAACTGGACAGTCATTTCTTCGAAATTTTATAGGGTTACCTGCCTGAACAAGGGGTTGGACTAGATGATCTCCAAAGTCCCTTCCAACTTTACTACTACTACTACTACTACTACTACTACTACTACTACTACTACTACTACTATTATTATTATTATTATTATTATTATTATTATTATTATTATTATTATTATTATTATTATTATTATTATTATGGAAGGAAGGATGGATGGATGGAAGGAAGGAAGGAAGGAAGGAAGGAAGGAAGGAAGGAAGGAAGGAAGGAAGGAAGGAAGGAAGGAAGGAAGGAAGATAACTATTTTAACTTAGCTTGAAATTTAAGGGCATACATTTTTAAATGATGCTTTTATTTATTTATTTATTAAATTTCTATACCACCCCTCTCCCGTAGGACTCGGGGCGGTTTACACCCCAATTAAAACAGATAATAATAATAAATATTTAAAAATAAATTAAATTAATACATGGCTGTTACTAAAACCTGTTAAAATCCCAATTCTAAAACCCAAACAACATTGTTTAAAAAATTTACATATAGATTTACATAAAACCCGAGGAGGTCTAGGCCAGGCCGGCTTGATTGAAGAGATGAGTCTTCAATTCTCTTCTGAAGGTGCGGAGATCATGACACGTCCGGAGTTCTGGGGGGAGCTCGTTCCACATCGTCAGTGCCCCCACAGAAAAGGCTCTCCCCCTGGGCGCCACCAGCCGACACTGCTTAGCCGATGGCACCCTGATCAGGCCTTCTCTGTGGGAGCGAACTGGTCGATGGGAGGTATTTACTGGCAGAAGGCAGTCTTGTAAATAACTGGGTCCTATGCCATGGAGCACTTTAAAGGTGGTAACCAATACCTTGAAGCGCACCCGGAAAGCCACCGGCAACCAGTGCAGCTCGCGCAGGATGGGGGCCATTCGTACCCGCCAGGGTGCCCCCACTACCACCCGCGCGGCCGCATTCTGCACCAGTTGAAGCCTCCGCGTACACTTCAAGGGGAGCCCCATGTAGAGAGCATTACAATAGTCCAGTCTGGAAGTGACGAAGGAATGGGTGGCCGTGCGTAGCACGTCCCTATCTAGGAAGGGGCGCAACTGGCATACCAGACGAATCTGGTAAAACATCCTCCCGGCCACGGCCGTCAGATGGTCCTCAAGGGATAGCCGTGAATCTAGGAGGACTCCCAAGTTGCGAGTCCTTCCCGTGCGGGCCACTGACTCACCCCCAATAGATAGCGATGGAATCAGCTGGTTATACCGGGATGACGGTAACCACAGCCACTCGGTCTTGGAGTGGTTGAGCTTGAGACTGTTCTTCCCCATCCAGATCCGCACGGCCTCCAGGCACTGGGTCAGCACATCAAGAGCTTCATTTGGGTGGTTCAGGGTGGAAATGTACAGCTGAGTATCATCAGCGTACTGATGGAATTCCACCCCAAAACCTCGGATGATCTCACCCAGCGGCTTCACATAAATGTTGAAAAACAAGGTCGAGAGGACTGACCCCTGAGGTACCCCACAGTCAAGGGGCCTCGGGGTCGACCTCTGACCCCCTGTCAACACAAACTGTGTCCGGCCAGAGAGGAAGGAGGAGAACCACCGAAGCACGGTGCCCCCTATACCTAACCCCTCCAACCGGCGCAGCATGATACCATGGTCGATGGTATCAAAAGCCACTGAGAGGTCCAATAGCACAAGGACAGAGGAGCAACCCCTGTCCCGGGCCCACCAGAGATCATCCACCAAAGCGAACAAAGCTTTTTCCATGCTGTAACACGGCCTGAAGCCCGACTGGAGCAGGTCCAGATATGACGATTCCTCCAGGTGCTGAGGGAACTGTCGAGCAACCACACTCTCAACAGCGAAGGTTGGAGACAGGATGATAGTTAGATAAAACAGCCGGGTCTAGGGCGGGCTTCTTGAGGAGGGGTCACACCACCGCCTCTTTCAGGGTGGCGGGGAAGACACCCTCACTCAGCGAAGCGTTGATAATCGCCTAGAGCCAGCCTCGCGTCACCTCACTGGAGGCCAGTACCATCCAGGAGGGACACAGGTCCAGTAAACATGTGGTTGCTCTAAGACCTCCCAGCAACCTGTCCATGTCATCAGGTGTCACACAGTCAAACTCAGCCCAGGTAACAGTCTCAAGACCGGCCTCAGCCACTCCTGCTGGACCTCCTTCATCGAAGTTAAAGCCTTCCCGAATCTGAGTGATGTTGTCATGTAGATATTGTACAAAATCCTCAGCTCTTCCCTCCAAGGGATCCCCCCTCACCTCCCGATGAAGGAGGGAGCGGGTCACCCTGAACAGGGAGGCTGGGCGGTTATCTGATGACGCAATAAGGGCAGTGACGTAAGAACCCTTCTCTGCCCTTATTGCCACTAGGTAAGTCCTAATATGGTCTCTTACTCGTGTTCGGTCAGACACAGAGCGACTCACCCTCCAACTGCTCTCTAGGCGTCTTTTCCGGCGCTTCATCTCCCTCAGCTCCCCGTTGAACCAGGGAGCCGATCAAGAACCATGCCGGTTCAGAGGCCGCAAAGGCACAACCCTATCCAAGGCATCAGCAGCTGCCCTATCCCAGGCAGCCACCAGCGCCCTGACCAAGTTGTGTGTTAGAGCCTCCGGTATTGTCCCAAGCTCCGTCTGGAACCTCTCGGGTTCCATCAGTCGCCTGGGGCGGTACCAAATAATTGGTTCTGCCTCCCTGCAACGTGATGTAGCGGTCTGAAAGTCCAAGCATAGGAGAGAGTGATCGGACCATGACAGAGGTGTAATAACTATATTTCTCGTATCCAGATCACTCAGACACTGACCAGAGACAAAAACCAAGTCAAGCGTGTTTCCCCCTGTGTGTGTGGGCCCTTGAATTATCAGGTCCATGGCTGTCATGGAAGCCATGAACTCCCGAACCTCTCCAGACGCCTCGCCCGCAGATGGCAGATTGAAGTCACCCATGACTACCAGCCTGGGGACCACAACCGCCACCGCCGCGATGACGCCCAAGAGCTTGGGCAGGGCGGTTGACACGTGGCAGGGAGCCAGGTACATGAGCAACACAGCCCTCGGACCCCCAAGGTCCCACCTCACAAGGAGGGATTCACAGCCTGCCATCTAAGGAACTGTGACCTCCCTTGGCCTGAGAACTTCCCAAATCACAACCGCCACTCCCCCACCCCTGCCCTTAGTTATCGGCTGGTGAAATGCAAGGAAGCCTGGAAAGCACATTTCCACCAGAGGGATACCTCCCTCTGGTCCCAACCACGTCTCCATAATACCCGCCAGGTCTGCGGCCCCCTCCGTAATTAAGTCTTGTATGAAGGGGGCCTTGTTAACCACAGACCTGGCGTTGCACAGCATCAGCCTACAACCCAGGCCCTTTGGCTCTAAACAACCCAGATCACAAGTAGAGCCGCAGGGGTCGGAGCGCGGCACCGCTCGGAGATAGCGGGGGCGTGCTCCCATAAATTGACATGGCCCCCTACTCCCGCCATATCTGCCCCTCCCACTTACAAAACCGATGGGAACTAAATCACCTCTGCCCCCTCCCTGATCCGCACCCTCGTGGTTCCGGTCCCACCCGTTGCCTGGCCCATGTTTCTCCTCCTCCTTATTCCCACCCCTATCCCGTAGACCTCCCCCCAGGCCCACACCATTACTATCATTAATCTTCCCGCCCCCACCCCAGAACCTCTTAAAAACATTTAAAACCCCTACTTAAAAACCTCCATAACCCCTTTTTTTGAGCATGCCAAAAAAGTATTAACAATTAACTAAAATGTTTTATTACTGAATTATTTAATATTAACCAATGAAGATTTGTTAGAAGTAATATCGAAGAATTGGGAGGTGAAATTTAAAAAAAAAAGATTTAGAAAGCTTGTCTCTTTTCTAAAGAAACTTACATTTCTTTTCTTGTTTCTAGAAAATGAAGAAAAAAATGAATGAAGTTTACCTGATTCTCTTTGTTGATTACTTTAACCTGAAAAATGCTGCATCTGTTATTGCCTGCTAAATGTTCATTTTATGCATTCACATGAGTTCACTATTTGCCATTGAGAATTCTTTCCTTTGGGGAATGTATGCTAAACTCCTTAATAATTAGAGCTATTGTACCTGCAGGAATCATCTTGGTATTATACTTCTTTTCTGTGTTATCCCTCCCAATAAAACTGGTATGAAGTTTTCAGTCTCCCAACTTTCCTAATAGCTCTACTGAGTCTCTGGAATTTCCCCTAGGACAGTGATGGCAAACCTTTTAGAGACTGAGTGCCCAAACTGCAACCCAAAACCCACTTATGCATCGTCGAGTGGCGGGTGGCCGTGGTCCATTGAGTGGGTGTGGCCCATTGGGTGGGTGTGGCTGGGGTGGTAATGGCAGACTAAGTGGGACTAAAAAGTTCAATTAATCAATTCCAAATTTCCAAGGTCTTTTTTTTCCTGCGAGAAGTTGAAATTGACTGATTGAACCTTTTTTTTTTTTTGCACTTGGCGGTGGAGGCCTAAAGCAAAAATGTTTTATAAAACCCAGCTGAAGGCCTAGGACTGGGGCAATAGCGCGCGTGCCCACAGAGAGGGCTCTGAGTGCTGCTCCTGGCACCCGTGCCATAGGAAATCACCATATTACATTAAGAAGTGAAGATGCCATTATTGGTCCAGGCTTTTTCAGGATGTCTAGCTTTGCAATCTATTGTTTATTTATTGTTTATTGTACTTCCTATTTGACTTTTCTTTGGGAGATAAAAATCAGAATATACAATGAAGCAGACTTGCAGATCTTAATCTTTAAGTATTAAAATTATAAAGACTGAATTTTGTTTGTCTCCTGTGAAATATGTTTATTTTCCTTGCTGATGGAAGAACTGAATCATATAGGTGCATTATTACACTGCTGGAAGTTTTTTCTTTTCTTTTCTTTTGGCATTTTTTGAGGATACTTGGTGAGAACAAAATTTGTTTTGATAAAGTAACGACCAAATTGTCATTTGGAATGTAAGAGACAGAATCATGTTATGAGAACCCAGAATTCCTAAGGAGACATTTGAGACCTCCAGCAAATTACACTATGGTCTGAATCAGTTTTGCTGCATGTTGCTTTATGGTGCCAATTGTGGGATCAGATGCATATAAAAGGGCAGCAAATAGCAGAAATGAATTCTCTTGTATTTTATTTATCTAATATTTTATTTATTCAATTTCTATAGTTGACCTTGTCAATTCAACTGACCTTGTAAAATACACTAATCCCCACCCCCCGCCACTTTGTAAACACATAATGCCTGACATGATTATGGGGGAAATAAAGCCCAAGAAATCATGAAATTACCCAGTTGCAAAGGAAAAGGACAGTTGGAATTTTGGTTTGAATACTCATGGAATCCAGAATTCACATTTTTAAACATGTATGCCTATAATTACCCCAAGTTCTCACCTTCAGTTAGAAAGGTAACTAGTTAGTGAGAGTTAATGCTAAGACTTACCTGAACCTTGTTAAGGTAATGCTACTTGAACCTAGTTAAGCACTAATAAAATTGATGACCAGTCAGTTTTCAAATGTTTCAGAAATGAATTTGCAAGTCAACTCAAGAAAGTCCATCTCAAAATGATGTCCAAATAAATTAGGTTGAGAGTTTATTGAGAAATGTGCCAGTAAATGCTTCAGTAGTAATTATCTTGCACGTATGGGTGTCATTCGTGTATGAATTACAATTACCAATTTCTATTCCCTACTAAATAACTTGTACATCTCATAATGTCCTCAGAGTTTAATGAGCCACAATATCCATTATATACTCTTTATGCAACAGTGACCAACATTGAATCCAAGGCATCTAGCGACAAGTTATCATGCTTTATCTGGACCCTCCATAGTTAATTGATTGACTGTGCATTTGTACCAATACAAGATGCAATGTTTTGATGGATTTGAAAGTATGAAGATATATAAGCAAAAGTTGATTTTTAAAACAGTATTAGGAAAATAAAAAATGACACTCTAAAGGTCTATCAGTGTAACTAATAAATAATCATCAAATATAAAAAAGCATAAGAAAACATAAAAATATAAAAATATAAAACTGGATGGAATAGTAATGAGGTCATAAATTTCGCATTATGATAAAAGCAAATAAAATAAAACATATAGGAACAAAACAAACAAGAAAATGATTATGCAAATGAAAATTTAAGGATTTTTACATGGAATTGAAAAGACCTTAATGTACCTCATCAAAAGGATTTCTCTGGGAAAATACCATACAGACTACCAATAAAGGAGAACATTTATAGTTCCGGGATTCATGGTGCTCCCTGAGCTTGGTTGTTTTCTTGCAGATGTTTCATTACCCAAACCAGGTGACATTATCGGTGCAGTACAATGTTACCTATTTTGGGTAATGAAACATCTGCAAGAAAGCACCCAAGTTCAGAGAGCACCAAGCATCATACAGACTAAAAAGGTTCTTTACATATTGTGTGAAACTCAGAATTCAGGAAGACATAAGATGATGGATCAATTAAATGCAAATCTTTATTACAATTAAACAACAACCACAGCTTTAAAAGAAAACATATTGAAACTCTTCACATAATTTTGCATATTTCTTTTCTATCAGGGATTCCAAATTGTGCATTTCTTGGAGGCCTGCCTGAAAAGTTGAAGGTGAAGCAGAAAGAATCTGCAGAGTTCTTTCTCAGGGGAAAGTACAGAATATTAGAGACATCTGAATGGAGGAGAGAAGAATACCCTTATGCCATAAAGTACGCCATTACTTTTTTTTCTCTTTTATGCTTAGGCTTCTTTTTAAAGTATTTCTTTTGGCATTCCCATCTCTCATCTCTTTCTCTTTCTCCATTTTCTATCTGTTCCTATCTTTGATAATTTGATTTTCTTAGTTTTATCTTTATGATTTATTTTAAAAATAATGAAATTTTATTAATTATTCACTTTTGATCAAGTGAATCAAGAATTATACAAAATTCTTCATGAAGACTCTCTAAAAATGGAGAAAGTTTCATTCTTCTAGCAGGTCTCATCAATGTTGTCATAATCATCAACATCAATATATTAATTCACATATTATTTTAGAATATCATACAAGCAGAAACCTGAGACTCCTTCCTATACAAAACAATAGCCATCTGAATTAGATTCATCAATAGAAGATGTTTGAACAATAGTTCTAAAAAATGTCTGGCTTCAACAGATTATCTGAATGACAATTGATCATGAAAAGAAGTCTACTAAACTATGACTACACAAAGGAAATCCACTTATTTTATTCTGTCACTTCTATACGAAACAAATTAAGGAATAACTTTCCAAAATATTATGTTATTTTTTTCAGTTCACCATCTGCATACTAATAAATTTGCTTTATATCGAACCACTTTACAGAGTAGGAGAAATCAAAGGTTTGAAGCCCATTAGCTTTTTGATGGCTTCCTTCACTTCCCTGTTTTTCAGGCTGTAGATAAGGGGGTTCAGCATGGGTGTAGAAATGCTGTATTGTATACTGATGAGTTCATCGACAAAAATTGAGGAGGCTGAGCTGGGTCTCATGTACCTAAAACATCCAGTGCTATAATATAAAACCACAACAATAAGGTGACTGGTACAGGTAGAGAAGGTTTTCCTTTTTGCTTCTGTGGAGTTCAACTTCAGAATAGTGGAGATGATATGAATGTAGGAAAATAAAATTAAAGTGAATGAACATATGACAATGACACTACCAGTTATGAAAATGAGTGTCCAATTGGAAAGGGTTTCTGTGCAAGATAATGCAAATAGGGATGGCAGTTCACAACTGAAATGCCTGATAAAATTTGCTCTGCGGAAACTGAGTTTGAAAGCAAAAGATGTATTTATTAAGGCATGTGAAAAAGATAATGTCCAGGCACCCCCCACTAGCCATCTACAACATGCTTTCTTCATAATTTGTACATAATGGAGGGGTTTGCAAATGGCAGCAAATCGGTCATAAGCCATTGCTGCAAGAATGCAACCTTCATTGCTCCCCGTTAGAAGAAGAAAAAACATTTGGACAAAACATGCAGAATACGAAATTGTCTGCTTTTCAGTCAAAATTTCTAAGAGCTTAGGCACAGTGACAGAAGACAAACAGATATCAAGAAAAGCCAGGTGAGCCAAGAAAAAGTACATGGGGTTTGGGAGATGACTTGTAACAACCATAATAGCTATATTTCCCAGTAAAGTGAGGACATAAATAAAGAGGAATACAAAGAAGAGGAAGAGATTCACTGCCAGATTATTTGAAAATCCCCAAAGGACAAAGGAAGTGATTGCGGTACTTCGATTTTCTGTTTCCATGTTCAGTCAATGTAGAAACTTTAAGAAAAGGAGAGATTATGAACTGTCAAGTGCATCATTTAGGGTAGAATACCATGGAACAAAAAAAATATGGTATAGAGAAAATTATGGTTTCCACTTAAATGGCAACAATCTTCTACACTTTCATATCAATAAAATGAGGAGTTAATTTTTTCTTTGAAAATATTATTTTCCCAGGTTTGGCATTGTTTTTATAAACTTCAGGTCAGAGTTTAGTATTGATGGATTGATGGATGGATTATATGACAGCAAGTCATGCTCACTCTTAGTGAATCTTAGTTCAATGTCTCCTTTTGAGGATCCTTTAGTTGTAAGCATTTAGTACAAATTAAAAAAAAACTGAAAACAATTGTGTTTCTCCAGGAAACATTTATAGGTTTAAAAGATTAGGTAGGACTATCTGATTATGTTTTGTTCCAGCACATTTTTGTTCTATAATCTAAAGCACTTATCTCTCTCCCTGGTAAACTCTGCACCACAATGAAATACTTTAGATAAAGAAAAATAAGTTTTTCTTTGCTGATGCATTGTAAATTTTTCCCTGGTATTACATAGCCTCTAATACAAACTGCACATACACAGAATCATCTTCAAAGTCTTTCACTAAGCTACTTCAACTAATTTGACATTCACAGTTTCTTAGTCATATTGAACCTGAAATTTTCTCTATGAACCAAATTATAATTAATTATTCTCATCACCTGAAACTGCACATAGTTTTGTATGATTTTTTCATTGTCCTCCATTAAATCAATAACTACAAAACAATACCAAGGGTGATTATTTTTAAGAAGAGAAACAAACTTATAAATACAAAGTGGTAGAATTCTACCACTGAACAGGCTTGTTATAAAAATCAGTATTTTATTCTGAAGACTTTCTGGCAGATAAATGTCATGCAGAACCAAACTCTACCAATCAATTGGTTTGGGATGAAAATAAGACATTATAGATTTATGTAAATAGTATCCACTGCCCTGAAAAATTAATAACAAAATAAATGTTATCAACGTTTGTACTTTTCTGAGTCAGGGTAGGAAGGTTTTCAATATGTAATAAATAAAAGTTCATTAAAGTTCTGAGGAATGTACTTTAAAAATTGGAAGATATCTTGTGATAAATCAGAATACTGCTATATTTCCTATATTATTTTCATCAACCAAAGTCCTCAAGATATACTTCTTACCATTTTCTGCTAATATATTGTCTGCTTCTATTTCAGCTAACATGGAACTTTCTATTGTGTATTCTAAGAACTTTAAAAAATATATCACATTTCCCCTAATGTTGTAGTGTTTATATTTTAGGAAAATTATATAGAAAATTAAATGCATTTAATTTAAATGCATACATTTTCTATCATACTTGTAATTCTAATCTCCTCAAGTACAAAATATGGATATTACTTTATTTAAAATATGTTACTACCAAAACGTTCATAATTAGCCCACAGTGTTTTATTAGGAGTAATATTTGAGAATTGGGAGATGGTTAAAAAACATTTAAAATTTTTGCTTCTGTTCTTAAGAATTTCTTTTTTTCTTCTAGAAAATCAAGAAAAAAGCAGTGCAGAATGAGGTTTACCTGATTCTCTTTGCTGATTTCTTTAGCTTGAAAAATGCTGCATATGTTTTGCTGCTAAAAACTTATAAATGTTCATTTTATTACATTCACATGAGCTTCCTTAGTGAATTGTTTCTCTTGGGGAAAGCATACAGACCTTCATAATAATTAGGGATATTGTAACTAGAGGAATCACCTTAATGTTTAATTTGTTTTTTGTGTTATGCCCCCAAATACAGTGTTTGTGAAGTTTTCATTTTCCCAAATATCCTAATAACTTTGCTGAATCTCTGGAATTCCCCATAACGAGGGACCATATTTACACCGTGGAAGTAAGGATGCCATTACTGGTCAAGGCTCCATTAGGAAGCCTAATTTTGCAATTGGTTATTGTATTTGATACTTGATTTTTCTTTGGGAAAACAAGATAGAGTATGTTGTGTCCTGGGCCTGCCAAGGAAACTCAGCAGGCCCAGAACTGTTGCAAAAGGTCCCGGGCAATTCCAAAAGTTGCCCGGGACCAGACAGAGTGGCGCCAGCCTTTTGCGCATGTGCAAGGCATGAAAATGCTATATTCTGACTTCCAGTTCCGGATCGCGGTGCCTCTAGCCAAACGGGGAGATTTGTCTCCTCGTTCGGCTAGTTTCCCTCTGTCAGTAGACCCCAGTGGGGGTCGAAAGTCATGCCTGGAGGGTGCGATTACCATCAACGAGGCTGCGCTCAGCTGCAGAGGAGCGGCCTCTAGCTGTCCGAGCTGACTCTGAGGGCCGACGGAGCAGAAGACTGGCCATAAAATGGCCGATCACCTAGCCACACCAACCGCAAGTCACAAGAACAACTAAGCATGAAGAACCACCATGGTGAATCCGGGTGAGACCTTTCCTTCCCCCGCTATCCTGATTTTTCCTGTAAGAGTATCTATTTTCCCTTATTAAGAAAGCAGCGGCTGCTTATATGTGGAAAGAAGAGCTAAAAAGAAAAGGATTATTTTTTTTTATTTTTTTTTATTGTTTGACTGCTGTGGGCTGAATTTCAGGGGAAAGAAGGGAAAAGAGACATTGTTACTTTCCTTTTTTAATTTGATAATGTAGAAGACAGTTTTTGTTGATCTTTTTTAAAAAAAGAAAGAGAGAAAACTTTCCTTTTTTGTTCTTTTTTAAACTGAATTAACTTGGGGAAGAAAAAGAAGAAGAAAAAGACTTTATAGTCCACTGAGGACGTCTGGTGGTGAAAAAGCGAAACTTCAACTGTATTTCTCCTTGTTATTTGAAGATGATGGGATAATAAAAGAGAAAAAATAACTGGACAGCTGGGTGGTGAAGCTGGCTATTAGACTTTTGGAGGCGGATATTTGTGGATTTTTCTTAAGTAGTCTCTAATAAAGGAATAGGCAAAGCTACCACCAAAATGGCTGAAAGTTATCCACATCTTGACTATGATTTAATACTGGAAAAAATATTAGAATTTAGAGAAGATTTTAAAACTTATGGGAAATCTTGGAGAAAATCCAAAGATGCCACCTTGATTGACCCTTTAATCATGAATCAAGTTATGGAACAAGGAATAATAGAAGATGAACAGAATAATCCTGAACAGACCTACTTACAACTTAAAGAGACAGAGACACTATTCTTACAACCTAATTGTGAATCTGCATTAAGAGAAAATGTGGAAACCACTGAATCAACTAATGCTACGCATTAGGACAATTTTGGACAATTGGACAATTTTGATGACCAAGAAATAACTGTAATTGACCCAACTCAATTACCAAAAATAAAAAAGATTGACACCCAGACAAAACTTTTTGGAAATTACAATAAAGAGGAAAGGGAAAGAAAATTTGTTCAGTTTGAATCTGTTAGGAATCCTTGTAATCAAATCTTGAGGTTTGATAACTGAAAAACCTTACTGTGGGAACCAAATTGGCATAGGAAGAAAGCTAGAGTCAGATTTAAATGTGATACAAAATGTTATTTGACGGGTTAAAAAGGCTTAGAAATTGTGTCTGATTTAATGATGAATGAAGGATGTAAATTTACTGTTACTATGGTTGATAATAATTTGAGGGAGTTAATCTTTCTAGAGGACAAAAAGACCTTATAGAAGTACATTGACGAAATGATTGAATATATCTAGTAAAAAAGGAAAAAAGAAAGAGAATATGTCTGATTTAATTAGGAATGAAAGATGAGAATTGCCTGATATTATAATTGACAAGTATTTGAAGATATAAAGATATATATATATATGTAGATTGATGAAATGATAGAATATATTCTTAAAAATAGAACTGTATTTGTTGGACTTATATTATTATTTTAAATATGATAACTATGTTGTAATAGAGAGAGAGGAAGAGCTATTTGTGATAAGGGGAAAAAAATCTGTCTCAATGAACGATTGTGTATTAAGGATACCTGAAATCACAATTATATACTTACTAAAATGTAGTCGGAGTATGACAACTGTAATGAGTATAGCCTAAAAACAGGATATAGATTATAATTCCATGCGTTTGATGACCTTTGTAATTGCATAAATTTTAATAAGCAATATCATATTCAATTTGAGCTATATTTATATGACTTTGTCTTTGAATGATTGGACATCCTGACCACCACATTGTGTCCTAAGCTTTTGGGGAAAGATGGGAAAAATTAATAAAAAAAATTTTTTTATCTTTTTTTTTAAAGGAAAGAAATATTTACTGAGAAGATTAAAATAGAAGTATTAATGTATAATATAGATAGTGAAATTTGGAGAGAGGAGTTGCTCGGACATTACCCCTGAACTGCATCTGAAGAAAGGAGAGGAGAGAGGAAAGAGTGAAGGAGGGGAGAAGGAAGTAGGAAGGTTGGAGGAGAAGAGGAGAAGTGGAGAGAAAGGGAAGGAGAGGGGGGAAGAGGGAAGTAGGGAAGAGAAGAAAGGGAGAAAGAAGGTAGAGAAGAAAGAGTGTGGATGTGGTGAAAGGGGAAATGGGCGAGCGACACCAAAAGTTACGTGTAGGTATTTATCTCATTTTTTAAAAAAAAAGTACTGTATATATGAATGTAAAAGAACATATGGTAACATCTTATAAATATCATGGTATATGTATTGGGGAGAGTTTGGAATGAAATTGACAAAGCCTTAAAATAGGTTTAACAGAAATTTATGACAGAAATGGAATATATTAAATTTATATGTTTTTGTTTTTTGTTTTTTGTGGGTGAGGGAAATAGAAAGGTGAAAGTGAATGTATTAAGTTGAGCTGTTTATGTATGTTTTTATTCTGGAATTTTTGTCTACCCAATCACCAAGGTGTGTCTTAAGCACCTATTGTTAAAATCATAAAACCAATAAAATATTTTTCAAAAAAAAGAAAGAAAGAAAGAAAACGCTATATTCCTATTGGTTGTCAATGTCTGGGGGTTTTGGTTATATAAAAGGTCGGCGTGCCTTTTCACTTTTGCTTGTGTTGTGAGTAGTGAGAACACTGTGAGTATTAAAGGATTGTTGGATACACCATGTGTTGTCATCTTTGTGAACGAACCCAAGAATACAACACTGGCGACGAGGATGGGATTCTTCTGCAACAAAAGAAGAGTAATTGATGAAGAAGAGCAGAGGGAAGACGGTGTCTAATTAGCATCCAGCCTGCCAGTACAGAGTCGCTGGAGGGTGAGTTTGGCTACCAGACCCTTTCCCTTTTTGCCAGAAGGTTTGCAGAGGAACAAGTGGGAAGTTCGCAGTTCAGAATGGCAAAGATTGGCCGGATTTTTAATTTTGACACTTCACACCCTGAGATGTGGAACTCTTATGTGGCTAGAGTAGAGAATTACTTTAGGGTGAACCAAATCAGAGAAGATGGATTGAAGGCTGCAATCTTGTTGTGTGTTTGTGGGCAGGAAGCATTTGAAATTGCAGAAAACTTGGTGGCTCCTGCACCATTAGAGTCGGTGGCATATACCGATTTAAAGAAGTTACTAAAGGAACATTTTCAGCCAAAGCTGTACGTCATTGCTTTGAACAGAGGGACCAAAAGCAAGGAGAATCTGCTACTGATTATATTGCAGCCTTAAGAAGAGCAGCTAGGTTGTGCTAGTTTAAAGACTTAGAATAGAGGCTGCAAGATAGATTCGTGTGTGGGCTAAGGAACAGAGACTTGCAGCAGAAGATATTTGCCAAGGAAGAGATTTAATTCCAAGATGCGCTGCAAGAGGTTACCGCAGAGGAAGCAGCAGGCAGGGCTGTGAAAGCCTTGCAAATTACTAAAAGTTCTATAGAAACTGCTATGGTCCATCAAGAGGACATTCGAGAAGGATCAGACACAGATCCTGAAGATGAGGTGAATAGACTTTCCCAGCCAGCTGAAAGGAGGCAGAAGGAACATCAGGACAAGGCTCCAGCATCCCTTCAATGCTTCGGGTGTGGAGGTCATCACAAGTGAGCTGACTGCAAATTTCATTCTGCCATCTGCAGATCGTGTGGCAGGCAAGGCCACATAGCATCCATTTGTTTGGGTCGATAGAAGGTCCAACCTCATGAAGAATTGCGTCTGAAAGGTACCAGGGTCCCCAGCCAACATAGGGTGGGCTTTTGCGCATCGCGCATAAGCATATTAAGGACAGGAATACATAAGCCCCTTAAAAAGAAACTGTCTCTTAACATAAGGTTGCAGGGTGTTCCATTAGCAATGGAGTTGGACACTGGGTCCACTCTCTCCATTATTTCTAGTGACACTTTTAAAAAGATTTGTAGTAGAAGCGGCCTTCGAATTAAACTCAGGCCATCCAATTTAATACTCACAGATTTTCAAAATTCTATGGTGTGTGTTAAGGAGGAGGCCACCCTTAGAGTACAGTATAAGGATTTTGATGGTCCCCAAGATGTGGTGGTTGTTGGGGCTGAACGTACGAATCTTATTGGACTCGATTAGTTTGAGGCCTTGGGAATCCATGTGACAGGACTACACAATTTTTAAATGTTTAGTCTTGTAGAAGTCTGCAGAGAGTTTGCAGATGTGTTTAATTCTGAGCTTGGATCCTATAAGGGGCCTCCCATTTTGTTGTGCTTAGATCCAAGCATTACACCCATCAGGGTTAAGCCTAGGAGGGTACCTTTTGCCCTCAGAGGAAATATCGATGCTGAGCTGGACAAGTTGCTCCAGCAAGGCATTCTGAAACCTGTGGACTCCAGCCCATGGGAAACCCCCATAGTAATGCCTTTAAAGGCTAATGGGGACATACGTATATGTGCAGACTACAAATGCACACTGAACAAGACATTACAGCAGCATGCTTACCCAGTACCTGTGGTAAGTCACATCCTGGCCTCCCTCAAGGGGGGGCATATCTTTACAAAGCTTGACTTGGCACAAGCATATCAACAGTTGCCTGTTGATGAGGCTGCTGCAGAGGCACAGACTATTATAACCCATAGAGGGGCATTTAAAGTAAAGAGACTGCAATTTGGGTTAAATGTAGCCCCTGGCATATTCCAAAGTGTCATGGAACGCACACTTCAAAGTGTTCCTGGGGTCTGTCCATACTTTGATGATGTCCTCATTGCTGGGGAATCATCTAAGAACTTAGCTGAAAGATTAAGGGCTATTTTGCTTCAGTTTCGAGAAGCAGGCCTCAAACTTAAAAGAGATAAATATAAGATAGGAGTTACTGCTACTGATTTTCTAGGGGTCAGGATTGATGCTCAAGGCATCCACCCTGCTGAAACTAAACTGACAGCTATCCAACAGGCACCAAGCCCTAAATCTAAGAGTGAGTTGGAAAATTTTTAGGATTAGTAAACTTTTACCATGCATTTCTTCCACACAAAGCTGCTGTGGCAGAACCATTAAATAGGCTATTAGACAAGCAAGCTCCTTGGCAATGGACTAAGGTCCATGAAAGGAGTTTCAATGAGGTTAAGGCCTTGCTTACTTCCAATGCTGTTTTAGCTCATTTCAATGAGCAACTACCTGTGTGCATTGCATGTGATGTATCTCCTTATGGGGTTGGGGCTGTACTCAGCCACCTGCAGGCTGATGGAACTCAGTTTCCTGTGGCATATTATTCAAGGACTCTGTCTTCTGCTGAGCGTAACTATGCTCAAATTGACAGAGAGGCTCTGGCCATAGTGGCTGGAATTAAGAAATTTCACGATTTCTTGTATAGCCGCCATTTCACCGTCTTTACTTACGATTAGCCTCTGTTGGGCTTATTTACTACGAACAAACAAACCCCGCACATCATCTCTCCTCAAATGTTGACATGGTCCATCTTCCTGTCACCATATGACTATACATTATTTCATAAACCACGAAAGGAGATGGGCCATGCAGATGGCCTGAGTAGATTACCATTGAATCAAGTAGAGCCAAATCCTGCTCCAGCCATTAATATTCTGTCTATCCAAGAGTTTCCTGAGTCTCCCTTCAATGCTAGGGATGCGGCTGCAGAAACTGCCACTGATCACACACTTGCACGCGTGCTGACATGGGTTTTGTCAGGTTGGCCTGACAAGTGCCCAGATCTGGAGTTCCAAAACTTCTGGTACAAGAGACACAAGTTATCCACTTTCATGGGTTGCCTGTTATGGGGGAAGCAGAGTAGTAATCCCAGCCTCTTTGAGATCTAGAATCTTGATCTCTCTGCACAAGGGAAATCCTGGTATAGTCAGGATTAAAGTGCTTGCGCATAGCCATCTGCGGTGGCCTGGCCTTGACAAAACCATCAAGGCCCAGGTGCATGGGTACCAAGTGTGCCAACAGTCCTGGCCTGAAATGCCTCAGGCACCAATACATAGGTGGGAGGAAACACAGTCACCATGGTCTAGAGTGCATATAGATTACGCTGGGCCCTTTCAGGGGCAATTCTTCCTGGTTGTTGTCGATAGCCATTCCAAGTGGCTAGAAGTTGTTCCTGTTTCCTCCACTACTACTGTCAGGACCATCCAGGTGTTGAGAGGTATTTTTGCATCACACGGCCTTCCAGATGTTCTGGTCTCAGACAATGGTCCTCAATTTACCTCTTCTGAGTTCCAGACTTTTCTCCAAGCCAACATGATCTGGCATGCGACTTCGGCTCCCTTCCACCCATCATCCAATGGACTAGCTGAGAGAATGTTGTGCACCACCAAAGATGCCCTCAAGAAACAGACTTATGGTAACTGGCATCACAGGTTAGCAGATTTCCTTCTTGCACACCGCACCACACCATGCACTGCCACAGGGAAGAGCCCTGCTGAACTCCGCTGGGGTCATCGCCTCATCACAAAGCTGGAAAGGCTGCACCCTGACTGGGTGGCTTCATAGGTGTCACAACCACGGGCACCTAGGAGACTCCAAGTGGGCGATCCGGTCTGGGCGAGGAACTATGCTCCTGGGCATCTGTGGGTGCCTGCTGTCATTTCTACGATCTCTAGACCTCTATCATACGAAGTAACCTTAAATGATGGCCATGTTCTCTGGCGTCATATTGGTCAACTGTGTTGGCTGTTTTCGCCTAGGGTTGCTGTCCCTGACTCCGCTCTCGGATCAACATCCTAAGATACAACCTCACACTTCAGGTCAACTTGACGGGGCACAAGCTCACTGATTCTGGGACATATCCCAGGTCACGAGGGATCTCCCAGGGGAGGTACAAGGATATCCTCAGAGTTCAGCTATTGCGCCAAACAGGGAGTTCCACAAAGGCGAGGTTAGCCATGGAGGCAACTCCTGACTGTGGCACCTTGTCCTCAGGGGACTGGGAGTATTGGGGCACACCTGCAACGCAGGGCACATCCGAGACTGGTCACTTCTCTGAGGGACTAAGTTCCCTGGAACCAACCAGGATAGTAGGGGAATCCTCAGCACCTTCAGAAGGCTGGGGAAATTCAGCTTCTTTTATGGAGTCTGGCAATTCAGCTGGCATGCCCTACCAGGTGTCACCTGCAAAACCTGTGCATAAAAGTCCTGGTCTAGCGAGCCCAACAGAGGGGCCAGTAGGCCAGGTGCCCTTAAGGTCAAGTCCTGGGCTGTTTGGCTGTGCAGGTGAGTTGTCAGGCCAGGCACCCTCCCTAACCTTGCGTAGGTCACAACAGGCTAAGGCCCCTCCTAAACACCTAGGCGAGTATGTGAGGTTCTTGTCGGTATGAGAACAATACAAGTCTTGGTAGGAGGTGAGACCTATGAGGGTAAAAGATGAACACGTGAAGTCACATTAGAGAGTGGCTTGTATGTAGTCAGATTATTATTTACTTAACTTAATTTTTTATATATTTATATTAATTTAATTATTTGTGTTGATTGTAAGAAATAAGTGTGTGTTCTATCTAGGGGGGAGGGGTGTTTTGTCCTGGGCCTGCCGAGGAAACTCAGCAGGCCCAGAACTGTTGCAAAAGGTCCTAGACAATTCCAAAAGTTGCCTGGGACCAGAAAGAGTGAAGCCAGCCTTCTGCGCATGCGCAAGGCACGAAAACGCTATATTTCTATTGATTGTCAATGTCTGGGGTTTTGGTTATATAAAAGGCCTGCGTGCCTTTTTGCTTTTGCTTGTTTTGTGAGTAGTGAGAAAACTGAGAGTATTAAAGGATTGTTGGATACACCATGTGTCATCATCTTTGCGAACAAACCCAAGAATACAACAGAGTTCACAATGAAACAGCTTTAATACTTGAGTATTCAAATTTCAGAGTCTTTTCCTAATCATGAAATTCCCCTTGAAGCTGGAAGGACTGAACTTCTACCTGCATGATTACAGTACTTAAAGTTTTTTCTTTTTCTTTTGGCATTTCTTTTCAGGATACAAGCTGAGATGAAAATAGATTGTAATAGCACTAATAGCACTAATGGCAATCTTTTGGAGTGCAAGAGATAGGATTATTATATGAATGAATTCTCCCAGAATTCCTTGACAGAAATTTGAATTCTGTAAGTATCTATTTTACAGTCTGAGTCAGTTTTGCTATATGCTGCTATATAGTGTAAATGGAAGGATCAAGTAAATGCACACTAAAGGGCAGCACGTAGCAGAATTATATTTTAATTTCTCTTATTTATCTGTTATTTTATTTATTCAGTTTCTATAGCTGACCATCTCAATGTATTTGACTCTGTAAAACACTATAATCCCATTTATCTATACCTGCCACTTCCTAGAGACATATAGCACCTGATATGAAAATGTGGGAGTGAAGACAGCCCAAGAAATCATGAAATTGTGCAATTTGAACAGTCCATGGCCCAACTATCTGATGAAGTTTTCCTAATGGTCCCAAAGGAAAAGAACAATTGGAGTTATGGTTTCAATGTTATGCAATTCAGACTTCCTATTGGTCATATACATACAATTCCCCAAATTGTGGTCTTGAGTTGGAAAGGAATCCTGAGCCTCACAGTAGTTAAAGATTTTTTTTTATTTTTTTTATTACTTAGATTTCTATGCCGCCCTATTTCGAGAACTCAGGGCGGCTCACAACATAAATACTACATGTAGAAATCTAATATATAAAAAACATTTATAAACCCGTCAATTAAAAGACCAATCATCCACAACAAACATACAAACATACATACACTGGCTGGGACCAGGTGTTAACTGTCCCAGGCCTACCTGGACTTTGTTAAGCACTACATAGATTTAGCTTCCAAATGTATCCAAATGGAATTTGCAATTCAAGAAAGTCCATTCCAAAATAAATTCCAAATGAAACATGTTGAGAGTTTATTGATAAATGTTTCCATAAATGTTCAGTAAGAATTCTCTTGCACCTATGACATAAATAGATGTGAAGGAAGATTGTTCCAGTTTCCACCCTCTAATAAACTCTCTCTCTCTCTCTCTCTCTCTCTCTCTCTCTCTCTCTCTCTCTCTCTCTCTCTCTCTGTGTGTGTGTGTGTGTGTGTGTGTGTGTGTGTGTAGACACTATGATATAATATACACACACACACAAGCACATACATACATACATAAATACATATATACATACACTATTCATTAGAGGATATAATTTTTATTTATGTCACAGGTTTGAAAATAACAATAGCACTTAGACTTATATTTATTTATTTTATTTTATTTATAATTTGACTTATATGCCGCCCTTCTCCCTAGACTCAGGGCGGCTCACAGCAAAAATACAAGTACAAAAATATAAATCAATTAAAATAGTAATATACAATATAAAAACTATATAAGTATTACCACTCATACAACATACAGTACCAATCAAAGGCCAGGGGCAGAGCACAGCTCACACGCCCCAAACCTGTCTGCATAAATGTGTTTTTAAGAGTTTTCGGAAAGCTAGGAGGGAGGAAGCAGTACGAACCTCTGAGGAAGTTGGTTCCAGAGGGCTGGGGCAGCAAGAGAAGGCCCTAACCCTAGGTCCCTAGGTCCCGCCAGACAGCACTGTCTAACAGACGGGACCCGTAGGAGGCCAACCCTATGTGCCCTAACCGGTCGCTGGGATTCATGGGGCAGAAGATGGTCCCGCAAGTATCCTGGCCCATTGCCATATAGGGCTTTATAGGTCATAACCAACACTTTGAATTGTGTTCGGAGACCAATTGGTAGCCAGTGCAGCTCACGGAGGGCTGGAGTGATATGAGCATGTCTTGGGAGACCCAAGATGGCTCGCACGGCCGCATTCTTAACTACTTGCAGTCTCCGGACATTCTTCAAAGGTTGCCCCATGTAGAGAGCATTACAGTAGTCGAATCTCAAGGTGACAAGGGCATGGGTGACTGTGAGGAGTGACTCCCAGTCCAAATAGGGCCGCAACTGACGCACCAGGAAAACCTGGGCGAATGCCCCCCTCGCCACAGCCGAAAGATAGTATTCTAAACTTAGCTGTGGATCGAGGAGGACACCCAAGTTGCGAACCCTCTCCAACGGGGATAAAACCTCCCCTCCCAGAGTGATGGATGGACAGATGGAATTGTCCTTGGGAGGCAGAACCCATAGCCACTCCATCTTGTCGGGATTGAGTCTGAGCCTGTTGGCACCCATCTAGACCTCAACAGCCAACAGGCACCGGTTCATCACTTCCACTGCTCCGCTGTAATGACGTGGGGTAGAGATATAGAGCTGAGTGTCATCAGCATATTGATGACAACTCACCCCGTGTCGATGTATGATCTCACCCAATGGCTTCATGTATATGTTAAAAAGCAGAGGTGAGAGAACAGACCCCTGAGGGACTCCACACGGAAGAGACCTCAGAGCCCATCTCTGACCTCCTGCGAACACCGACTGCAACCGGCCAGAGAGGTAGGAGGTGAACCACCACAAAACGGTGCCCCGCACTCCAAGCCCCTCCATCCTGTGCAGAAGGATACCATGATCAATGGTATCGAAAGCCACTGAGAGGTCAAGAAGCACCAGGATAGTGGAATAACTTCTATCCCGGGCCCACCAGAGATCATCGGTCAACACGACCAAAGCAGTTCCGTGCTGTAACCGGACCTGAACCCAGACTGCTGAGGGCCCAGATAATCAGTTTCATTCAAGGACCATTGGAGTTAGAGTGACACCACCTTCTCAACAACCTTCCCTAAAAAGGGAAGGTTGGAGACTGGATGATAGTTATTTAAAACTGCCGGCTCCAAGGAAGGCTTCTTGAGGAGGGGGCACACAATTGCCTCCTTTAAGGGAGCCGGAATGGACCCCTCCCTCAGTGAAGCATTAACAACAGCCTGGACCCAGCTTCATGTCACCGCCCTGTTACCCGAAACCAGCCAGGAGGGGCACGGGTCCAGTAAACAGGTGGCAGAACTCACAGCTCCAATGGCCTTGTCCACGTCATCAGGAGTTACCAGATCAAACTCCTCCCATTCAACAGGACTAAGATGGGCCTCTGTCATCTCAACTGACTCATTGTCAGCCGACACTGTATACCAATTGGAGTCCAAGTCGGCCCGGATCTGAGCGACCTTGTCCGCGAAAAAGCTATTAAATTCTTTGGCATTGCCCTGCAAAGGTTCCTCTCTCCTCCCCGTATCAAGGAGAGAGTGAGTCACCCTAAACAGGGCAGCCGGACAAGATTCCGCAGACGCAATCAATGCGGAAAGATACTGAGATCTTGCCGTAGTGATTGCTTCCAAATAGGTCTTAATATAAGCTCCCAATTTGGTTCAATCAGATTCGGATCTGCTTTCTCTCCATTGCTTCTCTAAACGTCTCTTCTGGCGCTTCATCCCCCTGAGTTCCTCGGTAAACCAAGGAGATCTCCTGGGTCTGCTACCACGGAGAGGTCGCAATGGCGCAATCCGGTCTAGAGCCCCCGTAGCGGCCATATTCCAGGCCGACACTAGGGACTCCGCCAAACTGTGTACGAGCGAATCCATCAATCCCCCAAGCGCCCTTTGAAACCCAATAGGGTCCATCAGGCATCTGGGGTGGAACCATTTAATTGGTTCCGGCTCCCTGCGAGAGAGGATTGGTGTCGTAAACTCAAGCCGTAGCAAAAAATGATGTGTCCATGACTTGGGCAACACTTCTAATACCCTTAATATCAGATCATTCCTCAAGTGTTCCGAGAGAAAAATGAAGTCAGGTATGTGTCCCCTCTCATGGGTTGGGCCCTCAATTACTTGTGTCAGGTCCATGGTTGCCATGGAAGCCATGAACTCCTGCACCAACCCAGAGGACTCACCGAGTGACGGCACATTAAAGTCCCCCAAGACAATAAGTCTGGGGAACTCAACCGCCAACCCGGCTACCTCCTTGAGTAGCCATAGGGCTGTATAAACGCAGCTGGGAGGCAGGTACGTAAGCAACAGACCCACCTGTACACCTAGGTCCAACCTCATAAGGAGGGACTCACAACCTGATATCTCGGTAGCAGCGAGTCTGTGCAGCCCGGGTGTCTCCTTAGCTATAATTGCCACTCCTCCCCCCCTTCCCTGTAGTCGCGGCTGATGCCATACCTGAAACCCAGCTGGACACATCTCAGAGAGGGGAACTCCTCCCTCTGGGGTCAGCCAGGTCTCAGTTACACATGCAAGGTCTGCCTCCTCATCTAGAATCAAGTCCCGGATGAGGAGAGCTTTATTTACCACCGACCTGGCATTGAGCAGCAGCAGCCTGAGTCCAGGGTCCGGATTTCGCTCATTACCAATACTCCAGGAGAGGGTCCGGGAGCCGGAACAAGAGATCGCTTTCAAGCAGCAAGGCCTTGTTCCCCGAGAGCAGTCTACCCCAGGCCTCCCATCATATCTGCCTCTTCCCCATAGGACCGGTATAGACTGGCCCTCTGGTCCCTCAGAGCAAGGCTCCTCCACTTCACTAGGTTCCACAATTGCAGACAGGTCGGCCCTTCCATTTATCATACAACCACCCATCCATTCAGCCCAATTCACTCCGCAATCAGTCAATCCCCCCACATCATTCACAACATCCAGAAAGAATCAATTAAAACAGTATTAAACACATTTAGATTATTTAAAAATTAGACAAATAATAATTAAAAACAATTCAAAAAACATAGTAGTAGAAACAGGCGTGCCAGATGTTAATCCTGCCGCAATAATTATAGCTATGCCTGTATTAGTCCCTCCTAAGATAAAACCTGTGGTAGGTTTTTGGCTAAAATATACTGCTTCACGATGGTTTACAGCACTCTCTAAGCCAGGGTTGTCAAACTCGCAACATCACATGACGTGTTGCGACATATTGCGATTTTTTTTCCATTGCCGGCAATGGGGTGGGTGCGGTTTCTCCATGACTCATCCGGTCCATGGGCCTGCAGTTTGACACCCCTGCTCTAAGCAGTTTACAGAGACAGCATATTGCCCTTAACAATCAGGGTCCTCATTTTACTGGCATCTATTTATGTCAAAGTTTAATGAGCAACAGCATCCATTATATATACCTCACTCATTAGTAACCAACTTTGGGCCCATGGCACCATGAGTTTAATTTATATTTGCAAAGAGGAAATATAAATCAACCTAATTTATCTATCATTTCAGTGAAATGATTGGAAAAGTAACTAGGAAGTTGAGTTGACAGAGAGTTGTCTTTGAGTCAGCCAATCTGAAGATTACTAGAAGAAATTTGCAATACTGTCTCTCATTCATCAGGATGTTTTATTCTGCAGTGTGGCTTGCAGGCTATATTCACAACAATAAGCAAAGATGGTCAATTATATTTTCCCTTATTGCAAGTAGAAGCCAGAGATCATCTACTAAAAGTTGCAATTCCTTAATTGGATCTTCAGTTGTTAAATGAGTGACTAATTGCTTGATTGCTTGACTGATTTACTGTGCATTTGCACCATTCAGTACAATAATTTAGATTAGATAGATAGATAGATAGATAGATAGATAGATAGATAGATTGATAGATAGATAGATAGATAGATAGATAGATAGATAGATAGATAGATAGATAGATATAGAAGGCAGTATAAAGAAATATAAACAAAAGTTTTTAAGGCAATATATGGAAAATAAAAATATCACTATAGAAGTCGATAAATTTACCAGATTCATGAATGAATATCAGATATAAGAAAGAATAAGAAAACAGAAAAGAATAAAACAAGTGTCACAGTAATGAGGTAATAAATTTGCCATGATGATAAAATCAAGTAAAATAAAACAAATCATATAAATTCTAAAATATGTAAATGGTTTTGGAAAAACAAATTAAATGATCAGAGGATAAAAGATTTTATAATTCCTGACTGTTCCTTGGAGGCATTTGAACTCAGTACCTGATATAGACAAACCCAGAAAGATAGAAAGAGACAGTGAGGTACATTGTTTGTGTGTTTGTGTACATAGAGACAGAGGGAGATAAACACATGCATGTGCGTACACTTATATATGTGTTCATCCGGTGCCCTGGATCGAGTTGTGCCTTTGCGGCCTCTGATTCGGCGTGGGTCTCGACCGGCCCCGTGGTATAACGAGGGGTTGAGAGAGATGAAACGCCGGAAAAGACGCCTAGAGAGCAGTTGGAGATCGAGCCGTGCCGAATCTGACCGAACATTGGTAAGAGACCATATTAGGTCCTACCTAATGGCGATAAGAGCAGAGAAGTGTTCCTACCTCACTGCTCTTATTGCGTCATCAGATAACCGCCCAGCCTCCTTGTTTAGGGTGACCCGCTCCCTCCTTCATCAGGAGGTGAGGGGAGACCCCTTAGAGGGTAGAGCTGAGGATTTCGGAAAATATCTGTATGATAAAATCGCTCAGATACGGGAAGGCTTCGACTTCAACTGGGTATGTCCAATGGGAGAGGCGGAGGCTGGTCTTGAGACTGTTACCTGGGTTGAGTTTGACCCCGTGACCCCCGAGGACGTGGACAGGTTGCTGGGGGGACTTAGGGCGACCACATGTTTACTGGACCCGTGCCCCTCCTGGTTGGTGCTGGCCTCCCGGGAGGTGGTACGAGGCTGGTTCCGAGCAATTATCAACGCTTCCTTGAGTGAGGGTGTCTTTCCCGCTGCCTTGAAAGAGGCAGTGGTGAGACCCCTCCTCAAGAAGCCTGCCCTGGATCCAGCCGTTTTATCAAACTACCGTCCCGTCTCCAACCTTCGCTTTCTTGCGAAGGTTGTTGAGAGTGTGGTTGCCCGACAGTTCCCGCAGCACCTGGAGGAATCGTCATATCTCGATCCGTTCCAGTCGGGCTTCAGGCCTGGCTACAGCACGGAAACAGCATTGGTCGCATTGGTGGATGATCTCTGGCGGGCCCAAGACAGGGGTTGCTCCTCTGTTCTGGTGCTATTGGACCTCTCGGCGGCTTTTGATACCATCGATCATGGTATCATGCTGCAACGGTTGGAGGGGCTGGGCATAGGAGGCACTGTCTTGCAGTGGTTCTCCTCCTTCCTCTCTGGCCGGATGCAGTCTGTGTTGACAGGGGGCCAGAGGTCGACCCCGAGACCCCTCGTATGTGGGCTACCTCAGGGGTCGGTCCTCTCGCCTCTACTGTTCAACATTTATGTAAAGCCGCTGGGTGAGATCATCCGTGGTTTTGGCGTGGAGTACCACCAGTACGCTGATGATACCCAGCTGTACATTTCCACGCCAAACCACCCCAACGATGCCCTTGCCGTGCTGACCCAGTGCCTGGAGGCCATGCGGGTATGGATGGGGAGAAACGGACTCAAGCTCAACCCCTCCAAGACCGAGTGGCTGTGGTTACCGTCGTCCCGGTACAGCCAGCTGATTCCATCGCTGTGTATTGGGGGCGAAACAGTGGCTCCCACAGGAAGGGTTCGCAACTTGGGAATCCTCCTGGACTCACGGCTGTCCTTAGAGGACCATCTGACGGCCGTGGCCGGGAGGATGTTCCACCAGGTTTGCCTGGTGCGCCAGTTGCGTCCCTTCCTAGACCGGGACTCGCTACGCACAGTCACTCATGCCCTCGTGACCTCCAGGCTGGACTACTGTAATGCTCTCTACATGGGGCTCCCCTTGAGGTGCATCCGGAAGCTCCAACTTGCCCAGAATGCAGCCGCGCGGGTAGTGATGGGAGCGTCATGGCGCTCCCACGTAACACCGCTCCTGCGTGAGTTGCACTGGTTGCCGGTGGTCTTTCGGGTGCGGTTCAAGGTGTTAGTGACCACTTTTAAAGCGCTCCATGGCATCGGACCCGGATACTTACAGGACCGTCTACTGCCAGCAAATACCTCCCGCCGTCCGGTACGCTCCCACAGAGAGGGCCTCCTCAGGGAGCCGTCGGCCAGACAGTGCCGGCTGGCGACCCCCAGGGGGAGAGCCTTCTCTGTGGGAGCTCCCACGTTATGGAACGAGCTCCCCCCGAACTCCGTATAATAACAGATTTACGCACCTTCCGTCGGGAACTAAAAACATTCCTTTTCCGACAGGCCGGCCTGGCATAGAAGCTTCTGAGTATTTTTTAAGATTTTAAATTTTGTATGTTTTGGGTTTTAGGATTTTGGCCAAATGATTTAATTTATTTTTAATTATTTTAAATTTTGTATATTTATATGTTTTTTAAAGTTTAGGCTGTACACCGCCCCGAGTCCTTCGGGAGAGGGGCGGTATAGAAATTTAATAAAATAAATAAATAAATAAATAAATAAATATGTGCGGATACATTTTACAAGGATTTGTAGCCCATTAATCTTTTGATCACTTCCTTCACTTCTATGTTTTTCAGGCTGTAGATAAGGGGGTTGAGCATGGGTGTTGAAATCTTGTATTGAATAGAGAAGAGTTCATCGACAATAATTGAGGAAGCTGAGCTAGGTCTCATATTTCTAAAGCAGGCAGTGCCATAATACAAAACCACAACAATAATGTGAGAACTGCAGGTAGAGAAAGCTTTCCTTTTTGCTTCTGCAGAATTCAGTTTCAGGATAGTTGAAATGATATGAATGTAGGAGACAAGAATGATGATCAATGGACAACCAGAAACAGCACTACCAGAGATCAGAAATGCCATCCAATTGGAGGATGTTTCTGGGCAGGATAATGCAAGTACAGATGGAAATTCACAGCTGAAATCTGTGATAAAATTTGGTCCACAGAAATCTAGTTTCAAAGCAGGTAATATATTTATCATGGCACATGAGAAACCAACTACTCATTCTCCACCCACCAGCCACCTACAACATGCTTTGTTCACAATTTGAACATAATGGAGGGGCCTGCAAATGGCAGCATATCGGTCATAGGCCATTGCTGCAAGGATGTAATCTTCAGTACTTCCTGTGATGAAGACAAAAAAGATCTGAATAAAGCACCCAGAATAAGAAATATTCTTTTTTGCCCAGAAAATCACCAGCAGTTTTGGGATAGTGATGGAAGAAAAGCAGATATCAATAAAAGCAAGATGTGTTAGAAAAAAAAAATACATGGGGCTTGAGAGATGACTGGTGACTTCCAGAATTATGATATTTCCCAGTAAGGTTAGGGCATACATAAGTAAAAATATCATAAAGAGAAAAGTATTGATTGTCATGCTGTATGAAAATCCCAGAAGGGCAAATGCTGTTACGGTGGTGTTCTGATTTTCCATTTTGATTTTCAGACGATGTACAATCCTCAAGTAAAGAAGAGAACATGAACATTCAGTGACACAATTTAGGATATAATGCCATGTATTGCTAGAAGTATGAATGAAATGGCAAGGAAAATGAACCAGGAATGGAGAATATTCTTTATTACATGATGTATATTAAAACAAATACATTCTTCATTTTCCAGCATGCAACTCAACATGCAAACAATTTATAATCATTTGAAATAAGCTTTTTTTGTTGAATTTCTAGAACTTTTAAAATGTGCATATAAATCTCTCCAGGACTTTAGAGTTGATATAAAAATGTATTTTGAATCATTGAGCAGTGGCCCTGTGTACCTTAAGTCCTTAATGTAGTTAGACAAATTTCCTTTTCATTCTCTACTGCAAATCAGTGAAAATTACAATGTAGAATTCAATAATTTTGCCAAATCTCTTTTACAAATTTCTGGGAAGATTCTGAGGATTCTGCAAACTGGGTGATTTGAAGATTCTGCAAACTGGGTGATTTGAAGATCATATGTGGCCAGAGGATATTGAAGACCCCCCCCCTTTTGTTCATTAATTGTAAGAAACTTCTCTGCCTCCCTCCCTTCCTTTCTTCTTTCTCCAGATAAAACCTAGGATTTCCTATAGGGAAAATATCAATCTGGGTGATGGTGAAAGGAATGGTAGATTTTACAAGAAAAAAATAGGTTGAGTGAGAAAATTAGTATGTCTGTCTCTGCATTTCTTGTAACATTTTCCCCATCACTATTCTCCAGACATAGCTCCCATCAATTCCACTATGCTGCCTGAGAAGTTACAACGCAACATATCTAGTGAATATTAAATTGAAGAAAGTAGGACTTGGTAGCATATTTGTAGAATTTCAATCCTGATATCCAATGCTTTAATATTTGAAAATTTAATTTAGAAGTGATTGAACAGAAAGCTTTTGACATTCATATGTGTTAAGTAAACTGTTTCTTTTCCTCAATGATGTAGGAATATTTAACTTTCAAAAAAGTTGCATAGAACCTTCAATGGCTTGAAGATAATGGGAAATAACTACTGCACTTACCTGAATGAAAGATTTGCCAAGAATTTTCTTTTCCTCTTGTTTTCAGTTTCAATGGTTTCACACCCCAGTGGAAAATGTGATGTGTTTTAAAATCAAAACAGGTTTGATCTCAGGATATCAGAAAAATTCTGGAACAGGGTGATGATGGGAATAATGCAATCAGACAATCTTCTTCTCTTCCAGGGACAGAAAATTCCTGCTTGAAAAATGAATCACTCCTTTGCCCTACTTCAATAAAATACATCTTTTAATCCATTTTTTTTAAAAAAAATCACCAAAATCACCAAACATCAAAGATGGAAAATCAACTTCCCAAATACATTTTGAGCCCTCAAGTTTAGACTATTTAATTAGAACACTCCTATATTCACTAAGAATAATGCTTACATTTCTAATTTTCCAAGTGTATGTCTTGGAGTATGGAAAGAGGAGTGAGGGGAATAAGTAAAAATAATGTGACTCTTTTTCTTCATTAACTTACCCCTTAATCTTTGCTGCTACAAATTTTAAAAAGAATTTAGGCTGAAATCTATCTGCTGTTTGGTATAGATTCTGATTTGTTAAATGGCTGTATTGATTTTTGTTCCTAAGAACTTGAAAATATTTATTTTATATGCTGGTTCACTGTATGTTTGGTATCTGTGATATCTAACTGCTTCTTTTGGGGCAAATGATGTAAAATCTATTTGAGGAGATACAAAATGTGTTTTAAGAATCACATTTGAATTTATTTTCTTTTTATTCTCATGCTTCCAAATATGTATAATAGGGAGGATAAAAGCTAAGAATTGCTAATAGTTCTGATCTTTTTGATTTCCCAATGGAAGTCAAAATATTTACACTATTGTCCAGCTGACTGGTTAAGCACTAGTGATAAGCCTTGCCTTGCCAATTCTTTCTTTATTTTATTGTTTATTTATGTTTTCAATGTTGGTTTCCTTAGAAGTTCAAGGCAAAGTATTGGTGGGGGTATCCGCTCATTTTTATGAAGTACCATAGGAATGGGTTAAGATGAAATCAATTTGCTCCCTTGGGTGTAATTGTTTGTACTTATTTGAAATAAGAATTCAACATTTTATAGATTACAGAGAGATGAGATCTGAATGGCATCTATCTCTTTTTACATTCTTGTTACAGAGTACTCTCTTTACATATTTAAGAAGAAGCATAATTCTCCCAGCAATCCTAAAATAAAATCCTATAAGATTCTTCAGTTAGCTGATTCGTTTGTTAATGAATTTATATTTTATTATTAAGTTTATAGTCAATCTTTTCGGGCGTTCAAAATGATTAGGATGTTGTACTGCATCCTGATCTTCATCTTCATATAGATATGAATTATTGACTTAGAAGTCAGTCTTTATTTCACCAAAATCTATTTGTTTCACACTATGGAATTTCAAAAGTGATAGGTATTTCTGGATCAAATAGGCCAAATATTACATGGCTGAGTTGACAGAAATTCCAAGAAATATTGGAAAAAATAGAAAATTCTGGTAGCCTGGGTTTTAGATTTTGACAGTGGTGTGCTCTCCAAGCTTGTTTCAGTTTAGTTTCTGAATGTTTCATTACCGGACCCGGTAACATCAGCAGCAGGATTTTCTTGTCCTATTCCTCTTTAGCTTATATATGACTTGTGTGCCAGTGTGGTCAGTTATTCCTATTGGGAGTTATATTTAAATTCTGATCAGTGGTTTGTGCTGTTTGAAACTGTTCTGCCTGCTGGCACAGCGATGGATTTGATTGCAAATCAGGGCTGTTTCCGAAGGAGGCAGAGAAAGAGAGGCCCTTCAAAGGAACTGGATGAGACTATAGATAGGCCCAGAGGAAGGGAGAGAGGTTTTTGGAGGAGTTGGAGGCGGTGGCAGCATGTTCCAGGGGCAAAAAGGAGTGAGGCCTCTTTAAGGAAAAGGTGGAAGAGACAGGATCAGAAAAAGAAAAGGAGGTGAGGTTGTCATACAGGAATGCAAGCTAAATTGAGGGGTAATCCACATGGAGCTCCATTTCCATCTGTCCTGTTTGCCATTGTTTGCTCCCTAGAGATTAAAATGGATGTTCTGAAATTTGAGCAGGCCACGAACAAGGAATATATACTGGAGGTGGTGACCCTTTGAGAGCTGTATGAAACAAAATTTCATTTTGATGTATGCAGTTTGGTGCCGATTCAAAGTGACAATAAAGTATTATTATGGATCATCGTACAGTCAGCCAGATGTTCAGACTGAATTTGACATTTTGTCTACCTATCAAGTCCTTACCCAGGACCTGGGATAGGCAGATGTGGATGTTTGATGGTATTACAGATATCGTCGCAGGATGGAAGCAGTTCCTAGTAAGGCCGCATTTTGCAATTGACTAATAGCGAATTTGTCAATGCCAATGGTGTTCAAGTGGTGTTCCAGTTGTTTTGGGATTGCACCCAAGCCACCTATTACTATTGGTACTACCCTTGCTTGCTTTTGCCACAATCTTTCTATTTCTTTTTGTAGGTCTTTGTATTTTGTTATCTTCTCTAGTTCTTTCTCGTCTATTCCACTGTCTCCAGGCACTGCCACGTCCACTATCCAGACTTTTTTGTCTTTCTTATCAACAATTGTTAAGTACGTGATGTTATGTTACAGGTGCTTGTCTGTTTGAATTCTGAAGTCCCAGAGCAGTTTAATTTTATCATTTTCTATGACTTTCTCTGTTTTATGATCCCATCAGTTTTTGCTTACAGGCGAATGATATTTCTTGCAGATCTTCCAATGCACTATTGTTGCTATTTTGTCATGCTGCTGCTTGTAATCAGTCTGTGCAATCGTCTTGCAGCATCTTACCAGGTGGTCCACTTGGTCTTGTGCAGCCAGAATTAGTCCCTCGGTCTCTTTCTTCAATTGTCCTGCTCTTAGCCATTGCCAGGTCTTGTTATTATCTGCTTTCCCAGCTATTATTTTAATGTATTGGCCATGTAGTGCTTTGTCTTCCAATGCCTCTATTCTGTTCTTCATTTGGTCTTTCTTGTAGGCCAGTTTGGTCTCTCCAGTATTCAGTAAACCTTCCTGATATACTAATTTCAGTGCATCTTCATCATTGTTCTTCAGATAGTCTTGCAAAGCCATTTTTTCCTTCTTCAACCATCTGATGTACTTGCAGCATTCCACGCCTACCTATTTGCCTTGGTAGATAAAGTCTGTCAATGCCACTGCGTGGATGAAGGGAATGATTCATTGTCATTATTTTTCTGGTCTTCCTATCCATTGCTTGAGTCCAGTCCACAATTCCTGCTGTGTATCTAATGACTGGAATTGCCCACGTGTTGATTGCCTTTATGGTATTTCCTCCATTGAGTTTGGACTTTAAGATCTTCTTCACTCTCTTGATGTATTCAACTTTAATCTTTTTCTTGACTTCAGTGGGCTTGATGTTGTCAGCTTGAAGGATACTCAAGTATTTGTAGTAATCTTCCTCATCCAGACTCCTAACGTTATTTTCGTGGGGCATCTTGATTCCTTCAGTTTTCACTATTTTTCCTTGTTTGATACTAAGTGTGGCACATTTGTCCAAGCCAAACTCCATTGCAATATCTTGGCTATTTATAGTGCCATTGTTTGCTCCCTAGAGACTAAAGTGGATGTTCTGAAACTTGAGCAGGCCACGAACAAGGATTGTATACTGGAGGTGGTGACCCTTTGAGAGCTGTATGAAATAAAATTTCATTTTGATGTATGCTAATTGGTGCCGATTCAAAGTGACAATAAAGTATTATTATTATTATTATTATTATTATTATTATTATTATTATTATTATTATTATTATTATTATTATTATTATTATTTCTATTGTTGATAGGTCATTAGAATGGTCTGGTTTCTAATGTATTCATATGCTAGATCTAGATCAATATGCTTGTTAATTGCTCCTTTGGTAGAATACCAAGCCTCAATAAATTCACATGTGTGGTGGGTGTTGGCATGCCCAATATTTTTTGTTCTTTGCCAATCGAACAGGTTGACAATGTTTTGGTTTGAGATCAGGGATTTTTTGTTCATGCCATTTAACAGCTAGTTGATGTTCATGAACCCTTTTTCAACTGCCTTCCTGTTTGAAATGATAGAAGGCATTGAAGCCATAGGAACCCTGGAAGGAAGTGATCATGCAATATTGGAATTCAACATTATGGAAGCACAAGCAATAGAACACAGTCAAACTGGAGTCTTGGACTTCAAGAGAGCTAATTTCAATAAACATAGAGAGGGCTTGGTAAGGATTCCATGGATGAGAATCCTGAAGGGAAAAACAATTCAAGAAGCTTGGGAAATTTTGAAAAATGAGATAATAAAAGCCCAGTCTAGCACAATACCAACAAAGAGGAAAAATAACAGCTCTCAAAAGAAACCAGCATGGCTGCATAAAGAACTTTCTGACAAATTGAAAGATAAAAAGGACAAGTATAGAAAGTGGAAAGAGGGACACATAAATAAGTTAGCATATCAGCAAATAGCCCAAGCCTGCAAAGATGAAGTGAGAAAAGCTAAGGCTCAAAATGAACTAAGGCTTGCGACCAAAGTCAAAAATAACCAAAAAAAAGCTTCTTTCAAAATGTAAAAAACAAAAAAAAGTGAAGGAAATGATTGGTCCATTAGTGGATGAAAGTGGCAATATGGGAGAAACAGGGAGAAACCAGAACTATTCAACTTGTTTTTTGCATCTGTCTTTACACAAAGAGAAAAAAACAGACCAACCTATCAAAAAGAGTACCATAAAAAACAGAATAGAAACACAAGTTAAGATAAGCAAGAAAATGGTAAGTCCAGCATAGATGAGTTCAAATCGCCAAGACCAGATGGATTACATCCCAGAGTTCTCAAGGAACTGGCAGATGTGATCTCAGAACCACTGAACTATATTTTTCAAAGATTCTGGAGCATTGGGGAACTACCAGAGGACTGGATAAGAGCTGATGTAGTTCCCATCTTCAAAAAAGGGAAAAAAATGGACCCAGGAAATTACAGACCTATCAGCCAGACCTCAATACTTGGGAAGATCCTGGAAAAGATAATCAAACAATGAATCAGTGAACACCTAGAGGCAAACAAAGTCATTACTAAAAGCCAACATGGGTTTGTCAAAAATAGATCATGCCAGACAAATCTTATTGCATTCTTTGACCAAGTGACAAAATTAGTGGATCCTAATTTACTTGGACCTCAGTAAGGCATTTGATAAAGTAGATCACAACCTACTACTTGACAAGATTGAAAAATGTGGGGTAGACAGTATCACCACCAGTATTAGGAAAATAAAAAATGACACTCTAAAGGTCTATCAGTGTAACTAATAAATAATCATCAAATATAAAAAGCATAAGAAAACATAAAAATATAAAACTGGATGGAATAGTAATGACGTCATAAATTTGGCATTATGATAAAAGCAAATAAAATAAAGCATATAGGAACAAAACACACATATTTTAAAACAAGAAAATGATTATGCAAATGAAAATTTAAGTATTTTTACATGGAATTGAAAAGACCTTAATGTACCTCATCAAAAGGATTTCTCTGGGAAAATACCATACAGACTACCAATAAAGGAGAATATTTATAGTTCCGGGATTCTTGGTGCTCCCTGACCTTGGTTGTTTTCTTGCAGATGTTTCATTACCCAAACCAGGTGACATTATCGGTGCAGTACAATGTTACCTATTTTGGGTAATGAAACATCTGCAAGAAAGCAACCAAGTTCAGAGAGCACCAAGCATCATATAGATAACTAAAAAGGTTCTTTACATATTGTGTGAAACTCAGAATTCACGAAGACATAAGATGATGGATCAATTAAATGCAATCTTTATTACAGTTAAACAACAACCACAGCTTTAAAAGAAAACATATTGAAACTCTTCACATAATTTTGCATATTTCTTTTCTATCAGGGATTCCAAATTGTGCATTTCTTGGAGGCCTGCCTGAAAAGTTGAAGGTGAAGCAGAAAGAATCTGCAGAGTTCTTTCTCAGGGGAAAGTACAGAATATTAGAGACATCTGAATGGAGGAGAGAAGAATAGCCTTATGCCATAAAGTACGCCATTACTTTTTTTTCTCTTTTATGCTTAGGCTTCTTTTTAAAGTATTTCTTTTGGCATTTCCATCTCTCATCTCTTTCTCTGTCTCTGTTTTTTATCTGTTCCTATCTTTGATAATTTGATTTTCTTAGTTTTATCTTTATGATTTATTTTAAAAATAATGAAATTATATTAATTATGCTCTTTTGATCAAGTGAATCAAGAATTATACAAAATTCTTCATGAAGACTCTCTAAAAATGGAGAAAGTTTCATTCTTCTAGCAGGTCTCATCAATGTTGTCATAATCATCAACATCGATATATTAATTCACATATTATTTTAGAATATGATACAAGCAGAAACCTGGGACTCCTTCCTATACAAAACAATAACCATCTGAATTAGATTCATCAATAGAAGATGTTTGAACAATAGTTCTAAAAAATGTCTGGCTTCAACAGATTATCTGAATGACAATTGATCATGAAAAGAAGTCTACTAAACTATGACTACACAAAGGAAATCCACTTATTTTATTCTGTCACATCTATATCAAACAAATTAAGGAATAACTTTCCAAAATATTATGCTATTTTTTTCAGTTCACCATCTGCATACTAATCAATTTGCTTTATATCAAACCACTTTACAGAGTAGAAGAAATCAAAGGTTTGAAGCCCATTAGCTTTTTGATGGCTTCCTTCATTTCCCTGTTTTTCAGGCTGTAGATAAGGGGGTTCAGCATGGGTGTGGAAATGCTATATTGTATACTGATGAGTTCATCCACAATAATTGAGGAGGCTGAGCTGGGTCTCATATACCTAAAACATCCAGTGCTAAAATATAAAACCACAACAATAAGGTGACTGGTACAGGTAGAGAAGGTTTTCCTTTTTGCTTCTGTGGAGTTCAACTTCAGAATAGTGGAGATGATATGAATATAGGAAAATAAAATTAAAGTGAATGAACATATGGCAATGACACTACCAGTTATGAAAAAGAGTGTCCAATTGGAAAGGGTTTCTGTGCAAGATAATGCAAATAGAGATGGCAGTTCACAACTGAAATGCCTGATAAAATTTGCTCTGCGGAAACTGAGTTTCAAAGCAGAAGATGTATTTATTAAGGCATATGAAAAAGATAATGTCCAGGCACCCCCCACCAGCCATCTACAACATGCTTTCTTCATAATTTGTACATAATGGAGGGGTTTGCAAATGGCAGCAAATCGGTCATAAGCCATTGCTGCAAGAATGCAAACTTCATTGCTCCCCGTTAGAAGAAGAAAAAACATTTGGACAAAACATGCAGAATACGAAATTGTCTGCTTTTCAGTCAAAATTTCTAAGAGCTTAGGCACAGTGACAGAAGACAAACAGATATCAATAAAAGCCAGGTGAGCCAAGAAAAAGTACATGGGGTTTGGGAGATGACTTGTAACAACCATAATAACTATATTTCCCAGTAAAGTGAGGACATAAATAAAGAGGAATACAAAGAAGAGAAAGAGATTCACTGCCAGATTATTTGAAAATCCCCAAAGGACAAAGGAAGTGATTGCGGTACTTCGATTTTCTGTTTCCATGTTCAGTCAATGTAGAAACTTTAAGAAAAGGAGAGATTATGAACTGTCAAGTGCATCATTTAGGGTAGAATACCATGGAACAAAAAAAATATGGTATAGAGAAAATTATGGTTTCCACTTACATGGCAACAATCTTCTACACTTTCATATCAATAAAATGAGGAGTTAATTTTTTCTTTGAAAATATTCTTTTCCCAGGTTTGGCATTGTTTTTATAAACTTCAGGTCAGAGCTTAGCATTGATGGATTGATGGATGGATTATATGTCAGCAAGTCATGCTCACTCTTAGTGAATCTTAGTTCAATGTCTCCTTTTGAGGATCCTTTAGTTGTAAGCATTTAGTACAAATTAAAAAAAAATCAGAAAACAATTGTGTTTCTCCCGGAAACATTTATAGGTTTAAAAGATTAGGTAGGACTATCTGATTATGTTTTGTTCCAGCACATTTTTGTTCTATAATCTAAAGCACTTATCTCTCTCCCTGGTAAACTCTGCACCACAATGAAATACTTTAGATAAAGAAAAATAAGTTTTTCTTTGCTGATGCATTGTAAATTTTTTCCTGGTATTACACAGCCTCTAATACAAACTGCACATACACAGAATCATCTTCAAAGGCTTTCACTAAGCTACTTCAACTAATTTGACATTCACAGTTTTTTAGTCATATTGAACCTGAAATTTTCTCTATGAACTAAATTATAATTAGTTATTCTCATCACCTGAAACTGTTTTATAGAACCTTAGCAGTGAAAAATTGGTGGCAAAATGACTTTTAGTACAATAAATAAAATTACAATGAAAGAAAATAAATCACCATCTCAAGATACAGTATAAATCAACAATTATTTTCATTATTTTCATTAATGGAGCACACCATTCTATGACATACCTATTTTTGATAGCCAACAGCCCCAAGGAAATGGTTATCACATGATAATATAACTGGAAAAACAGTATGGATCCTGGGACTATTTTCTCCATTTTACAGGGGCAGGAATAAGTTACTTTTAACAGTTATATACATGTGAAGCTGATCAGAGGGAATCTAACTTTCATTTCCCAATTAAAACCAGTGAGGAAAAAAGAAACAAACAAATGAAATCTGTACTAATTCAGTATATTTGCCAAATGGAGCCACATACTTTTGAGATCCTCAGAACTAAAGGGCAGGAAGATTTAAAATCACATAGGAACTCTTGATTGCTTGTCTTTGGGTCCATGAAACTTAATATGTTTGTAGTTCAAACACTATTTTCTACCTAAGATTTAGAAGACATGTTACAATATGAAGCATGAAATCCTAATAACTTATTTGCAGCATCCTAAGTGCCATTATTTCTTTTATATGTCATAATAAACCCATTTGCTTTGCTGCAATGTGTAGTGGTAGAGTACAATGAATATGAGAAAAATGTAATTGTTAATGAAAAAACAAAATAAACCACTAAAACTATATTTGTCTGTAAATGATAATATGGAATCTGTGAATTAATGCTCATTCGTCCAAACAAACAAGGGAAGAACAATGTATAATTGAAAGTTTTACATAAGCCACTGACTTGAAAAGAAGAAAGTTTTGAATGATTTGCACATAGTTTTATATGATTTTTTTCATTGTCCTCCATTAAATCAATATCTACAAAACAATACCAAGGGTGATTATTTTTAAGAAGAGAAACAAACTTATAAATACAAAGTGGTAGAATTCTACCACTGAAGTCTAAAAGTCTGAAGACTTTCTGGCAGATAAATGTCATGCAGAACCAAACTCTACCAATCAAAATAAGACATTATAGATTTATGTAAACAATATCCACTGCCCTGAAAAATTAATAACAAAATAAATGTTATCAACATTTGTCTTTTCTGAGTCAGGGTAGGAAGGTTTTCAATATGTAATAAATAAAAGTTCATTAAAGTTCTGAGGAATGTACTTTAAAAATTGGAAGATATCTTATGATAAATCAGAATACTGCTATATTTCCTATATTATTTTCATCAACCAAAATCCTTAAGGTATACTTCTTACCATTTTCTGCTAATATATTGTCTGCTTCTATTTCAGTAACATGGAACTTTCTATTGTGTATTCTAGGAACTTTAAAAAAAAATCACATTTTCCCTAATGTTGTAGTGTTTATATTTTAGGAAAATTATATAGAAAATTAAATGCATTTAATTTAAATACATACATTTTCTATGATACTTGTAATTCTAATCTCCTCAAGTACAAAATATGGATATTACTTTATTTAAAATATGTTACTACCAAAACAGTCATAATTAGCCCACAGTGTTTTATTAGGAGTAATATTTGAGAATTGGGAGATGGTTAAAAAAACATTTAAAATTTTTGCTTCTGTTCTTAAGAATTCCTTTTTTTCTTCTGGAAAATAAAAAAGCAGTGCAGAATGAGGTTTACCTGATTCTCTTTGCTGATTTCTTTAGCTTGAAAAATGCTGCATATGTTATGCTGCTAAAACTTATAAATGTTCATTTTATTACATTCACATGAGTTTCCTTAGTGAATTGTTTCCCTTGGGGAAAGCATACAGACCTTCATAATAATTAGGGATATTGTAGCTAGAGGAATCACCTTAATGTTTAATTTATTTTTTGTGTTATGCCTCCAAATGCAGTGTTTGTGAAGTTTTCATTTCCCCAAATATCCTAATACCTTTGCTGAATCTCTGGAATTCCCCACAACAAGGGAGCATATTTACACCGTGGAAGTAAAGATGCCATTACTGGTCAAGGCTCCATTAGGAAGCCTAATTTTGCAATTGGTTATTGTATTTGATATTTGATTTTTCTTTGGGAAAACAAGATAGATTATGTTGTGTCCTGGGCCTGCCAAGGAAACTCAGCAGGCCCAGAACTGTTGCAAAAGGTCCTGGGCAATTCTAAAAGTTGTCCAGGACCAGACAGAGCGGCGCCAGCCTTTTGTACATGTACAAGGCACGAAAACGCTATATTCTGACTTCCAGTTCCGGATCGTGGTGCCTCTAGCCGCACGGGAAGATTTGTCTCCTCGTTCAGCTAGTTTCCCCTCTGTCAGTAGACCCCGGTGGGGGTCGAAAGTCTCCTCGTTCAGCTAGTTTCCCTCTGTCGAAAGTCGTGCCTGGAGGGCGCGATTACCATCGACGAGGCTGCGCTCAGCTGTAGAGGAGCGGCGGCTCCTCTACCTGTCCGAGCTGACTCGGAGGGCCGACGGAGCAGAAGACCGGCCATAAAATAGCCGATCACCTAGCCGCACCAACCGCAAGTCACAAGAACAACTAAGCATGAAGAACCACCGTGGTGAATCCGGGTGAGACCTTTCCTTCCTTCGCTATCCTGATTTTTCCTGTAAGAGTTTCTATTTTCCCTTATTAAGAAAGCAGCGGCTGCTTATATGTGGAAAGAAGAGCTAAAAAGAAAAGGATTAATTTTTGTGTGTGTGTGTGTGTGTGTGTGTGTGTGTTTACTGTTTGACTGCTGTGGGCTGAATTTCAGGGGAAAGAAGAGAAAAAGAGACATTGTTACTTTCCTTTTTTAATTTGATAATGTAGAAGACAGTTTTTGTTGATCTTTTTTTTTTTAAAAAAGGGAGAAAACTTATAAGAGAAAATGTGGAAACCACTGAAACAACTAATGCTACGTATTAGGACAATTTTGGACAATTGGACAATTTTGATGACCAAGAAATAACTGTAATTGACCCAACTCAATTACCAAAAATAACAAAGATTGACACCCAGAAACAACTTTTTGGAAATTACAATAAAGAGGAAATGGAAAGAAAATTTGTTCAGTTTGAATCTGTTAGGAATCCTTGTAATCAAATCTTGAGGTTTGATAACCAAAAAGCCTTGCTGTGGGAACCAAATTGGCATAGGAAGAAAGCTAGAATCAGGTTTAAATGTGATACAAAATGTTATTTGACGGGTTAAAAAGGCTTAGAAATTTTGTCTGATTTAATGATGAATGAAGGATGTAAATTTACTGTTACTATGGTTGATAATAATTTGAGGAAGTTAATCTTTCTAGAGGACAAAAAGACCTTATAGAAGTAGATTGACGAAATGATTGAATATATCTAGTAAAAAAGGAAAAAAGAAAGAGAATATGTCTGATTTAATTAGGAATGAAAGATGAGAATTGCCTGATATCTATATATATGTAGATTGGTGAAATGATAGAATATATTCTTAAAAATAGAACTGTATTTGTTGGACTTATATTATTATTTTAAATATGATAACTATGTTGTAATAGAGAGAGAGGAAGAGCTATTTGTGATAAGGGGAAAAAAATCTGTCTCAATGAATGATTGTGTATTAAGGATCCCTGAAATCACAATTATATACTTACTAAAATGTAGTTGGAGTATGACAACTGTAATGAGTATAGCCTAAAAACAGGATATAGATTATAATTCAATGTGTTTGATGACCTTTGTAATTGCATAAATTTTAATAAGCAATATCATATTCAATTTGAGCTATATTTGTCTTTGAATGACCACCACGTTGTGTCCTAAGCTTTTGGGGAAAGATGGGAAAAAAAGGAAAGAAATATTTACTGAGAAGATTAAAATAGAAGTATTAATGTATAATACAGATAGGGAAATTTGGAGAGAGGAGTTGCTCGGACATTACCCCTGAACTGCATCTGAAGAAAGGAGAGGAGAGAGGAAAGAGTGAAGGAGGGGAGAAGGAAGTAGGAAGGTTGGAGGAGAAGAGGAGAAGTGGAGAGAAAGGGAAGGAGAGGGGGAAAGAGGGAAGTAGGGAAGAGAAGAAAGGGAGAAAGAAGGTAGAGAAGAAAGAGTGTGGATGTGGTGAAAGGGGAAATGGGTGAGAGACACCAAAAGTTACGTGTAGGTATTTATATCATTTTTTTTTTAAAAAAAAGTACTGTATATTTGAATGTAAAAGAACGTATGGCAACATCTTATAAATATCATGGTATATGTATCGGGGAGAGTTTGGAATTAAATTGACAAAGTCTTAAAATAGGTTTAACAGAAATTTATGACAGAAATTGAATATATTAAATTTATATGTTTTTGTTTTTTGTTTTGTGTGGGTGAAGGAAATAGAAAGATGAAAGTGAATGTATTAAGTTGAGCTGTTTATGTATGTTTTTATTCTGGAATTTTTGTCTACCCAATCACCACGGTGTGTCTTAAGCAACTATTGTTAAAATCATAAAACCAATAAAATATTTTTCAAAAAAAAAAAAAGAAAGAAAGAAAACGCTATATTCCTATTGGTTGTCAATGTCTGGGGTTTTGGTTATATAAAAGGTCTGCGTGCCTTTTCACTTTTGCTTGTGTTGTGAGTAGTATGAACACTGCGAGTATTAAAGGATTGTTGGATACACCATGTGTTGTCATCTTTGCGAACGAACCTAAGAATACAACACTGGCGACGAGGATGGGATTCTTCTGCAACAAAAGAAGAGTAACTGATGAAGAAGAGCAGAGGGAAGATGGCATCTAATTAGCATCCAGCCTGCCAGTACAGAGTCACTGGAGGGTGGGTTTGGCTACCAGACCCTTTCCCTTTTTGCCAGAAGGTTTGCAGAGGAACAAGTGGGAAGTTCGCAGTTCAGAATGGCAAAGATTGGCCGAATTTTTAATTTTGACACTTCACACCCTGAGATGTGGAACTCTTATGTGGCTAGAGTAGAGAATTACTTTAGGGTGAACCAAATCAGAGAAGATGGATTGAAGGCTGCAATCTTGTTGTGTGTTTGTGGGCAGGAAGCATTTGAAATTGCAGAAAACATGGTGGCTCCTGCACCATTAGAGTCGGTGGCATATACCAATTTAAAGAAGTTACTAAAGGAACATTTTCAGCCAAAGCTGTACGTCATTGCTTTGAACAGAGGGACCAAAAGCAAGGAGAATCTGCTACTGATTATATTGCAGTCTTAAGAAGAGCAGCTAGGTTGTGCGAGTTTAAAGACTTAGAAGAGAGGCTGCAAGATATATTCGTGTGTGGGCTAAGGAACAGAGATTTGCAGCAGAAGATATTTGCTAAGGAAGAGATTTCATTCCAAGATGTGCTGCAAGAGGTTACCGCAGAGGAAGCAGCAGGCAGGGCTGTGAAAGCCTTGCGAATGACTAAAAGTTCTACAGAAACTGCTATGGTCCATCAAGAGGACATTCGAGAAGGATCATACACAGATCCTGAAGATGGGGTGCATAGACTTTCCCAGCCAGCTGAAAGGAGGCAGAAGGAACGTCAGGACAAGGCTCCAGCATCCCTTCAATGCTTCGGGTGTGGAGGTCATCACAAGTGAGCTGACTTCAAATTTCATTCTGCCATCTGCAGAGCGTGTGGCAGGCAAGGCCACATAGCATCCATTTGTTTGGGTCGACAGAAGGTCCAACCTCATGAAGAATTGCGTCTGAAAGGTACCACGGTCCCCAGCCAACATAGGGTGGGCTTTTGTGCATTGCGCAGAAGCATATTAAGGACAGAATACATAAGCCCCTTAAAAAGAAACTGTGTCTTAACATTAGGTTGCAGGGTGTTCCATTAGCAATGGAGTTGGACACTGGGTCCGCTCTCTCCATTATTTCTAGTGACACTTTTAAAAAGATTTGTAGTAGAAGTGGCCTTCGAATTAAACTCAGGCCATCCAATTTAATACTCACAGATTTTCAAAATTCTATGGTGTGTGTTAAGGGGGAGGCCACCCTTAGAGTACAGTATAAGGATTTTGATGGTCCCCAAGATGTGGTGGTTGTTGGGGCTGAACGTACAAATCTTATTGGACTCGATTATTTTGAGGCCTTGGGAATCCATGTGACAGGACTACACAATTTGCAAACGTTTAGTCTTGTAGAAGTCTGCAGAGAGTTTGCAGATGTGTTTAATTCTGAGCTTGGATCCTATAAGGGGCCTCCCATTTCGTTGTGCTTAGATCCAAGCATTACACCCATCAGGGTTAAGCCTAGGAGGGTACCTTTTGCCCTCAGAGGAAAGATTGATGCTGAGCTGGACAAGTTGCCCCAGCAAGGCATTCTGAAACCTGTGGACTCCAGCCCATGGAAACCCCCATAGTAATGCCTTTAAAGGCTAATGGGGACAAACGTATATGTGCAGACTACAAATGCACACTGAACAAGGCATTACAGCAGCATGCTTACCCAGTACCTGTGGTAAGTCACATCCTGGCCTCCCTCAAGGGGGGGCATATCTTTGCAATGCTTGACTTGGCACAAACATATCAACAGTTGCCTGTTCATGAGGCTGCTGCAGAGGCAAAGACTATTGTAACCCATAGAGGGGCATTTAAAGTAAAGAGACTGTAATTTGGGGTAAATGTAGCCCCTGGTATATTCCAAAGTGTCATGGAACGCACACTTCGAAGTGTTCCTGGGGTCTGTCCATACTTTGATGATGTCCTCATTGCTGGAGAATCATCTAAGAACTAAGCTGAAAGATTAAGGGCTGTTTTGCTTCAGTTTCGAGAAGCAGGCCTCAAACTTAAAAGAGATAAATATAGACAGGAGTTACTTCTACTGATTTTCTAGGAGTCAGGATTGATGCTCAAGGCATCCACCCTGCTGAAACTAAACTGACGGCTATCCAACAGGCACCAAGCCCTAAATCTAAGAGTGAGTTGGAAGGCTTTTTAGGATTAGTAAACTTTTACCATGCATTTCTTCCACACAAAGCTGCTGTGGTAGAATTATTAAATAGGCTATTAGACAAGCAAGGTCCTTGGCAGTGGACTAAGGTCCATGAAAGGAGTTTCAATGAGGTTAAGGCCTTGCTTACTTCCAATGCTCTTTTAGCTCATTTCAATGAGCAACTACCTGTGTGCATTGCATGTGATGTATCTCCTTATGGGGTTGGAGCTGCACTCAGCCACCTGCAGGCTGATGGAACTCAGGTTCCTGTGGCATATTATTCAAGGACTCTGTCTTCTGCTGAGCGTAACTATGTTCAAATTGACAGAGAGGCTCTGGCCATAATGGCTGGCATCAAGAAATTTCACGATTTCTTGTATGGCCGCCATTTCACCGTCTTTACTGACCATTAGCCTCTGTTGGGCTTGTTTACTACCAACAAACAAACCCCGCACATCATCTCTCCTCGAATGTTGACATGGTCCATCTTCCTGTCACCATATGACTATACATTAGTTCATAAACCACGAAAGGACATGGGCCATGCAGATGGCCTGAGTAGATTACCATTGAATCAAATAGAGCCAGATCCTGCTCCAGCCATTAATATTCTGTCTATCCGAGAGTTTCCTGAGTCTCCCTTCAATGCTAGGGATGTGGCTGCAGAAACTGCCACTGATCACACACTTGCACGCGTGCTGACATGGGTTTTGTCAGGTTGGCCTGACAAGTGCCCAGATCTGGAGTTCCAAAACTTCTGGTACAAGAGACACAAGTTATCCACTTTCATGGGTTGCCTGTTATGGGGGAAGCAGAGTAGTAATCCCAGCCTCTTTGAGATCTAGAATCTTGATCTCTCTGCACAAGGGACATCCTGGTATAGTCAGGATTAAAGTGCTTGCGCATAGCCATCTGCGGTGGCCTGGGCTTGACAAAACCATCGAGGCCCAGGTGCATGAGTGCCAAGTGTGCCAACAGTCCCGGCCTGAAATGCCTCAGGCACCAGTACATAGGTGGGAGGAAACACAGTCACCATGGTCTAGAGAGCTTATAGATTATGCTGGGCCCTTTCAGGGGCAATTCTTCCTGGTTGTTGTTGATAGCCATTCCATGTGGCTAGAAGTTGTTCCTGTTTCCTCCACTACTACTGTCAGGACCATCCAGGTGTTGAGAGGTATTTTTGCATCATACGGCCTCGGCCTTACAGATGTTCTGGTCTCAGACAATGGTCCTCAATTTACCTCTTCTGAGTTCCAGACTTTTCTCCAAGCCAACATGATCTGGCATGCGACTTCGGCTCCCTTCCACCCATCATCCAATGGACTAGGTGAGAGAATGTTGTGCACCACCAAAGATGCCCTCAAGAAACTGACTTATGGTAACTGGCATCACAGGTTAGTAGATTTCCTTCTTGCACACCGCACCACACCATGCACTGCCACAGGGAAGAGCCCTGCTGAACTCCGCTGGGGTCATCGCCTCATCACAAAGCTGGACAGGCTGCACGCTGACTGGGTGGCTTCATAGGTGTCACAACCACGGGCACCTAGGAGACTCCAAGTGGGCGATCCAGTCTGGGCGAGGAACTATGCTCCTGGGCATCTGTGGGTGCCTGCTGTCATTTCTACATCTCTAGACCTCTATCATACGAAGTAACCTTAGATGATGGCCGTGTTCTCTGGCATCATATCGGTCAACTGTGTTGGCAGTTGTCGCGTAGGGTTGCTGTCCCTGACTCCGCTCTCGGATCAACATCCTAAGATACAACCTCACACTTCAGGTCAACTTGACGGGGCACAAGCTCACTGGTCCTGGGACATATCCCAGGTCACGAGGGATCTCCCAGGGGAGGCACAAGTATATCCTCAGAGTTCAGCTATTGCGCCAAACAGGGAGTCATGCGTATCTGCAAGAGCTCCAAACAGGGATTCCACAAAGGCGAGGTTAGCCATGGAGGCAACTCCTGACTGTGGCACCTTGGCCTCAGGGGACTGGGAGTATTGGGGCACACCTGCAACACAGGGCACATCCGAGACTGGTCGCTGGTCTGAGGAACTAAGTTTGGCTATGCAGGTGAGCTGTCAGGCCAGGCACCCTCCCTAACCTTGTGTAGGTCACAACAGGCTAAGGCCCCTCCTAAACACCTAGGCGAGTATGTGAGGTTCTTGTTGGTATGAGAACAATAAAAGTCTTGGTAGGAGGTGAGACCTATGAGGGTAAAAGATGAACACGTGAAGTCACATTAGAGAGTGGCTTGTATGTAGTCAGATTATTATTTACTTAACTTAATTTTTTATATATTTATATTAATTTAATTATTTTTGTTGATTGTAAGAAATAAGTGTGTGTTCTATCTAGGGGGAGGGGTGTTTTGTCCTGGGCCTGCCGAGGAAACTCAGCAGGCCCAGAACTGTTGCAAAAGGTCCTAGACAATTCCAAAAGTTGCCTGGGACCAGAAAGAGCAACGCCAGCCTTCTGCGCATGCGCAAGGCACGAAAACACTATATTTCTATTGGTTGTCAATGTCTGGGGTTTTGGTTATATAAAAGGCCTGCGTGCCTTTTCGCTTTTGCTTGTTTTCTGAGTAGTGAGAACACTGAGAGTATTAAAGGATTGTTGGATACACCATGTGTCATCATCTTTGCGAACAAACCCAAGAATACAACAGAGTACACAATGAAACAGCTTTAATACTTGAGTATTCAAATTTCAGAGTCTTTTCCTAATCATGAAATTCCCCTTGAAGCTGGAAGGACTGAACTTCTACCTGCATGATTACAGTACTTAAAGTTTTTTTCTTTTTCTTTTGGCATTTCTTTTCAGGATACTAGCTGAGATGAAAATAGATTGTAATAGCACTAATAGCCCTAATGACAATCTTTTGGAGTGCAAGAGATAGGATTATTATATGAATGAATTCTCCCAGAATTCCTTGACAGAAATTTGAATTCTGTAAGTATCTATTTTACAGTCTGAGTCAGTTTTGCTATATGCTGCTATATAGTGTAAATGGAAGGATCAAGTAAATGCACACTAAAGGGCAGCACGTAGCAGAAATATATTTGCATTTCTCTTATTTATCTGTTATTTTATTTATTCAGTTTCTATTGCTGACCATCTCAATGTATTTGACTCTGTAAAACACTATAATCCCATTTATCTATACCTGCCACTTCCTAGAGACATATAGCACCTGACATGAAAATGTGGGAGTGAAGACAGCCCAAGACATCATGAAATTGTGCAATTTGAACAGTCCATGAATGATGAAGTTTTCCTAATGGTCCCAAAGGAAAAGAACAATTGGAGTTATGGTTTCAATGTTATGCAATTCAGACTTCCTATTGGTCATCTACATACAATTCCCCAAGTTGTGGTCTTGAGTTGGAAAGGAATCCTGAGCCTCACAGTAGTTAAAGATTTTATTTATTTATTTATTTTTTATTACTTAGATTTCTATGCCGCCCTATTTCGAGAACTCAGGGCGGCTCACAACATAAATACTACATGTAGAAATCTAATATATAAAAAACATTTATAAACCCGTCAATTAAAAGACCAATCATCCACAACAAACATACAAACATACATACACTGGCTGGGGCCAGGTGTTAACTGCCCCAGGCCTACCTGGACTTTGTTAAGCACTACTTAGATTTAGCTTCCAAATGTATCCAAATGGAATTTGCAACTCAAGAAAGTCCATTCCAAAATAAAGTCCAAATGAAACATGTTGAGAATTTATTGATAAATGTTTCCATAAATGTTCAGTAAGAATTCTCTTGCACCTATGACATAAATAGATGTGATAGAAGATTGTTCCAGTTTCCACCCTCTAATAAATTGTCTCTGTGTGTGTATGTGTGTGTGTGTATGTATGTATGCGTGTAGACACTATGATATAATATCCACACACACACAAGCACATACATACATAAATAAATACATATATACATACACTATTCATATAATTTTTATTTATGTCACAGGTTTGAAAATAGCAATAGCACTTAGACTTATATTTATTTATTTTATTTTATTTATAATTTGACTTATATGCCGCCCTTCTCCCTACACTCAGGGTGGCTCACAGCAAAAATACAAGTACAAAAATATAAATCAATTAAAATAGTAATATACAATATAAAAACTATATAAGTATTACCATTCATACAACATACAGTCCCAATCAAAGGCCCAGGGGCAGAGCACAGCTCAAACGCCCCAAACCTATCTGCATAAATGTGTTTTTAAGAGTGTTCGGAAAGCTAGGAGGGAGGAAGCAGTACGAACCTCTGAGGGAAGTTGGTTCCAGAGGGCTGGGGCAGCAACAGAGAAGGCCCTAACCCTAGGTCCCACCAGACAGCACTGTCTAACAGACGGGACCCGTAGGAGGCCAACCCTATGTGCCCTAACCGGTCGCTGGGATTCATGGGGCAGAAGACGGTCCTGCAAGTATCCTGGGCCATTGCCATATAGGGCTTTATAGGTCATAACCAACACTTTGAATTGTGTTCGGAGACCAATTGGTAGCCAGTGCAGCTCATGGAGGGCTGGAGTGATATGAGCATGTCTTGGGAGACTCAAGACGGCTCGCACGGCCGCATTCTGAACTACTTGCAGTCTTCGGACATTCTTCAAATGTTGCCCCATGTAGAGAGCATTACAGTAGTCGAATCTCGAGGTGACAAGGGCATGGGTGACTGTGAGGAGTGACTCCCGGTCCAAATAGGGCCGCAACTGACGTATCAGGTGAACCTGGGCGAACGCCCCCCTCGCCACAGCCAAAAGATGGTGTTCTAAACTTAGCTGTGGATCGAGGAACACACCCAAGTTGCGAACCCTCTCCGACGGGGATAAAACTTCCCCTCCCAGAGTGATGGATGGAGGGACAGATGGAATTGTCCTTGGGAGGCAGAACCTACAGCCACTCCGTCTTGTCGGGATGGAGTCTGAGCCTGTTGGCACCCATCCAGACCCCAACAGCCTCCAGGCACCAGTTCATCACTTCCTCTGCTCCGCTGTAATGAGACGGGGTAGAGATATAGAGCTGAGTGTCATCAGCATATTGATGACAACTCACCCCGTGTCGATGGATGATCTCACCCAATGGCTTCATGTATATGTTAGAAAGCAGAGGTGAGAGAACAGACCCCTGAGGGACTCCACATGGAAGAGACCTCGGAGCCGATCTCCGACCTCCTGCAATCACCGACTGTGACCGGCTAGAGAGGTAGGAGGTGAACCACCACAAAACGGTGCCCCGCACTCCAAGCCCCTCCAACCAGCGCAGAAGGATACCATGGTCGATGGTATCGAAAGCCGCTGAGAGGTCAAGAAGCACCAGGATAGTGGAATAACCTCTATCCCGGTCCCGCCAGAGATCATCGGTCAGCAAGACCAAAGCAGTTTCTGTGCTGTAACCGGACCTGAACCCAGACTGCTGAGGGCCCAGATAATCAGTTTCATTCAAGGACCATTGGAGTTGGAGTGCCACCATCTTCTCAACAACCTTCCCTAAAAAGGGAAGGTTGGAGACTGGACGATAGTTATTTAAAACTGCCGGGTCCAGTGAAGGCTTCTTGAGGAGGGGGCGCACAATTGCCTCCTTTAAGGGAGCCAGATAGGACCCCTCCCTCAGTGAAGCATTAGCAACAGTCTGGACCCAGCTTCGTGTCACCGCCCTGCTAGCCGAAACCAGCCAGGAGGGGCACGGGTCCAGTAAACAGGTGGCAGAACTCACAGCTCCAATGGCCTTGTCCATGTCATCAGGAGTTACCAGATCAAACTCCTCCCATTCAACAGGACTAAGACGGGCCTCTGTCATCTCGACTGACTCATTGTCAGCCGACACTGTATCCCAATTGGAGTCCAAGTCGGCCCGGATCTGAGCGACCTTGTCTGCGAAAAAGCTATTAAATTCTTCGGCATTGCCCTACAAAGGTTCCTCTCTCCTCCCCGTATCAAGGAGAGAGCAAGTCACCCTAAACAGGGCAGCCCGACGAGATTCTGCAGACGCAATCAATGCGGAAAGATACTGAGATCTTGCCGTAGTGATTGCTTCCAAATAGGTCTTAATATAAGCTCACAATTTGGTTCAATCAGATTTGGATCTGCTTTCCCTCCATTGCTTCTCTAAACGTCTCTTCTCGCTCTTCATCCCCCTGAGTTCCTCAGTAAACCAAGGAGATAAGAACATAAGAACATAAGAAGAGCCATGCTGAATCAGGCCAAAGCCCATCGAGTCCAGCATTCTGTGTCACACAGTGGCCCACCAAATGTACATGGGGATCTTGAGCAGAAAGAGAAGGCAAAACCCTCCCTTTCCCTTGACCCCCAAACAAATGGTACTCAAGGGAATCCTGCCTACCTCAACCAACATAGAGGCGGCACATGGACATCTGTTTTAATAACCACCAATACACTTTGCATCCATGGATACACTTTGCATCTCCTGGGTCTGCTACCACGGAGAGGTTGCAATGGTACAATCCGGTCTAGAGGCCCCATAGCGGCCATATTCCAAGCCGTCACTAGGGACTCTGCCGAACTGTGTACGAGCGAATCCGGCAATTCCCCAAGCGCCCTTTGAAACCCAATAGGGTCCATCAGGCATATGGGGTGGAACCATTTAATTGGTTCCGGCTCCCTGCGAGAGAGGATTGGTGTCGTAAACTCAAGCCGCAGCAGAAAATGATCTGTCCATGACATGGGCAACACTTCTAATACCCTTAATATCAGATGATTCCTCAAGTGTTCCGAGAGAAAAACCAAGTCAGGTGTGTGTCCCCTCTCATGGGTTGGGCTCTCAATTACTTGTGTCAGGTCCATGGTTGCCATGGAAGCCATGAACTCCTGCACCAACCCAGAGGACTCACCGAGTGACGGCACATTAAAGTCCCCCAAGACAATAAGTCTGGGGAACTCAACCGCCAACCCGGCTACCTCCTTGAGTAGCTGTAGGGCTGTAGAAACGCAGCTGGGATGCAGGTACGTAAGCAACAGACCCACCTGTACACCTAGGTCCAACCTCATAAGGAGGGACTAACAACCTGATATCTCGGTAGCAGCGAGGCTGTGCAGCCCGAGTGTCTCCTTAGCTATAATCGCCACTCTTCCTCCCCTTCCCTGTAGTCGCGGCTGATGCCATACCTGAAACCCAGCTGGACACATCTCAGAGAGGGGAACTCCTCCCTCTGGGGTCAGCCAGGTCTCAGTTACACATGCCAGGTCTGCCTCCTCATCTAGAATCAAGTCCCGGATGAGGAGAGCTTTATTTACCACCGACCTGGCATTAAGCAGCAGCAGCCTGAGTCCAGGGTCCAGATTTTGCTCATTACCAGTACTCTGGGAGAGGTTCTGGGGGCCGGAACAAGAGATCGCTTTCAAGCAGCGAGGCCTTGTTCCCCAAGAGCAGCCTACCCTAGGCCTCCCGTCGTATCTGCCTCTTCCCCATAGGACCGGTATAGCCTGGCCCTCTGGTCCCTCAGAGCAAGGCTCCTCCACTTCACTAGCTTCCACAATTGCAGACAGGTCGGCCCTTCCATTTATCATACAACCACCCATCCATTCAGCCCGATTCACTTCACAATCAGTCAATCCCCCCACATCATTCATAACATCCAGAAAGAATCAATTAAAACAGTATTAAACACATTTAGATTATTTAAAAATTAGACAAATAATAATTAAAAACAATTCAAAAAACATAGTAGTAGAAACAGGCGTGCCAGATGTTAATCCTGCCGCAATAATTATAGCTATGCCTGTATTAGTCCGTCCTAAGATAAAACCTGTGGTAGGTTTTTGGCTAAAATATAAGATTCTTCAGTTAGCTGATTCATTTGTTAATGAATTTATATTTTGTTATTAAGTTTATAGTCAATCTTTTGTGGCGTTCATATGATTAGGATGTTGTACTGTATCCTGACCTTCACCTTCATAAATATATAAATAATTGATTTAGAACTTAGAATATGGAATTTCAAAAGTGATAGGTATTTCTGGACCAAATAGGCCAAATATTACATGGCTGAGTTGACAGAAATTCCAAGAAATATTTGAAATAATAGAAAATTCTGGTAACCTGGGTTTTAGATTTTGACAGTGGTGTGCTCGCCAAGCTTGTTTCAGTTTAGTTTCTGAATGTTTCATTACCGGAACCGGTAACATCATCAGCAGGATTTTCTTGTCCTATTCCTCTTTAGCTTATATATGACTTGTGTGCCAGTGTGGTCAGTTATTCCTATTGGGAGTTATATTTAAATTCTGATCAGTGGTTTGTGCTGTTTGAAACTGTTCTGCCTGCTGGCACAGCAATGGATTTGATTGCAAATCAGGGCTGTTTCCGAAGGAGGCAGAGAACGAGAGGCCCTTCAAAGGAACTGGATGAGACTATCGATTGGCCCAGAGGAAGGGAGAGAGGTTTTTGGAGGAGTTGGAGGCGGTGGCAGCATGTTCCAGGGGCAAAAAGGAGTGAGACCTCTTTAAAGAAAAGGTGGAAGAGACAGGATCAGAAAAAGAAAAGGAGGTGAGGTTGTCATGCAGGAATGCAAGCTAAATTGAGGGGTAATCCACATGGAGCTCCATTTCTATCTGTCCTGTTTGCCATTGTTTGCTCCCTAGAGATTAAAATGGATGTTCTGAAACTTGAGCAGGCCACGAACAAGGAATGTATACTGAAGGTGGTGACCCTTTGAGAGCTGTATGAAACAAAATTTCATTTTGATGTATGCCGATTGGTGCCGATTAAAAGTGACAATAAAGTATTATTATGGATCATCGTACAGTCAGCCGGATGTTTAGACTGAATTTGGCATTTTGTCTACCTATTGAATCCTTAACCAGGACCTGGGATAGGCAGATATGGATGTTTCATAGTATTACAGATATCATCGCAGGATGGAAGCAGCTCCTAGCAAGGCCGCATTTTGCAATTGACTAATAGCGAATTTGTCAATGCCAATGGTGTTCAAGTGGTGCTCCAGTTGTTTTGGGATTGCACCCAAGCCACCTATTACTATTGGTACTACCCTTGCTTGCTTTTGCCACAATCTTTCTATTTCTATTTGTAGGTCTTTGTATTTTGTTATTTTCTCTAGTTCTTTCTCGTCTATTCCACTGTCTCCAGGCACTGCCACATCCACTATCCAGACTTTTTTGTCTTTCTTATCAACAATTGTTAAGTACGTGATGTTATGTTACAGGTGCTTGTCTGTTTGAATTCTGAAGTTCCAGAGTAGTTTAATTTTATCATTTTCTATGACTTTCTCTGTTTTATGATCCCATCAGTTTTTGCTTACAGGCAAATGATATTTCTTGCAGATCTTCCAATGCACTATTGTTGCTATTTTGTCATGCCGCTGCTTGTAGTCAGTCTGTGCAATCATCTTGCAGCATCTTACCAGGTGGTCCACTTGGTCTTGTGCAGCCAGAATTAGTCCCTCGGTCTCTTTCTTCAATTTTCCTGCTCTTAGCCATTGCCAGGTCTTGTTATTATCTGCTTTCCCAGCTATTATTTTAATGTATTGGCCATGTAGTGCTTTGTCTTCCAATGCCTCTATTCTGTTCTTCATTTGGTCTTTCTTGTAGGCCAGTTTGGTCTCTCCAGCATTCATTAAACCTTCCTGATATACTAATTTCAGTGCATCTTCATCATTGTTCTTCAGATAGTCTTGCAAAGCCATTTTTTTTCTTCTTCAACCATCTGATGTACTTGCAGCATTCCACGCCCACCTATTTGCCTTGGTAGATAAAGTCTGTCAATGTCACTGCGTGGATGAAGGGAATGATTCATTGTCATTATTTTTCTGGTCTTCCTATCCATTGCTTTTAGTTCTGCTTGAGTCCAGTCCACTATTCCTGCTGTGTATCTAATGACTGGAATTGCCCAGGTGTTGATTGCCTTTATGGTATTTCCTCCATTGAGTTTGGACTTTAAGATCTTCTTCACTCTCTTGATGTATTCACCTCTAATCTTTTTCTTGACTTCAGTGGGCTTGATGTTGTCAGTAAAGTCTTACCCTGGGCGGGCAAGCCTTCAATTCCCATGATGGGTCCTACACACGTGAGCCGAATATTAGAGATGAATACATGACTCCAGTCAGCTTTCTCTCTGGGGCGTGAGGGCAACAGACAAAAGGTGCCTTCCCCTTTTATTCACTGTTACAGTGGGCGGTTACACAATGCATCACATGGTTACAAACAGCCAATGACAATGTTATTTCTTCAGCCAATGACAAGGCTACACTGCAAGGCCACCCTGTGGCCAATGGATTCAAATCTTGGTACAACTGTCCATCCACCTATTAGCCCCCCTTATTTCCTGTCCCTAGGCCATTATGGCAAGTCCTTTGTCTTTTGTTCCAGAGCACATGGCCTGTGGCTCTTCTGATGTGGCCAATGGACTCCATTTTCTGGCTCCGCCTCCATTTCCTGTTGCTCTAAAACAGCATGGTAAAGTCACATGGTACAGTCTCTTTGTCCCAAGCCTCATGCATCACAACATATTACAACATATCAACTTTTTTTATTTTATTTTTAGCAGCTGTGGGTTTTTTCACCTATGCACCGTCCAGTTCTGTACACGTCCTCTGTACATGATCCTAGGCCATAAGCTGTCATCTGTCCAGTCCTTAGAGGCTGCCATCATAGAAACATCTCTGTTCATTCATAAGAGGCAGGAGTTGGTTCTTGGCTCTTTTACAGGAGATGGTTAGAAAAGGGAGGCTTACACAGGTTTTACACAGGTTCAACAGGGGAGAAATACATTTGTACATAGCAACAGATTGTTACACAAAATACTAGAAACCTTATGATACTAAAAATCCATTCCTTGAGCCACCCAGCATTAGGTAGCCAGGAAAATGTCAATCAAACAGGGCATACAGTTTCTTGTGATAAAGGATTGTTTTGTACCATATTTTCCATGTGAGCAATTGTGGCAGTAATGTTGTGTGTGTTCAGAAATGTACCAGACCAATTCTGGGGTGTTGACCAATGTGCATTTTTCCACATAAGATCTAATCTTTGTCAGATGTGAGTGCATTGTCTTTTGAGAAGTTGTACAAAGTTTCAAAGTTTTCACCAAAAATCAAACAAGGGAACAGAATCAGCATATGCTTTCTTGTTGTCATTGCTTCTCATCTTGCTTTATAATCTAGCTGCAAGAGATAGTTGTGTTACAAGATCTTGTTACTAACTGATGAAACTGTGTGATTCATGGTGAAAAAGGAGAGATTACATTCATCCATGTGAACATATTAAGGAAAAAATTGTGAGGCAAGGCAAACTCATAAGGCAGACTATTAAGGGAGAAAACATGTTTGTTCTGTGCTGAAATGTTATCAGATCCAACAATTGGATGCGTACAGCAACATAGCATGGTGAGAAACAAAAAAAAATGCAAAGCAGCAATGATTTGTCACAAACATTAAATCATTAAAGAAAAATAAGAAAGAGACAAAAATTAAATTCATTAAGACTAGGAAATATAAAATTCAAGATAGGCAAGGAGAAATGAGAAAGACACAAAATTGGCAGAGATATCAGAAAGGCAGAATTGGCAAAGAAATCATAATAAAGAAAAGAAGCTATGGTTTATTAAGCAAGATGACCAGAGGAAGGGGGGGTGAGAGAGAGGAGGGGGGAACAGATTCAAAGAGGAAATTCCAATTCAAATGTAATTTGAGTCTCCGTTTACAGCCATCCCTTGGAAACCAGGGAAGACCACCTCATGTAGATGGGAATATGAGATCTCATTCACAGCCACCCTTTTGTTCCTTGGAAAGCTGGGAGACTGGTTTTTCCGGTTTTTTTTTTCTTCAAAGTCTGCAGGCAAACAGGAACCCTGTAATTTCGAAAGAAAGGGGGGGGGAGAGAAAAAAGAGGGAAGGGGGAATGGCTCTCTGCAGGGGAGCAAGGCATTATTAAGCATTATTAAGACAGTTTTTGAATCAATGGATTACCAGGAAATATTTTCCCATTTTTTTCAATTATAAGAATTAGAAACACAGACTTCAGATTTTTTAACAAGTTGAAAGGTAAAGACTGAATTAGCATAGTAAGATCAACAGGACAGGCATGAGGCAGTTATTAAGCCTTTAGTAACTGCAGGGGGCTGTATGAGTCATAGAGAGGAAACGACGGCCAGAAAAACATGCTGAGTCAGAGGGAGAAAAGATTTTTTAGGAGACAGAGCTGGAGAAACAAGAGAGAATCCTGCAAGCCAATAGCTACAGGAGCAGAAAAGGAAGGCAGATAGCCTTTTGAAATAGCCATGCATACAATTCTTTCACATAAGGAGAATTTGGGGAAGAAGCAGAGAGCTCCTCCATAAGCCAATTTTAATCCAATCAGCAATTTTTAATGGTCCCTTTAAGATGTAAGAGACAATGCCAAACAAACAATAATAATACTTTTAAACTCCTTACGCGAAGGCAAATTGTGAATCTTTGTTAGTTGCATAATTAAGGTTCTAACAATTAACATCAATCCCTCCCCTTTGATCCTTGGAGAATTCCACCCACATACTCACAGGGGGGGGTGATCTTTGCTGAAGAAACGCCACGAGGTTTGTTCCTCCAGCTGGCCAAATTTAGAGTCAGATCGTAACACTTTTTTGTCTCTCAGGGCTTGCTTTGAAAGCCTGAGAATTAGCCAATTTAGCTTGCTCTGTTTTTGCATAGTGTAAAGTCAACATGTGACAATACAGCCTCTCATGGGCTAGGAAATCTGGCGAGGCTCTCAGCAATTGAGCCAGATACCTATTGCCATGTGGCGAGGTCTAATTGCTAAGATTTTTTTCAAAAGCCAATAAAAGACATAGATCTTTTTGAGTGACAGGGAAAACAGTCTAATTAAGTTTCTGAACATAATTTGCTCTCCTGACTAAGCTAAGCAATTGTTTCAGCCCAAGTTTTGCAAAGCTTCTGTCCCACACTTACCATTAGCGTGCACATGGGTCTATTCCAGACGTAGTAAGAGGTGGGCTGCCAGAAAGACGTGATTCCGCATCACCGTCAGGGGTCACCATTTAAAGTCTTACCCTGGGCGGGCAAGCCTTCAATTCCCATGATGGGTCCTACACACGTGAGCCGAATATTAGAGATGAATACATGACTCCAGTCAGCTTTCTCTCTGGGGCGTGAGGGCAACAGACAAAAGGTGCCTTCCCCTTTTATTCACTGTTACAGTGGGCGGTTACACAATGCATCACATGGTTACAAACAGCCAATGACAATGTTATTTCTTCAGCCAATGACAAGGCTACACTGCAAGGCCACCCTGTGGCCAATGGATTCAAATCTTGGTACAACTGTCCATCCACCTATTAGCCCCCCTTATTTCCTGTCCCTAGGCCATTATGGCAAGTCCTTTGTCTTTTGTTCCAGAGCACATGGCCTGTGGCTCTTCTGATGTGGCCAATGGACTCCATTTTCTGGCTCCGCCTCCATTTCCTGTTGCTCTAAAACAGCATGGTAAAGTCACATGGTACAGTCTCTTTGTCCCAAGCCTCATGCATCACAACATATTACAACAGTCAGCTTGAAGGATACTCAAGTATTTGTAGTAATCTTCCTCATCCAGACTCCTAACGTTATTTTCGTGGGGCATCTTGATTCCTTCAGTTTTCACTATTTTTCCTTGTTTGATACTAAGTGTGGCACATTTGTCCAAGCCAAACTCCATTGCAATATCTTGGCTATTTATAGTGCCATTGTTTGCTCCCTAGAGACTAAAGTGGATGTTCTGAAACTTGAGCAGGCCACGAACAAGGATTGTATACTGGAGGTGGTGACCCTTTGAGAGCTGTATGAAACAAAATTTCATTTTGATGTATGCTGATTGGTGCCGATTCAAAGTGACAATAAAGTACTATAATTATTATTATTATTATTATTATTATTATTATTATTATTATTATTATTATTATTAGTAGTAGTAGTAGTAGTAGTAGTAGTAGTAGTAGTAGTAGTAGTAGTAGTATTTCTATTGTTGATTGGTCATTAGAATGGTATGTATGTATGGCGTTGAAGCCATAGGAACCCTGGAAGGAAGTGATCGTGCAATATTGGAATTCAACATTATGGAAGCACAAGCAATAGAACACAGTCAAACTAGAGTCTTGGACTTCAAGAGAGCTAATTTCAATAAACATAGAGAGGGCTTGGTAAGGATTCCATGGATGAGAATCCTGAAGGGGAAAACAATTCAAGAAGCTTGGGAAATTTTGAAAAATGAGATAATAAAAGCCCAGTATACCAACAAAGAGGAAAAAAAACAGCTCTGAAAAGAAACCAGCATGGCTGCATAAAGAACTTTCTGACAAATTGAAAGATAAAAAGGACAAGTATAGAAAGTGGAAAGAGGGACACATAAATAAGTTAGCATATCAGCAAATAGCCCAAGCCTGCAAAGATGAAGTGAGAAAAGCTAAGGCTCAAAATGAACTAAGGCTTGCGACCAAAGTCAAAAATAACAAAAAAAAAAGCTTCTTTCAAAATGTAAAAAACAAAAAAAAGTGAAGGAAATGATTGGTCCATTAGTGGATGAAAGTGGCAATATGGGAGAAACAGGGAGAAACCAGAACTATTCAACTTGTTTTTTGCATCTGTCTTTACACAAAGGGAAAAAGCAGACCAACCTATCAAAAAGAGTACCATAAAAAACAGAATAGAAACACAAGTTAATATAGGCAAGAAAATGGTAAGTCCAGCATAGATGAGTTCAAATCGCCAAGACCAGATGGATTACACCCCAGAATTCTCAAGGAACTGGCAGATGTGATCTCAGAACCATGGAACTATATATTTCAAAGATCCTGGAGCACTGGGGAACTACCAGAGGACTGGAAAAGAGCTGATGTAGCTCCTATCTTCAAAAAAGGAAAAAATGGACCCAGGAAATTACAGACCTATCAGCCTGACCTCAATACCTGGGAAGATCCTGGAAAAGATAATCAAACAATGAATCAGCGAACACCTAGAGGCAAACAAAGTCATTACTAAAAGCCAACATGGGTTTGTCAAAAATAGATCATGCCAGACAAATCTTATTGCATTCTTTGACCAAGTGACAAAATTAGTGGATCAGAGGAATGCTGTGGACATAATTTACTTGGACCTCAGTAAGGCATTTGATAAAGTAGATCACAACCTACTACTTGACAAGATAGAAAAACCTGGGGTAGACAGCATCACCACCAGATGGATCGGTAGCTGGCTGACCGGCCATACGCAGCATGTGGTCCTCAATGGAACCGTATCTACATGGAGGGAAGTGTGTAGTGGGATGCCCCAGGGCTCTGTTCTGGGCCCAGCGCTCTTCAACATCTTCATAAATGATTTGGATGAGAGGATAGATGGGGAACTCATCAGACTTGCAGATGACATCAAGCTAGCAGGAATAGCCAACATTCCAGAAGACAAGATACAGAAGGATCTGGACAGACTTGAACACTAACAAAATGAAATTCAATGGTGAAAAAAGCAAGGTTCCACATTTAGGCAAAGAAAACCAAATGCACAGGTATAGTACAGGTGATAACTTGCTCAATATTGGTAACTGTGAGAGGGACCTCGGAATCCTAGTGGACAATCACCTAAATATAAGCAAGCAGTGTGCTGCAGCTGCCAAAAAGGCCAACAGAGGGATAGAATGAAGATCACTTGAAGTGTTAATACCACTTTACAATGCCTTGGTAAGGCCACACTTGGAATACTCCATCCAGTTTTGGTCACTGCGATGTAAAAAAGATGTTGAGACTCTAGAACAGTGGTTCTCAACCTATGGGTCGCAACCCCTTTTGGGGTCGAACAACCGTTTCGCGGGGGACGCCGGACACCGCGGTCCGCCATTTTGGTTTTTTTTTTAAATATTTTTTTATTTTTTAAAATTTTTTAAAAAAATTTTTGGCGTGTGCACACTGTGCATGCACGGATTGGCCTGTCATGCAAGCGCCACACATGCGCGGATCCGCCCATAGAGGTCCGCCATTTTGTTTTTGTTTTTTGAATTTTTTTGAATTTTTTTAATTTTTTTTAATTTTTTTTCAGCGTCCACAAGTTATGCATGCACGGATCGGCCCGTCGCGTGCACACGCCCCGCTTGCACGGATCCACCCATTGCGGTCCGCCATTTTGTTTTTGTTTTTTGAATTTTTTTGAATTTTTTAAAATTTTTTTAATTTTTTTTCGGCGTGCACGAGTTATGCATGCATGGATCGGCCCTGCGCGTGCATGCACTGCACATGCATGGATCCACCCATCGCGGTCCACCATTTTTTATTATTATTATTTTTTGAATTTTTTTTTGAATTTTTTTTTATTTTTTTTTGGCGCGCGTGCACCATGCACGCGCGGATTGGCCCGTCATGCACATGCCGCGCATGCACGGATCCACCCGTTGCGGTCCGCCATTTTGGTTTTTTAATTTTTTTTTATTTATTTTTTTAAAAATTTTCGGCACATGCGCCCCACGCATGCGTGAATCGGCCCGGGTCAGGGTCGCGGCGCGCATGGGCGGGGCAAGTGGGGTCTCAACCTGAAAAAGGTTGAGAACCACTGCTCTAGAACTAGTACAAAAAAGAGCAACAAAGATGATTAGGGGACTGGAGGCTAAAGCATATAAGGAACGGCTAATGGAATTCAGTATGTCTAGTTTAATGAAGAGAAGGACAAGGGGGGACATGAAAGCAGTGTTCCAATATCTCAGGGACTGCCACAAAGAAGAGGGAGTCAAGCTATTTTCCAAAGCGCCTGAAGGCAGGACAAGAAGCAACAGGTGGAAACTAAGCAAGGAGAGAAGCAACATAGAACTAAGGAGAAACTTCCTGACAGTTAGAACAATTAACCAGTGGAACAACCTGCCTCCAGAAGCGGTGAATGCTCCAAGTTTTTAAGAAGAAACTGGACAGCCATTTCTTCGAAATGGTATAAGGTTACCTGCCTGAACTGGGGGTTGGACTAGATGATCTCCAAGGTCCCTTCCAACTTTACTACTACTACTATTACTACTACTACTACTACTACTACTATTGTTATTATTATTATTATTATTATTATTATTATTATTATTATTATTATTATTATGAAAGGAAGGAAGGAAGGAAGGAAGGAAGGAAGGAAGGAAGGAAGGAAGGAAGGAAGGAAGGAAGGAAGGAAGGAAGGAAGGAAGGAAGGAAGGAAGGAAGGAAGATAACTATTTTAACTTAGCTTGAAATTTAAGGGCATACATTTTTAAATGATGCTTTTAGTTTTACTAATATAATTTTAGTATTAACAATTAACTAAAATGTTTTATTACTGAATTATTTAATATTAACCAATGAAGATTTGTTAGAAGTAATATCGTAGAATTAGGAGGTGAAATTTAAAAAAAAAGATTTAGAAAGCTTGTTTCTTTTCTAAAGAAACTTACATTTCTTTTCTTGTTTCTAGAAAATCAAGAAAAAAATGAATGAAGTTTACCTGATTCTCTTTGTTGATTTCTTTAGCCTGAAAAATGCTGCATCTGTTATTGGCTGCATTCACATAAGTTCACTATTTGCCATTGAGAATTCTTTCCTTTGGGGAATGTATGCTAAACTTCTTAATAATTAGAGCTATTGTACCTGCAGAAATCATCTTGGTATTTTACTTCCTTTCTGTGTTATCCCTCCAAATAAAACTGGTATGAAGTTTTCAGTCTCCCAAGTTTCCTAATAGCTCTACTGAGTCTCTGAAATTTCCCCTAGGACAGTGATGGCAAACCTTTTAGAGACTGAGTGCCCAAACTGCAACCCAAAACCCACTTATGCATCGTCGACTGAGTGTGGCCCATTGGGTGGGTGTGGCTGGGGTGGTAATGGCAGACTAGGTGGGCCAAAAAACTTCAATTAATCAATTCCACCTTTGCAAGGTCTTATTTTCCCCCCGCAAGAAGTTGAAATTGACTGATTGAACCTTTTTTTTTTTTGCACCTGGCGGTGGAGGCCTAAAGCAAAAAAGTTTTATAAAACCCAGCTGAAGGCCTAGGACTGGGGCGACAGCGCGCATGCCCACAGAGAGGGCTCTGAGTGCTGCTCCTGGCACCCGTGCCATAGGAAATCACCACCACTGCCCTAGGAAATCATCATATTACATTAAGAAGTGAAGATGCCATTATTGGTCCAGGCTTTTTCAGGATGTCTAGCTTTGCAATCTATTGTTTATTTATTGTTTATTGTACTTCCTATTTGACTTTTCTTTGGGAGATAAAAATCAGAATATACAATGAAGCAGACTTGCAGATCTTAATCTTTGAGTATTAAAATTTCAAAGACTGAATTTTGTTTGTCTCCTGTGAAATATGTTCATTTTCCTTGGTGATGGAAGAACTGAATCATATAGGTGCATTATTACACTGCTGGAAGTTTTTCTTTTCTTTTCTTTTGGCATTTTTTGAGGATACTTGGTGAGAACAAAATTTGTTTTGATAAAGTAACGACCAAATTGTCATTTGGAATGTAAGAGACAGAATCATGTTATGAGAACCCAGAATTCCTAAGGAGACATTTGAGACCTCCAGCAAATTACACTATGGTCTGAATCAGTTTTGCTGCATGTTGCTTTATGGTGCCAGTTGTGGGATCAGATGCATATAAAAGGGCAGCAAATAGCAGAAATGAATTCTCTTGTATTTTATTTATCTAATATTTTATTTATTCAATTTCTATAGTTGACCATGTCAATTCAACTGACCTTGTAAAACACAGTAATCCCCACCCCCCGCCACTTTGTAAACACATAATGCCTGACATGATTATGGGGGAAATAAAGCCCAAGAAATCATGAAATTACCCAGTTGCAAAGGAAAAGGACAGTTGGAATTTTGGTTTGAATACTCATGGAATCCAGAATTCACATTTTTAAACATGTATGCCTATAATTACCCCAAGTTCTCACCTTCAGTTAGAAAGGTAACTAGTTAGTGAGAGTTAATGCTAAGACTTACCTGAACCTTGTTAAGGTAATGCTACTTGAACCTAGTTAAGTACTAATAAAATTGATGACCAGTCAGTTTTCAAATGTTTCAGAAGTGAATTTGCAAGTCAACTCAAGAAAGTCCATCTCAAAATAATAAAGTAGGTTGAGGGTTTATTGAGAAATGTGCCAGTAAATGCTTCAGTAGTAATTATCTTGCACCTATGGGTGTCATTCGTGTATGAATTACAATTACCAATTTCTATTCCCTACTAAATAATTTGTACATCTCATAATGTCCTCAGAGTTTAATGAGCCACAATATCCATTATATACTCTTTATGCAACAATGACCAACATTGAATTCAAGGCATCTAGTGACAAGTTATCATGCTTTATCTGGACCCTCCATTGTTAATTGATTGACTGTGCATTTGTACCAATAGAAGATGCAATGTTTTGATGGATTTGAAAGTATGAAGATATATAAGCAAAAGTTGATTTTAAAGCAGTATTAGGAAAATAAAAAATGACACTCTAAAGGTCTATCAGTGTAACTAATAAATAATCATCAAATATAAAAAAGCATAAGAAAACATAAAAATATAAAACTGGATGGAATAGTAATGAGGTCATAAATTTGGCATTATGATAAAAGCAAATAAAATAAAACATATAGGAACAAAACAAACAAGAAAATGATTATGCAAATGAAAATTTAAGGATTTTTACATGGAATTGAAAAGACCTTAATGTACCTCATCAAAAGGATTTCTCTGGGAAAATACCATACAGACTATCAATAAAGGAGAATATTTATAGTTCCGGGATTCTTGGTGCTCCCTGAGCTTGGTTGTTTTCTTGCAGATGTTTCATTACCCAAACTAGGTGACATTATCGGTGCAGTACAATGTTACCTAGTGTGGGTAATGAAACATCTGCAAGAAAGCACCCAAGTTCAGAGAGCACCAAGCATCATACAGACTAAAAAGGTTCTTTACATATTGTGTGAAACTCAGAATTCAGGAAGACATAAGATGATGGATCAATTAAATGCAAATCTTTATTACAATTAAACAACAACCACAGCTTTAAAAGAAAACATATTGAAACTCTTCACATAATTTTGCATATTTCTTTTCTATCAGGGATTCCAAATTGTGCATTTCTTGGAGGCCTGCCTGAAAAGTTGAAGGTGAAGCAGAAAGAATCTGCAGAGTTCTTTCTCAGGGGAAGGTACAGAATATTACAAACATCTGGATGGAGGAGAGAAGAATACCCTTATGCCATAAAGTACGCCATTACTTTTTTTTCTCTTTTATGCTTAGGCTTCCTTTTAAAGTATTTCTTTTGGCATTTCCATCGCTCATCTCTTTCTCTGTCTCTGTTTTCTATCTGTTCCTATCTTTGATAATTTGATTTTCTTAGTTTTATCTTTATGATTTATTTTAAAAATAATGAAATTATATTAATTATTCACTTTTGATCAAGTGAATCAAGAATTATACAAAATTCTTCATGAAGACTCTCTAAAAATGGAGAAAGTTTCATTCTTCTAGCAGGTCTCATCAATGTTGTCATAATCATCAACATCAATATATTAATTCACATATTATTTTAGAATATCATACAAGCAGAAACCTGAGACTCCTTCCTATCCAAAACAATAGCCATCTGAATTAGATTCATCAATAGAAGATGTTTGAACAATAGTTCTAAAAAATGTCTGGCTTCAACAGATTATCTGAATGACAATTGATCATGAAAAGAAGTCTACTAAACTATGACTACACAAAGGAAATCCACTTATTTTATTCTGTCACATCTATATGAAACAAATTAAGGAATAACTTTCCAAAATATTATGTTATTTTTTTCAGTTCACCATCTGCATACTAATCAATTTGCTTTATATCAAACCACTTTACAGAGTAGGAGAAATCAAAGGTTTGAAGCCTATTAGCTTTTTGATGGCTTCCTTCACTTCCCTGTTTTTCAGGCTGTAGATAAGGGGGTTCAGCATGGGTGTGGAAATGCTATATTGTATACTGATGAGTTCATTCACAATAATTGAGGAGGCTGAGCTGGGTCTCATATACCTAAAACATCCAGTGCTATAATATAAAACCACAACAATAAGGTGACTGGTACAGGTAGAGAAGGTTTTCCTTTTTGCTTCTGTGGAGTTCAACTTCAGAATAGTGGAGATGATATGAATGTAGGAAAATAAAATTAAAGTGAATGAACATATGACAATGACACTACCAGTTATTAAAAAAAGTGTCCAATTGGAAAGGGTTCCTGTGCAAGATAATGCAAATAGAGATGGCAGTTCACAACTGAAATGCCTGATAAAATTTGCTCTGCGGAAACTGAGTTTGAAAGCAGAAGATGTATTTATTAAGGCATGTGAAAAAGATAATGTCCAGGCACCCCCCACTAGCCATCTACAATATGCTTTCTTCATAATTTGTACATAATGGAGGGGTTTGCAAATGGCAGCAAATCGGTCATAAGCCATTGCTGCAAGAATGCAACCTTCATTGCTCCCCATTAGAAGAAGAAAAAACATTTGGACAAAACATGCAGAATACGAAATTGTCTGCTTTTCAGTCAAAATTTCTAAGAGCTTAGGCACAGTGACAGAAGACAAACAGATATCAATAAAAGCCAGGTGAGCCAAGAAAAAGTACATGGGGTTTGGGAGATGACTTGTAACAACCATAATAACTATATTTCCCAGTAAAGTAAGGACATAAATAAAGAGGAATACAAAGAAGAGGAAGAGATTCACTGCCAGATTATTTGAAAATCCCCAAAGGACAAAGGAAGTGATTGCGGTACTTCGATTTTCTGTTTCCATGTTCAATCAATGTAGAAACTTTAAGAAAAGGAGAGATTATGAACTGTCAAGTGCATCATTTAGGGTAGAATACAATGGAACAAAAAAAATATGGTATAGAGAAAATTATGGTTTCCACTTACATGGCAACAATCTTCTACACTTTCATATCAATAAAATGAGGAGTTAATTTTTTCTTTGAAAATATTCTTTTCCCAGGTTTGCCATTGTTTTTATAAACTTCAGGTCAGAGTTTAGCATTGATGGATTGATGGATGGATTATATGCCAGCAAGTCATGCTCACTCTTAGTGAATCTTAGTTCAATGTCTCCTTCTGAGGATCCTTTAGTTGTAAGCATTTAGTACAAATTGGAAAAAAAAATCAGAAAACAATTGTGTTTCTCCAGGAAACATTTATAGGTTTAAAAGATTAGGTAGGACTATCTGATTATGTTTTGTTCCAGCACATTTTTGTTCTAAAATCTAAAGCACTTATCTCTCTCCCTGGTAAACTTTGCACCACAATGAAATACTTTAGATAAATAATAATAATTTTTTCTTTGCCGATGCATTGTAAATTTTCCCCTGGTATTACACAGCCTCTAATAGAAACTGCACATACACAGAACCATCTTCAAAGGCTTTCACTAAGCTACTTCAACTAATTTGACATTCACAGTTTCTTAGTCATATTGAACCTGAAATTTTCTCTATGAACCAAATTATAATTAATTATTCTCATCACCTGAAACTGTTTTATAGAACCTTAGCAGTGAAAAATTGGTGGCAACGTGACTTTTAGTACAATAAATAAAATTACAATGAAAGAAAAGAAATCACGATCTCAAGATACAGTATAAATCAACAATTATTTTCATTATTTTCATTGATGGAGCACAACATTCTATGACATACCTATTTTTGATAGCCAACAGCCCCAAGAAAATGGTTATCACATGATAATATAACTGGAAAAGCAGTATGGAACCTGGGACTATTTTCTCCATTTTACAGGGGCAGGAATAAGTTACTTTTAACTGTTATATACATGTGAAGCTGATCAGGGGGAATATAACTTTCATTTCCCAATTAAAATCAGTGAGGAAAAAAGAAACAAACAAATGAAATCTCTACTAATTCAGTATATTTGCCAAATGGAGCCATATACTTTTGAGATCCTCAAAACTAAAGGGCAGGAAGATTTAAAATCACATAGGAACTCTTGATTGCTTGTCTTTGGGTCCATGAAACTTAATATGTTTGTAGTTCAAACACTATTTTCTACCTAAGATTTAGAAGACATGTTACAATATGAAGCATGAAATCCTAATAGCTTATTTGCAGCATCCTAAGGGCCATTATTTCTTTTATATGTCATAATAAACACATTTGCTTTGATGCAATGTGTAGTGGTAGAGTACAATGAATATGAGAAAAATGTAATTGTTAATGAAAAAACAAAATAAATCACTAAAACTATATTTGTCTGTAAATGATAATATGGAATCTGTGAATTAATGCTCATTCTTCCAAACAAACAAGGGAAGAACAATGTATAATTGAAAGTTTTACATAAGCCACTGACTTGAAAAGAAGAAAGTTTTGAATGATTTGCACATAGTTTTATATGATTTTTTTTCATTGTCCTCCATTAAATCAATAGCTACAAAACAATACCAAGGGTGATTATTTTTAAGAAGGGAAACAAACTTATAAATACAAAGTGGTAGAATTCTACCACTGAACAGGCTTGGGATAAAAATCAGTATTTTATTCTGAAGACTTTCTGGCAGATAAATGTCATGCAGAACCAAACTCTACCAATCAATTAGTTTGGGATGAAAATAAGACATTATAGATTTATGTAAATATTATCCACTGCCCTTAAAAATTAATAACAAAATAAATGTTATCAACGTTTGTACTTTTCTGAGTCAGTGTAGGAAGTTTTCAATATATAATAAATAAAAGTTCATTAAAGCTCTGAGGAATGTACTTTAAAAATTGGAAGATATCTTGTGATAAATCAGAATACTGCTACCGGTATATTTCCTATATTATTTTCATCAACCAAAGTCCTCAAGGTATACTTCTTACCATTTTCTGCTAATATATTGTCTGCTTCTATTTCAGCTAACATGGAACTTTCTATTGTGTATTCTAAGAACTGTAAAAAAAAATATCACATTTCCCCTAATGTTGTAGTGTTTATATTTTAGGAAAATTATATAGAAAATTAAATGCATTTAATTTAAATGTATACATTTTCTATAATACTTGTAATTCTAATCTCCTCAAGTACAAAATATGGATATTACTTTATTTAAAATATGTTACTACCAAAACATCCATAATTAGCCCACAGTGTTTTATTAGGAGTAATATTGAAGAATTGGGAGATGGTTAAAAAAAACATTTAAAATTTTTGCTTCTGTTCTTAAGAATTCCTTTTTTTCTTCTAGAAAATCAAGAAAAAAGCAGTGCAGAATGAGGTTTACCTGATTCTCTTTGCTGATTTCTTTAGCTTGAAAAATGCTGCATATGTTATGCGGCTAAAAACTTATAAATGTTCATTTTATTACATTCACATGAGCTTCCTTAGTGAATTGTTTCCCTTGGGGAAAGCATACAGACCTTCATAATAATTAGGGATATTGTAGCTAGAGTAATCACCTTAATGTTTAATTTATTTTTTGTGTTATGCCTCCAAATGCAGTGTTTGTGAAGTTTTCATTTTCCCAAATATCCTAATAACTTTGCTGAATCTCTGGAATTCCCCATAACAAGGGAGCATATTTACACCGTGGAAGTAAAGATGCCATTACTGGTCAAGGCTCCATTAGGAAGCCTAATTTTGCAATTGGTTATTGTATTTGATACTTGATTTTTCTTTGGGAAAACAAGATAGAGTATGTTGTGTCCTGGGCCTGCCAAGGAAACTCAGCAGGCCCAGAACTGTTAGAAAAGGTCCCGGGCAATTCCAAAAGTTGCCTTGGACCAGACAGGGCGGCGCCAGCCTTTTGCGCATGTGCAAGGCATGAAAACGCTATATTCTGACTTCCAGTTCTGGATCGCAGTGCCTCTAGCCGCACGGGGAGATTTGTCCCCTCGTTCGGCTAGTTTCCCTCTGTCAGTAGTCCCCGGTGGGGGTCCAAAGTCGTGCCTGGAGGGCGTGATTTCCATCGACGAGGCTGCACTCAACTACAGAGGAGCGGCGGCTCCTCTAGCTGTCCGAGCTGACTCTGAGGGCCGATGGAGTAGAACACCGGCCATAAAATGGCCAATCACCTAGCCACACCAACCACAAGTCACAAGAACAACTAAGCATGAAGAACCACCGTGATGAATCTGGGCGAGACCTTTCCTTCCCTCGCTATCCTGATTTTTCCTGTAAGAGTTTCTATTTTCCTTTATTAAGAAAGCAGCGGCTGCTTATATGTGGAAAGAAGAGCTAAAAAGAAAAGGATCAACTTTTGTGTGTGTGTGTGTGTGTGTGTGTTTTTACTGTTTGACTGCTCTGGGCTGAATTTCAGGGGAAAGAAGGGAAAAAGAGACAATGTTACTTTCCTTTTTTAATTTGATAATTTAGAAGACAGTTTTTGTTGATCTTTTTTTAAAAAAAGAAAGAGAGAAAACTTTCCTTTTTTGTTCTTTTTTAAACTGAATTAACTTGGGGAAGAAAAAAAAGAAGAAAAAACTTTATAGTCCACTGAGGACATCTGGTGGTGAAAAAGCAAAACTTCAACTGTATTTCTCCCTGTTATTTGAAGATGATTGGATAATAAAAGAGAAAAAATAACTATATAGCTGGGTGGTGAAGCTGGCTATTAGACTTTTGGAGGCGGATATTTGTGGATTTTTCTTAAGTAGTCTCTAATAAAGGAATAGGCAAAGCTACCACCAAAATGGCTGAAAGTTATCCACATCTTGACTATGATTTAATACTGGAAAAAATATTAGAAGTTAGAGAAGATTTTAAAACCTAATGGAAATCTTGAAGAAAATCCAAAGATGCCACCTTGATTGACCCTTTAATAATGAATAAAGTTATGGAACAAGGAATAATAGAAGATGAACAGAATAATCCTGAACAGACCTACTTACAACTTAAAGAGAAAGAGACACTATTCTTACAACCTAATTGTGAATCTGCATTAAGAGAAAATGTGGAAATCACTGAATCAACTAATGCTATGCATTAGGAGAATTTTGATAATTGGACAATTTTGATGACCAAGAAATAACTGTAATTGACCCAACTCAATTATCAAAAATAACAAAGATTGACACCCAGACACAACTTTTTGGAAATTACAATAAAGAGGAAAGGGAAAGAAAATTTGTTCAGTTTGAATCTGTTAGGAATCCTTGTAATCAAATCTTTAGGTTTGATAACCGAAAAGCCTTACTGTGGGAACCAAATTGGCATAGGAAGAAAGCTAGAGTCAGGTTTAAATGTGATACAAAATGTTATTTGACGGGTTAAAAAGGCTTAGAAATTGTGTCTGATTTAATGATGAATGAAGGATGTAAATTTACTGTTACTATGGTTGATAATAATTTGAGGGAGTTAATCTTTCTAGAGGACAAAAAGACCTTATAGAAGTAGACTGACGAAATGATTGAATATATCTAGTAAAAAAGGAAAAAAGAAAGAGAATATGTCTGATTTAATTAGGAATGAAAGATGAGAATTGCCTGATATTATAATTGACAAGTTAGGGTTAGGGTTTTGTATGTAGGTCTTTGGTTCTTCGGGTTTTCTCCCACGTAGAATTTGAAGTGTCTGGGCGACCTTTCGATGAAGTCTCATTCATCATCTTCAGGCTGGTGCTTTTGGCTTCTGCTTCTAGGAGCAATGTGTGGTCTAAGCTGTTTTTTCTTTTTAACTGCCAGTGGGGGTTTGAATTGATTGGCTGGGAGCTTGGCTATGTTCTGATTGGTTAGGGGCTTGGCTGTGCTCTGATTGGCTGGGGGGGTTGGCTGTGTTCTGATTGGCTGGGGGAGTGTTCTGGTTGGGTGGGGGCTTTGTAGTGCTGGAGGGGTTCAAAGTGGCCAATGATGCAGCTCTAGTCTGGCTCCTGGTCTGTGGTCATGCCTCATCATCGGTGTGGGTTTGGGTTTGCTTTTTGCATGGATGTGTGGAGGTGGCATCGTGTGTGGTTCTGGTGTCAATCTTTGTGTTAGGAATTCGTTTGTCAATAAGGGCGGGTTTCCAAATGGCTGGTAGGCGGGAGGTATCATCTCGTTTGTTCATGCTGTGGGGGCGTTTTTCTATCTCGATGGCTTCTCTGATTATTCTGTTATTAAAATGTTCAGTTTTGGCAATAGTTCTGGTCTTTTTGAAATCAATTTCATGTCCTGTGGCTTTAAGGTGTTGGACCAGGGAAGAAGTTGGTTCCTCTCTTTTGACTGAGTTTTTGTGTTCTTCAATGCGTGCACTTATCCTTCTGTTGGTTTGTCCAATGTATGTAGTGGGGCAAACAGCACATAGGATTTCATATACTCCTTGATTTTCTAACTCAATTTTGTCTTTAGGGTTTCTTAGGATGGTGGATATTTTTCTGTTTGTGCAGAATGCTGTCTTGACATTATATTTGTGCAGGATTTTGCTGATTTTGTCTGTGGTGCCTTTTATGTATGGGAGGAGGGCTTTGCCATTTTCTTGTTCTCTGTCATGGATTTTAGTGGGAGTTTCTTTTTGGATTAAGTTGGAAATCTTATTTCTTGGGAATCCGTTGGATGTTAGTACATTAGTGAGAGTGTGTAGTTCGGTTTTTAGGTGTTGTTCGTCAGCTAGGCATATCTATATCTATATCTATATCTATATCTATATCTATATCTATATCTATATCTATATCTATATCTATATCTATATCTATATCTATATCTATATCTATATCTATATCTATATCTAGATCTAGATCTAGATCTAGATCTAGATCTAGATCTAGATCTAGATCTAGATCTAGATCTAGATCTAGATCTAGATCTAGATATAGATCTAGATATAGATATAGATATAGATATAGATCTATATCTATATCTAGATCTAGATCTAGATCTAGATCTAGATCTAGATCTAGATCTATATCTATATCTAGATCTAGATCTAGATCTAGATCTAGATCTAGATCTATATCTAGATCTAGATCTAGATATAGATATAGATATAGATATAGATATAGATATAGATATAGATATAGATATAGATATAGATATAGATAGATAGATAGATAGAGAGAGAGAGAGAGAGAGAGAGAGAGAGAGAGATAGATAGATATAGATATAGATATAGATATAGATATAGATATAGATATAGATATAGATATAGATATAGAGATAGAGATAGAGATAGAGATAGAGATAGAGATAGAGATAGAGATAGAGATAGAGATAGAGATAGAGATAGAGATAGAGATAGAGATAGAGATAGAGATAGAGATAGAGATAGATAGAGATAGATAGATAGATATAGATATAGATATAGATATAGATATAGATATAGATATAGATATAGATATAGATATAGATATAGATATAGATATAGATATAGATATAGATATAGATATAGATATAGATATAGATATAGATATAGATATAGATATAGATATAGATATAGATAGATAGATAGATAGATAGATAGATAGATAGATAGATAGATAGATAGATAGATAGATAGATAGATGTAGATTGATGAAATGATATATTCTTAAAAACAGAACTGTATTTGTTGGACTTATATTATTATTTTAAATATGATAACTATGTTGTAATAGAGAGAGAGGAAGAGCTATTTGTGATAAGGAGAAAAAAAATCTGTCTCAATGAATGATTGTGTATTAAGGATACCTGAAATCACAATTATGTACTTACTAAAATGTAGTCGGAGTATGACAACTGTAATGATATAGGATATAGATTATAATTCCATGTGTTTGATGACCTTTGTAATTGCATAAATTTTAATAAGTAATATCATATTCAATTTGAGCTATATTTATATGACTTTGTCTTTGAATGATTGGACATCCTGACCACCAGGTTGTGTCCTAAGCTTTTGGGGAAAGATGGGAAAAATCAGTAAAAACATTTTTTTTATCTTTTATTTTTTTTTTCAAAAAAGGAAAGAAATATTTACTGAGAAGATTAAAATAGAAGTATTAATGTATAATACAGATAGGGAAATTTGGAGAGAGGAGTTGCTCAGACATTACCCCTGAACTGCATCTGAAGAAAGGAGAGGAGAGAGGAAAGAGTGAAGGAGGGGAGAAGGAAGTAGGAAGGTTGGAGGAGAATAGGAGAAGTGGAGAGAAAGGGAAGGAGAGGGGGGGAAGAGGGAAGTAGGGAAGAGAAGAAAGGGAGAAAGAAGGTAGAGAAGAAAGAGTGTGGATGCGGTGAAAGGGGAAATGGGCTAGCGACACCAAAAGTTACGTGTAGGTATTTATCTCATTTTTTTTTTTAAAAAGTACTGTATATATGAATGTAAAAGAACGTATGGTAACATCTTATAAATATCATGGTATATGTATCGGGGAGAGTTTGGAATGAAATTGACAAAGTTTTAAAATAAGTTTAACAGAAATTTATGACAGAAATGGAATATATTAAATTTATATGCTTTTGTTTTTTTGTGTGTGGGTGAGGGAAATAGAAAGATGAAAATGAATGTATTAAGTTGAGCTGTTTATGTATGTTTTTATTCTGGAATTTTTGTCTACCCAATCACCACGGAGTGCCTTAAGCACCTATTGTTAAAATCATAAAACCAATAAAATATTTTTCAAAAGAAAAGAAAAGAAAGAAAACGCTATATTCCTATTGGTTGTCAATGTCTGGGGTTTTGGTTATATAAAAGGTCTGTGTGCCTTTTCACTTTTGCTTGTGTTGTGAGTAGTGAGAACACTGCGAGTATTAAAGGATTGTTGGATACACCATGTGTTGTCATCTTTGCGAACGAACCCAAGAATACAACACTGGCGACGAGGATGGGATTCTTCTGCAACAAAAGAAGAGTAACTGATGAAGAAGAGCAGAGGGAAGACGGCGTCTAATTAGCATCCAGCCTGCCAGTACAGAGTCGCTGGAGGGTGAGTTTGGCTACCAGACCCTTTCCCTTTTTGCCAGAAGGTTTGCTGAGGAACAAGTGGGAAGTTTGCAGTTCAGAATGACAAAGATTGGCCGGATTTTTAATTTTGACACTTCACACCCTGAGATGTGGAACTCTTATGTGGCTAGAGTAGAGAATTACTTTAGGGTGAACCAAATCAGAGAAGATGGATTGAAGGCTGCAATCTTGTTGTGTGTTTGTGGGCAGGAAGCATTTGAAATTGCAGAAAACCTGGTGGCTCCTGCACCATTAGAGTCAGTGGCATATACCGATTTAAAGAAGTTACTAAAGGAACATTTTCAGCCAAAGCTGTACGTCATTGCTTTGAACAGAGGGACCAAAAGCAAGGAGGATCTTCTTCTGATTATATTGCAGTCTTAAGAAGAGCAGCCAGGTTGTGCGAGTTTAAAGACTTAGAAGAGAGGCTGCGAGATAGATTCGTGTGTGGGCTAAGGAACAGAGACTTGCAGCAGAAGATATTTGCTAAGGAAGAGATTTCATTCCAAGATGCGCTGCAAGAGGTTACCACAGAGGAAGAAGCAGGCAGGGCTGTGAAAGCCTTGCGAATTACTAAAAGTTCTATAGAAACTGCTACGGTCCATCAAGAGGACATTCGAGAAGGATCAGACACAGATCCTGAAGATGAGGTGAATAGACTTTCCCAGCCAGCCGAAAGGAGGCAGAAGGAACATCAGGACAAGGCTCCAGCATCCCTTCAATGCTTCGGGTGTGGAGGCAGAGCGTGTGGCAGGCAAGGCCACATAGCATGTCTGTTTGGGTCGACAGAAGGTCCAACCTCATGAAGAATTGCGTCTGAAAGGTACCAGTGTCCCCAGCCAACATAGGGTGGGCTTTTGCGCATTGCACAGAAGCATATTAAGGACAGGAATACATAAGCCCCTTAAAAAGAAACTGTCTCTTAATATAAGGTTGCAGGGTGTTCCATGAGCAATGGAGTTGCTCTCTCCATTATTTCTAGTGACACTTTTAAAAAGATTTGTAGTAGAAGCGGCCTTCGAATTAAACTCAGGCCATCCAATTTAATACTCACAGATTTTCAAAATTCTATGGTGTGTGTTAAGGGGGAGGCCACCCTTAGAGTACAGTATAAGGATTTTGATGGTCCCCAAGATGTGGTGGTTGTTGGGGCTGAACATACGAATCTTATTGAACTCAATTAGTTTGAAGCCTTGGGAATCCAGGTGACAGGACTACACAATTTGCAAATGTTTAGTCTTGTAGAAGTCTGCAGAGAGTTTGCAGATGTGTTTAATTCTGAGCTTGGATCCTATAAGGGGCCTCCCATTTTGTTGTGCTTAGATCCAAGCATTACACCCATCAGGGTTAAGTCTAGGAGGGTATCTTTTGCCCTCAGAGGAAAGAATGATGCTGAGCTGGACAAGTTGCTCCAGCAAGGCATTCTGAAACCTGTGGACTCCAGCCCATGGGAAACCCCCATAGTAATGCCTTTAAAAGCTAATAGGGACATACGTAGATGTGCAGATTACAAGTGCACACTGAACGAGGCATTACCTGTGGTAAGTCACATCCTGGCCTCCCTCAAGGGGGGGCTTATCTTTGCAAAGCTTGACTTGGCACAAGCATATCAACAGTTGCCTGTTGATGAGGCTGCTGCAGAGGCACAGACTATTGTAACCCATAGAGGGGCATTTAAAGTAAAGAGACTGCAATTTGGGGTAAATGTAGCCCCTGGCATATTCCAAAGTGTCATGGAGCACACTTCAAAGTGTTCCTGGGGTCTGTCCATACTTTGATGATGTCCTCATTGCTGGGGAATCATCTAAGAACTTAGCTGAAAGATTAAGGGCTGTTTTGCTTCAGTTTCAAGAAGCAGGCCTCAAACTTAAAAGAGATAAATATAGGAGTTACTTCTACTGATTTTCTAGGGTTCAGGATTGATGCTCAAGGCTTCACCCTGCTGAAACTAAACTGACGGCTATCCAACAGGCACCAAGCCCTAAATCTAAGAGTGAGTTGCAAGGCTTTTTAGGATTAGTAAACATTTACCATGCATTTCTTCCACACAAAGCTGCTGTGGCAGAACCATTAAATAGGCTATTAGACAAGCAAGCTCCTTGGCAGTGGATTAAGGTCCATGAAAGGAGTTTCAATGAGGTTAAGGCCTTGCTTACTTCCAATGCTGTTTTAGCTCATTTCAATGAGCAACTACCTGTGTGCATTGCATGTGATGCATCTCCTTATGGGGTTGGAGCTGTACTCAGCTACCTGCAAGCTGATGGAACTCAGGTTCCTGTGGCATGTTATTCAAGGACTCTATCTTCTGCTGAGCGTAACTATGCTCAAATTGACAGAGAGGCTCTGGCCATAGTGGCTGGCATCAAGAAATTTCACGATTTCTTGTATGGCTGCCATTTCACCATCTTTACTGACCATTAGCCTCTGTTGGGCTTGTTTACTACCAACAAACAAACCCCGCACATCATCTCTCCTCGAATGTTGACATGATCCATCTTCCTGTCACCATATGACTATACATTAGTTCATAAACCACGAAAGGACATGGGCCATGCAGATGGCCTGAGTAGATTACCATTCAATCAAGTAGAGCCAGATCCTACTCCAGCCATTAATATTCTGTCTATCCAAGAGTTTCCTGAGTCTCCCTTCAATGCTAGGGATGTGGCTGCAGAAACTGCCATTGATCACACACTTGCACGCATGCTGACATGGGTTTTGTCAGGTTGGCCTGACAAGTGCCCAGATCCGGAGTTCCAAAACTTCTGGTACAAGAGACACAAGTTATCCACTTTCATGGGATGCCTGTTATGGGGAAGCAGAGTAGTAATCCCAACCTCTTTGAGATCTAGAATCTTGATCTTTCTGCACAAGGGACATCCTGGTATAGTCAGGATTAAAGTGCTTGTGCATAGCCATCTGCAGTGGCCTAGCCTAGAGAAAGCCATCGAGACCCAGGTGCATGGGTGCCAAGTGTGCCAACAGTCCCGGCCTGAAATGCCTCAGGCACCAGTACATAGGTGGGAGGAAACACAGTCACCATGGTCTAGAGTGCATATAGATTATGCTGGGCCCTTTCAGGGGCAATTCTTCCTGGTTGTTGTCGATAGCCATTCCAAGTGGCTAGAAGTTGTTCCTGTTTCCTCCACTATTACTGTCAGGACCATCCAGGTGTTGAGAGGTATTTTTGCATCACACGGCCTTCCAGATGTTCTGGTCTCAGACAATGGTCCTCAATTTACCTCTTCTGAGTTCCAGACTTTTCTCCAAGCCAACATGATCTGGCATGCAACTTCGGCTCCCTTCCACCCATCATCCAACGGACTGAGAGAATGGTGCGCACCACCAAAGATGCCCTCAAGAAACTGACTTATGGTAACTGGCATCACAGGTTACAGATTTCCTTCTTGCACACTGCACCACACCATGCACTGCCAAAGGGAAGATCCCTGCTGAACTCTGCTGGGGTCGTCGCCTTATCACAAAGCTGGAAAGGCTGCACCCTGACTGGGTGGCTTCATAGGTGTCACAACCATGGGCACCTAGGAGTCTCCAAGTGGGCGATCCGGTCTGGGCGAGGAACTACGCTCCTGGATATTTGTGGGTGCCTGCTGTCATTTCTACGGTCTCTAGACCTCTATCATACGAAGTAACCTTAGATGATGGCCGTGTTTTCTGGCGTCATATCGAACAACTGTGTTGGCAGTTGTCGCCTAGGGTTGCTGTCCCTGACTCTGCTCTCAGATCAACATCCTAAGATACAACCTCACACTTCAGGTCAACTTGACGGGGCACAAGCTCACTGGTCCTGGGATATATCCCAGGTCACGAGTGATCTCCCAGGGGAAGTACAAAGACATCCTCAGAGTTCAGCTATTGCGCCAAACATGGAGTCATGCATATCCGCAAGAGCTCCAAACAGGGATTCCACAAAGGCGAGGTTAGCCATGGAGGTGACTTCTGACTGTGGCACCTTGGCCACAGGGGACTGGGAGTATTGGGGCACACCTGCAATGCACATTCGAGACTGGTTGATGGTCTTAGGGACTAAGTTCCCTGGAGCCAACCAGGATAGTAGGGGAATCCTCAGCACCTTCAGAAGGCTGGGGAAATTCAGCTTCTTTTATGGAGTCTGGCAATTCAGCTGGCATGCCCTACCAGGTGTCACCTGCAAAACCTGTGCATAAAAGTCCTTCTCTAGCAAGCCCAACAGAGGGGCCGGTAGGCCAGGTGCCCTTAAGGTCAAGTCCTGCCCTGTCCAGGTGAGCTGTCAGGCCAGGCACCTTCCCTAACTTTGCGTAGGTCACAACAGGCTAAAGCCCCTCCTAAACACCTAGGCGAGTATGTGAGGTTCTTGTCGGTATGAGAACAATACAAGTCTTGGTAGGAGGTGAGACCTATGAGGGTAAAAGATGAACACTTGAAGTCACATTAGAGAGTGGCTTGTATGTAGTCAGATTATTATTTACTTAACTTATTTTTTTATATATTTATATTAATTTAATTATTTGTGTTGATTGTAAGAAATAAGTGTGTGTTCTATCTAGGGGGGAGGGGTGTTTTTTCCTGGGCCTGCCGAGGAAACTCAGCAGGCCCAGAACTGTTGCAAAAGGTCCTAGGCAATTCCAAAAGTTGCCTGGGACCAGAAAGAGTGACGCCAGCCTTCTGTGCATGCGCAAGGCACGAAAACGCTATATTTCTATCGGTTGCCAATGTCTGGGGTTTTGGTTATATAAAAGGCCTGCGTGCCTTTTTGCTTTTGCTTGTTTTGTGAGTAGTGAGAACACTTAGAGTATTAAAGGATTGTTGGATACACCATGTGTTGTCATATTTGCGAACAAACCCAAGAATACAACAGAGTACACAATGAAACAGCTTTAATAGCTGTTTGTAGTAGCACTAATAGCACTAATGACAATCTTTTGGAGTGCAAGAGATAGGATTATTATATGAATGAATTCTCCCAGAATTCCTTGACAGAAATTTGAATTCTGTAAGTATCTATTTTACTTCCTAGAGACATATAGCACCTAACATGAAAATGTGGGAGTGAAGACAGCCCAAGAAATCATGAAATTGTGCAATTTGAACAGTCCATGGCCCAACTATCTGATAAAGTTTTCCTAATGGTCCCAAAGGAAAAGACCAATTGGAGTTATGGTTTCAATGTTATGCAATTAAGACTTCCTATTGGTCATCTACATACAATTCCCCAAGTTGTGGTCTTGAGTTGGAAAGGAATCCTGAGCCTCACAGTAGTGAAAGATTTTTTTTATTTATTTATTTTATTACTTAGATTTCTATGACGCCCTATTTCGATAACTCAGGGCAGCTCACAACATAAATACTACATGTAGAAATCTAATATATAAACAACATTTCTAAACCCATCAATTAAAAGACCAATCATCCACAACAAACATACAAACATACATACACTGGCTGGGGCCAGGTGTTAACTGCCCCAAGCCTACCTGCACTTTGTTAAGCACTACTTAGATTTAGCTTCCAAATGTATCCAAATGGAATTTGCAACTCAAGAAAGTCCATTCCAAAATAAAGTCCAAATGAAACATGTTGAGAGTTTATTGATAAATGTTTCCATAAATGTTCAGTAAGAATTCTCTTACACCTATGACATAAATAGATGTGATAGAAGATTGTTCCAGTTTCCACCCTCTAATAAATTGTCTCTGTGTGTGTGTGTGTGTGCGTGTGTGTGTGTATGTATGTATGTATGTATGTATGCATGTAAACACTATGATATAATATCCACACACACACAAGCACATACATACATAAATACATATATACATACACTATTCATATAATTTTTATTTATGTCACAGGTTTGAAAATAGCAATAGCACTTAGACTTATATTTATTTATTTTATTTTATTTATAATTTGACTTATATGCAGCCCTTCTCACTACACTCAGGGCGGCTCACAGCAAAAATACAAGTACAAAAATATAAATCAATTAAAATAGTAATATACAATATAAAAACTATATAAGTATTACCACTCATACAACATACAGTAGCAATCAAAGGCCCGGGGCAGAGCACAGCTCACACGCCCCAAACCTGTCTGCATAAATGTGTTTTTAAGAGTTTTCGGAAAGCTAGGAGGGAGGAAGCAGTACGAACCTCTGAGGGAAGTTGGTTCCAGAGGGCTGGGGAAGCAACAGAGAAGGCCCTAACCCTAGGTCCCGCCAGACAGCACTGTCTAACAGACGGGACCCATAGGAGGCCAACCCTATGTGCCCTAACCGGTTGCTGGGATTCATGGGGCAGAAGACGGTCCCACAAGTATCCTGGCCCATTGCCATATAGGGCTTTATAGGTCATAACCAACACTTTGAATTGTGTTCGGAGACCAATTGGTAGCCGGTAAAGCTCATGGAGGGCTGGAGTGATATGAGCATGTCTTGGGAGACCCAAGACGGCTCGTGCAGCTGCATTCTCAACTACTTGCAGTCTTTGGACATTCTTCAAAGGTTCCCCCATGTAGAGAGCATTACAGTAGTCGAATCTCGAGGTGACAACGGCATGGGTGACTGTGAGGAGTGACTCCCGATCCAAATAGGGCCGTACCTGATGCACCAGGTGAACCTGAGCGAATGCCCCCCTCGCCACAGCCGAAATATCGTATTCTAAACTTAGCTGTGGATCGAGGAAGACACCCAAGTTGCGAACCCTCTTTGACGGGGATAAAACTTCCAATCCCAGAGTGATGGATGGACAGATGGAATTGTCCTTGGGAGGCAGAACCCATAGCCACTCCGTCTTGTCGGGATTGAGTCTGAGGGCCCAGATAATCAGTTTCATTCAAGGACGGTGCCACCATCTTCTCAACAACCTTCCCTAAAAAGGGAAGGTTGGAGACTGGACGATAGTTATTTAAAACTGCCAGATCCAGGGAAGGCTTCTTGAGGAGGGGGCGCACAAGTGCCTCCTTTAAGGGAGCTGGAAAGGACCCCTCCCTCAGTGAAGCATTAACAACAGCCTGGACCCAGCTTCGTGTCACCGCCCTGCTAGCCGAAACCAGCCAGGAGGGGCACGGCTCCAGTAAACAGGTGGCAGAACTCACAGCTCCAATGGCCTTGTCCACGTCATCAGGAGTTACCAGATCAAACTCCTCCCATTCAACAAGACTAAGATGGGCCTCTGTCATCTCAACTGACTCATTGTCAGCCGACACTGTATACCAATTGGAGTCCAAGTCTGCCCGGATCTGAGCGACCTTGTCTGCGAAAAAGCTACTAAATTCTTCGGCATTGCCCTACAAAGGTTCCTCTCTCCTCCCCGTATCAAGGAGAGAGCGAGTCACCCTAAACAGGGCAGCCAGACAAGATTCCGCAGACGCAATCAATGCGGAAAGATACTGAGATCTTGCCGTAGTGATTGCTTCCAAATAGGTCTTAATATAAGCTCCCAATTTGGTTCGATCAGATTTGGATCTGCTTTCCCTCCATTGCTTCTCTAAACGTCTCTTCTGGCGCTTCATCCCCCTGAGTTCCTCAGTAAACCAAGGAGATCTCCTGGGTCTGCTACCACAGAGAGGTCGCAACAGCACAGTCCGGTATAGAGCTCCCATAGCGGCCATATTCCAGGCCGTCACTAGGGACTCCACCGAACTGTGTACAAGCAAATCCGGCAATTCCCCAAGCGCCCTTTGAAACCCAATAGGGTCCATCGGGCGCAAGGGGCGGAATCATTTAATCGGTTCCGGCTCCTGCGAGAGAAGATTGTTGTCGTAAACTCAAGCCGCAGGAGAAAATGATCTGTCCATGACATGGGCAACACTTTTAATACCCTTAATATCAGATCATTCCTCAAGTGTTCCGAGAGAAAAACCAAGTCAGGTGTGTGTCCCCTCTCATGGGTTGGGCCCTCAATTAGTTGTGTCAGGTCCATGGTTGCCATGGAAGCCATGAACTCCCGCGCCAACCCAGAGGACTCACCGAGTGACAGCACATTAAAGTCCCCCAAGACAATAAGTCTGGGGAACTCAACCGCCAACCCAGCTACCTCCTCGAGTAGCTGTAGGGCTGTAGAAACGCAGCTGGGAGGCAGATACGTAAGCAACAGACCCACCTGTACACCTAGGTCCAACCTCATAAGGAGGGACTCACAACCTGATATCTCAGTAGCAGCGAGTCTGTGCAGCCCGAGTGTCTCCTTAGCTATAATCGCCACTCCTCCCCCCCTTCCCTGTAGTCGCGGCTGATGCCATACCTGAAACCCAGCTGGACACAACTCAGAGAGGGGAACTCCTCCCTCTGGGGTCAGCCAGGTCTCAGTTACACATGCCAGGTCTGCCTCCTCATCTAGAATCATGTCCCGGATGAGGAGAGCTTTATTTACCACTGACCTGGCATTGAGCAGCAGCAGCCTGAGTCCAGGGTCCGGATTTCGCTCATTACCAGTACTCCGGGAGAGGTTCCGGGGGCCGGAACAAGAGATCGCTTTCAAGCAGCGAGGCCTTGTTCCCCGAGAGCGGCCTACCCCAGGCCTCCCGTCGTATCTGCCTCTTCCCCATAGGACTGGTATAGCCTGGCCCTCTGGTCCCTCAGAGCAAGGCTCCTTCACTTCACTAGCTTCCACAATTGCAGACAGGTCGGCCCTTCCATTTATCATACAACCACCCATCCATTCAGCCCGATTCACTTCACAATCAGTCAATCCCCCCCACATCATTCATAACATCCAGAAAGAATCAATTAAAACAGTATTAAACACATTTAGATTATTTAAAAATTAGACAAATAATAAATAAAAACAATTCAAAAAACATAGTAGTAGAAACAGGCATGCCAGATGTTAATCCTGCTGCAATAATTATAGCTATGCCTGTATTAGAAACCCTCCTAAGATAAAACCTGTGGTAGGTTTTTGGCTAAAATATACTGCTTCATGGTGGTTTACAGCACTTTCTAAGCATTTAAAACTTTTGCTTCTGTTCTTAAGAATTCCTTTTTTTCTTCTAGAAAATCAAGAATAAAGCAGTGCAGAATGATGTTTACCTGACTCTCTTTGCTGATTTCTTTAGCTTGAAAAATGCTGCATATATTTTGCTGTTAAAAATTGATAAATGTTCATTTTATTACATTCACGTGAGCTTCCTTAGTGAATTGTTTCCCTTGGGGGAAAGCATACAGACCTTCATAATAATTAGGGATATTGTAGCTAGAGGAATTACCTTAATGTTTAATTTATTTTTTGTGTTATGCCTCCAAATGCAGTGTTTGTGAAGTTTTCATTTTCCCAAATATCCTAATAACTTTGCTGAATCTCTGGAATTCCCCATAACAAGGGAGCATATTTACACCGTGGAAGTAAAGATGCCATTACTGGTCAAGGCTCCATTAGGAAGCCTAATTTTGCAATTGGTTATTGTATTTGATACTTGATTTTTCTTTGGGAAAACAAGATAGAGTACACAATGAAAAAGCTTTAATACTTGAGTATTCAAATTTCAAAGTCTTTTCCTAATCATGAAATTCCCCTTGAAGCTGGAAGGACTGAACTTCTACCTGCATGATTACAGTACTGAAAGTTGTTTCTTTTTCTTTTGGCATTTCTTTTCAGGATACTAGTTGAAATGAAAATAGATTGTAATAGCACTAATAGCACTAATGACAATCTTTTGGAGTGCAAGAGATAGGATTATTATATGAATGAATTCTCCCAGAATTCCTTGACAGAAATTTGAATTCTGTAAGTATCTATTTTACAGTCTGAGTCAGTTTTGCTATATGCTGCTGTATAGTGTAAATGGAAGGATCAAGTAAATGCATACTAAAGGGCAGCACGTAGCAGAAATATATTTTCATTTCTCTTATTTATCTGTTATTTTATTTATTCAGTTTCTATAGCTGACCATCTCAATGCATTTGACTCTGTAAAACACTATAATCCCATTTATCTATGCCTGCCACTTCCTAGAGACATATAGCACCTGACATGAAAATGTGGGAGTGAAGACAGCCCAAGAAATCATGAAATTGTGCAATTTGAACAGTCCATGGCCCAACTATCTGATGAAGTTTTCCTAATGGTCCCAAAGGAAAAGAACAATTGAGTTATGGTTTCAATGTTATGCAATGCAGACTTCCTATTGGTCATATACATACAATTCCCCAAGTTGTGGTCTTTTGTTGGAAAGGAATCCTGAGCCTCACAGTAGTTAAAGATACCTGGACTTTGTTAAGCACTACTTAGATTTAGCTTCCAAATGTATCTAAATGGAATTTGCAACTCAAGAAAGTCCATTCAAAAATAAAGTCCCTCTAATAAATTGTGTGTGTGTGTGTGTGTGTGTGTGTGTGTGTGTATGTGTGTAGATACTATGATATAATATCCACACACACACAAGTACATACATATATACATAAGTACATACATACATATACTATTCATTAGAGGATATAAATTTTATTTATGTCACAGGTTTGAAAATAGCAATAGCACTTAGACTTATATACTGCTTCATGGTGGTTTACAGCACTCTCTAAGCCAGGGTTGTCAAACTCGCAACATCACATGATGTGTTGCGACATATTGCAATTTTTTTTCCATTGCCGGCAATGGGGTGGGTGCGGTTTCTCCATGACTCATCCGGCCCATGGGCCGGCAGTTTGACACCCCTGCTGTAAGCAGTTTACAGAGTCAGCATATTGCCCTTAACAATCAGGGTCCTCATTTTACTGGCATCTATTTATGTCAAAGTTTAATGAGCAACAGCATCCATTATATATACCTCACTCATTAGTAACCAACTTTGGGCCCATGGCACCATGAGTTTAATTTCTATTTGCAAAAAAGAAATATTAATGAACCTAATGTATCTATCATTTCAGTGAAATGATTGGAAAAGTAACTAGGAAGTTGAGTTGACAGAGAGTTGTCTTTAAGTCAGCCGATTTGAAGATTACTAGAAGAAATTTGCAATACTGTCTCTCATTCACCAGGATGTTTTATTCTGCAGTGTGGCTTGCAGGCTATATTCACAATAATAAGCAAAGATGGTCAATTATACTTTCCCTTATTGCAAGTAGAAGCCAGAGATCATCTACTAAAAGTTGCAATTCCTTAATTGGATCTTCAGTTGTTAAAAGAGTGATTAATTGCTTGACTGCTTGACTGATTTACTGTGCATTTGCACCATTCAGTACAATAATTTAATTAGATAGATAGATAGATAGATAGATAGATAGATAGATAGATAGATAGATAGATAGATAGATAGATAGATAGATAGATAGATAGATAGATAGATAGATAGATAGATATGGAAGACAGTATAAAGAAATATAAACAAAAGTTTTTAAGGCAATATATGGAAAATAAAAATATCGCTATAGAAGTCAAAAATTTACCAGATTCATAAATGAACATCAGATATAAGAAAGAATAAGAAAACAGAAAAGAATAAAAGAAGTGTCACAGTAATGAGATAATAAATTTGCCATGATGATAAAATCAAGTAAAATAAAACAAATCATATAAATTCTAAAATATGTAAATGGTTTTGGAAAAGCAAATTAAATGATTTTTATTTGAGATTGAAAAGATCCCAATGTAGATAATAAAGAAGTTTCCCTGAGACAATATTCCTAGACACATAACATCACTACTAAAAAGGCTGTCTACACTTTGCATGAAACTCAGAATTAATGAAGACATGAGATGATGGATAAATTTAAATGCACTCTTTATTACAATTAAACAGTAATCACAACAATTTTAAAAGAAAGTATATGTAGCCTCCTTGCATAATTTTGCAGATTTCTTTGCTCTCAGGAGTTATCAAACTACATTTCGTGGAGGCCAGAAATTTTGAAAGTTAGGCAGATAGAAAACTCAGAATTTGCAGAGATCTCTCTCATGGAGAAATCACAGAGGATCACAAACATCTGAATGGAGGTGAAAAGAATGTCCTGGCCCACTCCACATACTCCACATTAGAGAGCTGCTGATAAAAACTTTGCACTCATTCAATGGTTCACCAAAGCAATGTTGATATACTATCAACTATATCAGACAAGATAATTCCCAGACCCAGATCAGAGGATAAAAGCTTTTATAATTCCTGGCTGTTCCTTGGAGGCATTTGAATGTGATCAGGTTAATCAATCAACTTCATCAAGGCAACCTTGCAAATGTTGTGCTACGATATGCTATTAGACTTAACAAGGATGAAGCTTCCCACAGCAGTAATACAGCTAAATGCTTGCTTTCATTTGCAGAGTGGATATATATCCAAGGAGTTAATCAGCAATGGGAATTCATGTCTTGAGCTTTTAGAATACAATACATCATAACAAATGTCAGCAAGTACACTAAAACAAGTCACATTGTTTCAGACTCAGTTTATGAAATCAGAATAAGAAAAAAAATGAGTTTGGTTAAATATATGAAAACTCCATTAAAATAATTTTCCTTTGAAGATTCTCAATCATCCAGGTCATGTTGTCCCAAAAGTGTTTTTTTTTTCCAAAAGGTAATTGGACTTCTTTGATGGTTTTCTTTGAAAACATTTCACTTCTTATCCAAGAAACCTCTTCAGTTCCAACATTCCACAATTCAAAAAATTCCATTTCATTCTACTGACCATTGTTATTTTGTACATCATCATCATCATCATCATCATCATCATCATCATCATCATCATCATCATCAATACTATGATTCATATGGGAGGAGTCACACAACTTTACATGGCATTCAAATACCTTTCCAAAACAACACATTGATAACTAATCAGTTTGAGATTATATAGACCAGGGTTCTTCAAACTTGGCCTTTTTATGACTTGTGGACTTCAACTCCCAGAATTCCTCAGCAAGGCATGCTGACTAAGGAATTCTGGGAGTTGAAGTCCACAAGTCATAAAAGGGCCAAGTTTGAAGAACCCTAATATAGGCAAACCCAGAAAGATAGAAAGAGACAGTGAGGTACATTGTTTGTGTGTTTGTGTACATAGATACAGAGGGAGATAAACACATGCATGTGCGTACACTTATATATGTGTTCATGTGTGCAGATGCATTTTACAAGGATTTGTAGCCCATTAATTTTTTGATGGCTTCCTTCACTTCTCTGTTTTTCAGGCTGTAGATCAGAAATGCCATCCAATTGGAGGATATTTCTGTGCAAGATAATGCAAGTACAGATGGAAATTCACAGCTGAAATCTGTGATAAAATTTGGTCCACAGAAATCTAGTTTCAAAGCAGGTAATATATTTATCATGGCACATGAGAAACCAACTACCCATGCTCCACCCACCAGCCACCTACAGCATGCTTTGTTCACAATTTGAACATAATGGAGGGGCCTGCAAATGGCAGCATATTGGTCATAGGCCATTGCTGCAAGGATGTAATCTTCAGTACTTCCTGTGACGAAGACAAAAAACATCTGAATAAAGCACCCAGAATAAGAAATATTTTTTTTTGCCCAGAAAATCACCAGCAGTTTTGGGATAGTGATGGAAGAAAATCAGATATCAATAAAAGCAAGATGTGTTAGAAAAAAATACACGGGGCTTGAGAGATGACTGGTGACTACCAGAATTATGATATTTCTCAGTAAGGTTGGGGCATACATAAGCAAAAATACCATGAAGAGAAAAGTATTGATTGTCATGCTGTATGAAAATCCCAGAAGGGCAAATGCTGTTATGGTAGTGTTCTGATTTTCCATTTTGATTTTCAGACGATGTAAAAACCTCAAGTAAAGAAGAGAACATGAACATTCATTGACACAGTTTAGGATATAATGCCATGTATTGCTAGGAGTATGAATGAAATGGCAAGGAAAATGAACCAGGAATGGAGAATATTCTTTATTACATGATGTATATTAAAACAAATACATTCTTCATTTTCCAACATGCAACTCAACATGCAAACAATTTATAATCTTTTGAAATAAGCTTTTTTGTTGAATTTCTAGAATTTTTAAAATGTGCATATAAATCTCTCCAGGACTTTAGAGTTGATACAAAAATGTATTTTGAATCATTGAGCAGTGGCCCTGTGTACCTTAAGTCCTTAATGTAGTTAGACAAATTTCCTTTTCATTCTCTACTGCAAATAAGTGAAAATCAGTGAAAATTACAATGTAGAATTCAATAATTTTGCCAAATCTCTTTTACAAATTTCTGGGAAGATTCTGAGGACTGCAAACTGGGTGATTTGAAGGTCATATGTGGTCAGAGGATATTGAAGACCCCCCCTTTTCTTCATTAATTGTAAGAAACTTCTCTTCCTCCCTCCCTTCCTTTCTTCTTCTCCAGATAAAACCTAGGATTTCCTATAGGGAAAATATCAATCTGGGTGACAGTGAAAGGAATGGTAGATTTTACAAGAAAAAAATAGGTTGAGAGAGAAAATTAGTATGTCTGTCTCTGCATTTCTTGTAACATTTTCCCATCACTATTCTCCAGACATAGCTCCCATCAATTCCACTATGCTGCCTGAGAAGTTACAACACAACATATCTGGTGAACATTAAATTGAAGAAAGTAGGACTTGGTAGAATATTCGTAGAATTTCAATCCTGATATCCAATGCTGTAATATTTGAAAATTTAATTTAGAAGAGATTGAACAGAAAGCTTTTGACATTCATATGTGTTAAGTAAACTGTTTCTTTTCCTCAATGATGTAGGAATATTTAACTTTCAAAAAAGTTTCATAGAACCTTCAATGACTTGAAGATAATGGGAAATAACTATTGCACTTACCTGAATGAAAGATTTGCCAAGAATTTTCTTTTCCTCTTGTTTTCAGTTTCAATGGTTTCACACCCCAGTGGAAAATGTGATGTGTTTTAAAATCAAAACAGATTTGATCTCAGGATATCAGAAAAATTCTGGAACAGGGTGATGCTGGGAATAATGCAATCAGACAATCTTCTTCTCTTCCAGGGACAGAAAATTCCTGCTTGAAAAATGAATCACTCCTTTGCCCTAGTTCAATAAAATACATCTTTTAATCCATTTTTTTTTTAAAAAATCACCAAAATCACAAACATCAAAGATGGAAAATCAACTTCCCAAATACATTTTGAGCCCTCAAGTTTAGACTATTTAATTAGAATACTTCACTCCTATATTCACTAAGAATAATGCTTACATTTCTAATTTTCCAAGTGTATGTCTTGGAGTATGGAAAGATAAGTAAAAATAATGTGATTCTTTTTCTTCATTAACTTACCCCTTAATCTTTGCTGCTACAAATTTTAAAAAGAATTTAGACTGAAATCTATCTGCTGTTTGGTATAGATTCTTATTTGTTAAATGGCTGTATTGATTTTTGTTCCTAAGAACTTGAAAACATTTATTTTATATGCTGGTTCACTGTATGTTTGGTATCTGTGATATCTAACTGCTTCCTTTGGGGCAAATGATGTAAAATCTATTTGAGGAGATACAAAATGTGTTTTAAGAATCACATTTGAATTTATTTTCTTTTATTCTCATGCTTCCACACATGTATAATAGGGAGGATAAAAGCTAAGAATTTGCTAATAGTTCTGAGCTTTCTGATTTCCCAATGGAAGTCAAAATATTTACACTATTGTCAGGCTGACTGGTTAAGCACTAGTGATAAGCCTTGCCTTGCCAATTCTTTCTTTATTTTATTGTTTATTTATGTTTTCAATGTTGGTTTCCTTAGAAGTTCAAGGCAAAGTATTGGTGGGGGTATCCCCTCATTTTTATCAATGGGTTAAGATGAAACCAATTTTCTCCCTTGAGTGTAATTTGATTGTTTGTAATTATTTGAAATAAGAATTCAACATTTTATAGATTACAGAGAGATGAGATCTGAATGGCATCTATCTCTTTTTACATTCTTGTTACAGAGTACTCTCTTTACATATTTAAGAATAAGCATAATTCTCTCGGCAATCCTAAAATAAAATCCTATAAGATTCTTCAGTTAGCTGATTCATTTGTTAATGAATTTATATTTTATTATTAAGTTTATAGTCAATCTTTTGTGGCGTTCAAAATGATTAGGATTTAGTACTGTATCCTGATCTTCATCTTCATATAGATATGAATTATTGACTTAGAAGTCAGTCTTTATTTCACCAAAATCTATTTGTTTCACACTATGGAATTTCAAAAGTGATAGGTATTTCTGGACCAAATAGGCCAAATATTACATGGCTGAGTTGACAGAAATTCCAAGAAATATTGGAAACAATAGAAAATTCTGGTAGCCTGGGTTTTAGATTTTAACAGTGGTGTGCTCTCCAAGCTTGTTTCAGTTTAGTTTCTGAATGTTTCATTACCGGACCCGGTAACATCATCAGCAGGATTTTCTTGTCCTATTCCTCTTTAGCTTATATATGACTTGTGTGCCAGTGTGGTCAGTTATTCCTATTGGGAGTTATATTTAAATTCTGATCAGTTGTTTGTGCTGTTTGAAACTGTTCTGCCTGCTGGCACAGCGATGGATTTGATTGCAAATCAGGGCTGTTTCCGAAGGAGGCAGAGAAAGAGAGGCCCTTCAAAGGAACTGGATGAGACTATCCATAGGCCCAGAGGAAGGGAGAGAGGTTTTTGGAGGAGTTGGAGGTGGTGGCAGCATGTTCCAGGGGCAAAAAGGAGTGAGGCCTCTTTAAGGAAAAGATGGAAGAGACAGGATCAGAAAACGAAAAGGAGGTGAGGTTGTCATGCAGGAATGCAAGCTAAAGTGAGGGGTAATCCACATGGAGCTCCATTTCCACCTGTTTGCCATTGTTTGCTCCCTAGAGATTAAAATGGATGTTCTGAAACTTGAGCAGGCCACGAACAAGGAATGTATACTGGAGGAGGTGACCCTTTGAGAGCTGTATGAAACAAAATTTCATTTTGATGTATGCAGATTGGTGACAATTCAAAGTGACAATAAAGTATTATTATGGATCATCGTACAGTCAGCCGGATGTTCAGACTGAATTTGGCATTTTGTCTACCTATCGAGTCCTTACCCAGGACCTGGGATAGGCAGATGTGGATGTTTGATGGTATTACAGATATCGTCGCAGGATGAAAGCAGTTCCTAGTAAGGCCGCATTTTGCAATTGACTAATAGTGAATTTGTCAATGCCAATGGTGTTCAAGTGGTGCTCCAGTTGTTTTGGGATTGCACCCAAGCCACCTATTACTATTGGTACTACCCTTGCTTTCTTTTGCCACAGTCTTTCTATTTCTATTTGTAGGTCTTTGTATTTTGTTATCTTCTCTAGTTCTTTCTCGTCTATTACACTGTCTCCAGGCACTGCCACGTCCACTATCCAGACTTTTTTGTCTTTCTTATCAACAATTGTTAAGTCCGAGATGTTATGTTACAGGTGCTTGTCTGTTTGAATTCTGAAGTCTCAGAGCAGTTTAATTTTATCATTTTCTATGACTTTTTCTGTTTTATGATCCCAACAGTTTTTGTTTACAGGCAAATGATATTTCTTGCAGATCTTCCAATCCATCATTGTTGCTATTTTGTCATGCCGCTGCTTGTAGTCAGTCTGTGCAATCGTCTTGCAGCAGCTTACCAGGTGGTCCACTTGGTCTTGTGCAGCCAGAATTAGTCCCTCGGTCTCTTTCTTCAATTTTTCTGCTCTTAGCCATTGCCAGGTCTTGTTATTATCTGCTTTCCCAGCTATTTTTTTAATGTATTGGCCATGTAGTGCTTTGTCTTCCAATGCCTCTATTCTGTTCTTCATTTGGTCTTTCTTGTAGGCCAGTTTGGTCTCTCCAGTATTCAGTAAACCTTCCTGATATACTAATTTCAGTGCATCTTCATCATTGTTCTTCAGATAGTCTTGCAAAGCCATTTTTTTTCTTCTTCAACCATCTGATGTACTTGCAGCATTCCATGCCCACCTATTTGGCTTGGTAGATAAAGTCTGTCAATGTCACTGTGTGGATGAAGGGCATGGTTCATTGTCATTATTTTTCTGGTCTTCCTATCCATTGCTTTTAGTTCTGCTTGAGTCGAGTCCACTATTCCTGCTGTGTATCTAATGACTGGAATTGCCCAGGTGTTGATTGTCTTTATGGTATTCCCTCCATTGAGTTTGGACTTTAAGATCTTCTTCACTCTCTTGATGTTTTCACCTCTAATCTTTTTCTTGACTTCAGTGGGCTTGATGTTGTCAGCTTGAAGGATACTCAAGTATTTGTAGTAATCTTCCTCATCCAGACTCTTAATGTTATTTTCGTGGGGCATCTTGATTCCTTCAGTTTTCACTATTTTTCCTTGTTTGATAGTAAGTGTGGCACATTTGTCCAAGCCAAACTCCATTGCAATATCTTGGCTATTTATAGTGCCATTGTTTGCTCCCTAGAGACTAAAGTGGATGTTCTGAAACTTGAGCAGGCCACGAACAAGGATTGTATACTGGAGATGGTGACCCTTTGAGAGCTGTATGAAACAAAATTTCATTTTGATGTATTTATTTATTATTTATTAATTTAACTCTCTTCAGTCAGAACTCACCCTTCCGGGATTCGAACCTGGGCAGTCTGCACACTAGGCAGATGCTTAAACCTCTAAGCCACAGGCTCTCTCCCATTATTTATTAATTTGACTTCTATTCCGCCCTATTCCGGAGAACTCAGGGCGGCTCACAACATAATAGAAATCACCAATAAAATACATGAATATAAAAACCCCTAAGTTAAAAAAGAAAAAACCAATCATTCCACAAACATACACACAAACATACACTGGCTAGGGGCAAGATGTTAGCTGCCCCAAGCCTGCCGGCAAAGGTATGTTTTAAGCAGTTTACGAAAGGGGTGGGGGCGACACGGATCTCCGGGGGAAGTTGGTTCCAGAGGCCCGGGGCCGCAACAGAGAAGGCTCTTCCCCTAGGCCTCACCAGGTGACACTGTCTGGCTGACGGGACATGGAGAAGGCCGACCCTGTGGGCCCTAACCGGCCGCTGGGATTCATGAGGCAGCAGACGGTCCCGTAAATAACCTGGTCCGATGCCGATTGGTGCCGATTCAAAGTGACAATAAAGTACTATTATTATTACTATTACTATTACTATTACTATTACTATTATTATTATTATTATTATTATTATTATTATTATTATTATTATTATTATTATTTCTATTGTTGATTGGTCATTAGAATGGTCTGGTTTCTAATGTATTCATATGCTAGATCTAGATCAATATGCTTGTTAATTGCTCCTTTGGTAGAATACCAAGCCTCAATAAATTCACATGTGTGGTGGGTGTTGGCATGCACAATATTTTTTGTTCTTTGCCAATCAAACAGGTTGACAATATTTTGGTTTGAGATCAGGGATTTTTGTTCCTGCCATTTAACAGCTAGTTGATGTTCATGAACCCTTTTTCAACTGCCTTCCTGTTTGGAATGATAGAAGGTGTTGAAGCCATAGGAACCCTGGAAGGAAGTTATCATGCAATATTGGAATTCAACATTATGGAAGCACAAGCAATAGAACACAGTCAAACTGGAGTCTTGGACTTCAAGAGAGCTAATTTCAATAAACATAGAGAGGGCTTGGTAAGGATTCCATGGATGAGAATCCTGAAGGGGAAAACAATTCAAGAAGCTTGGGAAATTTTGAAAAATGAGATAATAAAAGCCGAGTCTAGCACAATACCAACAAAGAGGAAAAATAACAGCTCTCAAAAGAAACCAGCATGGCTGCATAAAGAACTTTCTGACAAATTGAAAGATAAAAAGGACAAGTATAGAAAGTGGAAAGAGGGACACATAACTAAGTTGGAATATCAGCAAATAGCCCAAGCCTGCAAAGATGAAGTGAGGAAAGCTAAGGCTCAAAATGAACTAAGGCTTGCGACCAAAGTCAAAAATAACAAAAAAAGCTTCTTTCAAAATGTAAAAAACAAAAAAAGTGAAGGAAATGATTGGTCCATTAGTGGATGAAAGTGGCAATATGGGAGAAACAGGGAGAAACCAGAACTATTCAACTTGTTTTTTGCATCTGTCTTTACACAAAGGGAAAAAGCAGACCAACCTATCAAAAAGAGTACCATAAAAAACAGAATAGAAACACAAGTTAAGATAGGCAAGAAAATGGTAAGTCCAGCATAGACGAGTTCAAATCGCCAGTACCAGATGGATTACATCCCAGAGTTCTCAAGGAACTGGCAGATGTGATCTCAGAACCACTGAACTATATTTTTCAAAGATCCTGGAACCCTGGGGAACTACCGGGGGACTGGAAAAGAGCTGATGTAGTTCCCATCTTCAAAAAAGGAAAAAAATGGACGCAGGAAATTACAGACCTATCAGCCTGACCTCAATACATGGGAAGATCCTGGAAAAGATAATCAAACAATGAATCAGTGAACACCTAGAGGCAAACAAAGTCATTACTAAAAGCCAACATGGGTTTGTCAAAAATAGATCATGCCAGACAAATCTTATTGCATTCTTTGACCAAGTGACAAAATTAGTGGATCAGAGGAATGCTATGGACATAATTTACTTGGACCTCAGTAAGGCATTTGATAAAGTAGATCACAACCTACTACTTGACAAGATAGAAAAATGTGGGGTAGACAGCATCACCACCAGATGGATCGGTAGCTGGCTGACCGGCCGTACTCAGCATGTGGTCCTCAATGGAACATCATCTACATGGAGGGATGTGTGTAGTGGGATGCCCCAGGGCTCTGTTCTGGCCCAGTGCTCTTCAACATCTTCATCAATGATTTGGATGAGGGGATAGATGGGGAACTCATCAGATTTGCAGATGACACCAAGCTAGCAGGAATAGCCAACATTCCAGAAGACAAGATACAGAAGGATCTGGACAGACCTGAACACTGGGCACTATCTAACAAAATGAAATTCAATGGTGAAAAAAGCAAGGTTCCACATTTAGGCAAGAAAAACCAAATGCACAGGTATAGTATAGGTGATAACTTGCTCAATATTGGTAACTGTGAGAGGGACCTTGGAGTCCTAGTGGACAATCACCTAAATATGAGCCAGCAGTGTGCTGCAGCTGCCAAAAAGGCCAACAGAGGGATAGAATGAAGATCATGTGAAGTGTTAATACCACTTTCCAATGCCTTGGTAAGGCCACACTTGGAATACTGCATCCAGTTTTGGTCACCGCGATGTAAAAAAGATGTTGAGACTCTAGAACAAAGAAGAGCAACAAAGATGATTAGGGGACTAGAGGCTAAAGCATATAAGGAACGGCTACTGGAATTCAGTATGTCTAGTTTAATGAAGAGAAGGACAAGGGGGGACATGATAGCAGTGTTTCAATATCTCAGGGACTGCCACAAACAAGAGGGAGTCAAGCTATTTTCTAAAGTGCCTGAAGGTAGGACAAGAAGCAACAGGTGGAAACTAAGCAAGGAGAGAAGCAACCTAGAACTAAGGAGAAACTTCCTGACAGTTAGAATAATTAACCAGTGGAACAACCTGCCTCCAGAAGCGGTGAATGCTCCAAGTTTTTAAGAAGAAACTGGACAGCCATTTCTTTGAAATGGTATAGGGTTACCTGCCTGAACAGGGGGTTGGACTAGATGATCTCCAAAGTCTCTTCCAACTTTACTACTACTACTACTACTACTACTACTACTACTACTACTACTACTACTACTACTACTATTTTTATGAAGGAAGGAAGGAAGGAAGGAAGGAAGGAAGGAAGGAAGGAAGGAAGGAAGGAAGGAAGGAAGGAAGGAAGGAAGATAACTATTTTAACTTAGCTTGAAATTTAAGGGCATACATTTTTAAATGATGCTTTTATTTATTTATTTATTTATTTCTTAAATTTCTATACCACCCCTCTCCCGTAGGACTCGGGGCGGTTTACAGCCCAATTAAAACAGATAATAATAATAAATATTTAAAAATAAATTAAATTAATACATGGCTGTTACTAAAACCTGTTAAAATCCCAATTCTAAAACCCGAACAACCTTGTTTAAAAAATTTACATAGAGATTTACATAAAACCCGAGGAGGTCTAGGCCAGGCCGGCTTGATTGAAGAGATGAGTCTTCAATTCTCTTCTGAAGGTGCGTAGATCATAACACGTCCGGAGTTCTGGGGGGAGCTCGTTCCACATCGTCGGTGCCCCCACAGAAAAGGCTCTCCCCCTGGGCGCCACCAGCCGACACTGCTTAGCTGATGGCACCCTGAGGAGGCCCTCTTTGTGGGAGCGAACTGGTCGATGGGAGGTATTTACAGGCAGAAGGCGGTCTTGTAAATAACTGGGTCCTATGCCATGGAGCACTTTAAAGGTGGTAACCAATACCTTGAAGCGCACCTGGAAAGCCACCGGCAACCAGTGCAGTTCTTGCAGGATGGGGGCCATTCGTAACTGCCAGGGTGCCCCACTACCACCCGTGCGGCTGCATTCTGCGCCAGTTGATGCCTCCGCATACACTTCAAGGGGCGCCCCATGTAGAGAGCATTACAATAGTCCAGTCTGGAAGTGATGAAGGCATGGGTGACGGTGCGTAGCACGTCCCTATCTGGGAAGGGGCGCAACTGGCGTACCAGATGAATCTGGTAAAACATCCTCCCGGCCATGGCCGTCAGATGGTCCTCAAGGGATAGCCGTGAATCTAGGAGGACTCCCAAACTGTGAGCCCTTCCCTTGGGGGCCACTGACTCGCCCCCAATAGACAGCGATGGAATCAGCTGGTTATACCGGGACGATGGTAACCACAGCCACTCGGTTTTGGAAGGGTTGAGCTTGAGACTGTTCTTCCCTATCCAGATCCGCACAGCCTCCAGGCACTGGGTCAGCATGTCAAGAGCTTCATTTGGGTGGTTTGGGGTAGAAATGTACAGCTGAGTATCATCAGTGTACTGATGGAATTCCACCCCAAAACCTCGGATGATCTCACCCAGCAGCTTTACATAAATGTTGAACAACAAGGGTGAGAGGACCGACCCCTGAGGTACCCCACAGTCAAGGGGCCTCGGGGTCGACCTCTGACCCCCTGTCAACACAAACTGCGTCCGGCCAGAGAGGAAGGAGGAGAACCACCGAAGCACGGTGCCCCCTATACCTAACCCCTCCAACCATGTTCAATGGTATCAAAAGCCGCTGAGAGGTCCAATAGCACCAGGACAGAGGAGCAACCCCTGTCCCGGGCCCACCAGAGATCACCCACCAATGTGACCAAAGCTGCTTCCATGCTGTAACCCGGCCTGAAGCCTGACTGGAGTGGGTCCAGATATGACGATTCCTCCAGGTGCTGAGGGAACTGTCGAGCAACCACACTCTCAACAGCCTTCACAACAAAGAGAAGGTTGGAGACAGGACGATAGTTAGATAAAACAGCCGGGTCTAGGGCGGGCTTCTTGAGGAGGGGTTGCACCACCACCATTTTCAGGGCGGCGGGGAAGACACCCTCACTCAGCGAAGCATTGATAATCGCTTGGAGCCAGCCTCGCATCAGCTCACTGGAGGCCAGTACCAGCCAGGAGGGACACGGGTCCAGTAAACATGTGGTTGCTCTAAGACCTCCCAGCAACCTGTCCACATCATCAGGTGTCACGGAGTCAAACTCAGCCCAGGTAACAGTCTCAAGACCGGCCTCAGCCACTCCTGCTGGACCTCCTTCGTTGAAGTTAAAGCCTTCCCGAATCTGAGCAATTTTTCATGCAGATATTGTACAAAATCCTCAGCTCTTCCCTCCAAGGGATCCCCCCTCGCCTCCCGATGAAGGAGGGAGCGGGTCACCCTGAACAGGGAGGCTGGGCGGTTATCTGATGATGCAATAAGGGCAGTGATGTAAGAACACTTCTCTGCCCTTATTGCCACTAGGTAAGTCCTAATATGGTCTCTTACTCGTGTTCGGTCAGACACAGAGTGACTCATCCTCCAACTGCTCTCTAGGCGTCATTTCCAGCGCTTCATCTCCCTCAGCTCCCCGTTAAACCAGGGAGCCGATCGAGAACCATGCTGGTTCAGAGGCCGCAAAGGCACAACCCTATCCAAGGCATCAGCAGCTTCCCTATCCCAGGCAGCCACCAGCGCCCCAACCGAGTTGTGTGTTAGAGCCTCCGGTATTGGCCCAAGCTCCATCTGGAACCTCTCGGGTTCCATCAGTTGCCTGGGGCGGTACCAAATAATTGGTTCCACCTCCCTGCAGCGGGGTGTAGCAGTCTGAAAGTCCAAGCATAGGAGAGAGTGATCGGACCATGACAGAGGTGTAATAACTATATTTCTCGTATCCAGATCACTCAGACACTGACCAGAGACAAAAACCAGGTCAAGCGTGTTTTCCCCTGTGTGTGGGGGGCCTTGAATTACCTGGGTCAGGTCCATGGCTGTCATGGAAGCCATGAACACCCAAACCTCCCCAGATGCCTCGCCCGCAGATGGCAGATTGAAGTCACCCATGACTACCAGCCTGGGGACCTCAACTGCCACTGCCGCGATGACGCCCAAGAGCTCGGACAGGGTGGTTGACACGTGGCAGGGAGCCAGGTACGTGAGCAACACAGCCCTCAGACCCCCCAAGGTCTCACCTCACAAGGAGGGATTCACAGCCTGCCATCTGAGGAACTGTGACCTCCCTTGGCCTGAGACCTTCCCTAATCACAACCGCCACTCCCCCACCCCTGCCCTGAGTTCTCGGCTGGTGAAATGTAAGGAAGCCTGGAGGGCACATTTCCACCAGAGGGATACCTCCCTCTGGTCCCAACCAGGTCTCCGTAATACCCGCCAGGTCTGCGGTCCCCTCCGTAATTAAGTCTTGTATCAAGGGGGCCTTGCTAACCACAGACCTGGCATTGCACAGCAGCAGGCTACAACCCGGGCCCTTTGGCTCTAAACAACCCAGATCATAAGTAGAGCCGCAGGGGTCAGAGCGCGGCATCACTCGGAGATTGCGGGGGTGTGCTCCCGTAAATTGACATGGCCCCCTACTCCCACCATATCTGCCCCTCTCACTTACAAAACCAATGGGAACTGAATCACCTCTGCCCCCTTCCTGATCTGCACCCTCATGGTTCCGGTCCCACTTGTTGCCCAGCCCATGTTTCTCCTCCTCCTTATTCCCACCCCTTAACCCTCCCCTATCCCATAGACCTCCCCCCAGGCCTACACCATTACTATCATTAATCTTCCCACCCCCCACCCCAGAACCCCTTAAAAACATTTTAAACCCCTACTTAAAAATCTCCATAACCCCTTTTTTTGAGCATGCCAAAAAAAGTATTAACAATTAACTAAAATGTTTTATTACCGAATTGATGCTTTGCCCTCCGTAGGCAGCTTCAATTCTCCAGGTGGGTCAGGCACGAAGAGCCGAATGTTAGAGATGAAGACATGAAGCAAATCAAGTTTCTCTCTGAGGTGTCTGACATTGAATGAAATCAGCCATCTCTTTTTATTGGGTTTACATCAAATAGCATGAATAAATCACATACAAAAAGGTTTAGTCCGGCAGTTTAACAATACATAATATACTTCTTTTCATCAATGGTTACATCCTCAAATTGTTTACTTTTACTTTTCCTGCTTAGTCAAGAGGTCAGGAGATTCTCATAATTACAGGATAATATGTTTCCTACATATAACTATAAACTAACACTATTCCTTTTAACTGTCTCACTTATGCTTTTTGCCTGTCAAAGGTTTGTAAGTTCTTTGCGATGTTATCTTAGGCTAATTTATTGTCTGTTTCAGATCGTTTCCGACCCTGCTATCTAACTGCATAGCCTGAGAAGGGTTTGTTTGCTTATGTGTAAGCCAGCAATTAAGGAACATCTAAACAAATGCCTTCTTTATAGCCTGAAGGCTTCTAAGTCAGCCGGTAATTAGCACAGCCAAAAGGTTCCTGCGTTAGAAGCTTTCCGATGTGAATACACAAGAATGGCAAAATGCTTACGGCTCATTACAATTGGGGTGCGTTACAACACCAAATTATTTAATATTAACCAATGAAGATTTGTTAGAAGTAATATCGAAGAATTGGGAGGTGAAATTAAAAAAAAAAGATTTAGAAACCTTGTTTCTTTTCTAAAGAAACTTACATTTCTTTTCTTGTTTCTAGAAAATCATCTTGGTATTATACTTCTTTTCTGTGTTATCCCTCCCAATAAAACTGGTATGAAGTTTTCAGTCTCCCAAGTTTCCTAACAGCTCTACTGAGTCTCTGGAATTTCCCCTAGGACAGTGATGGCAAACCTTTTAGAGACTGAGTGCCCAAACTGCAACCCAAAACCCACTTATGCATCATCGAGTGCTGGGTGGCCGTGGTCCAGTGAGTGGGTGTGGCCCATTGGGTGGGTGTGGCTGGGGTGGTAATGGCAGACTAGGTGGGACTAAAAAGTTCAATTAATCAATTCCAAATTTCCAAGGTCTTTTTTTTTTTGCGAGAAGTTGAAATTGACTGATTGAACTTTTTTTTTGCACTTGGCGGTGGAGGCCTAAAGCAAAAAGGTTTTATAAAACCCAGCTGAAGGCCTAGGACTGGGGCGATAGTGCGTGTGCCCACAGAGAGGACTCTGAGTGCATCTCCTGGCACCCGTGCCATAGGAAATCACCATATTACATTAAGAAGTGAAGATGCCATTATTGGTCCAGGCTTTTTCAGGATGTCTAGCTTTGCAATCTATTGTTTATTTATTGTTTATTGTACTTCCTATTTGACTTTTCTTTGGGAGATAAAAATCAGAATATACAATGAAGCAGACTTGCAGATCTTAATCTTTAAGTATTAAAATTTCAAAGACTGAATTTTGTTTGTCTCCTGTGAAATATGTTTATTTTCCTTGGTGATGGAAGAACTGAAGCATATAGGTGCATTGTTACACTGCTGGAAGTTTTTCTTTTCTTTTCTTTTGGCATTTTTTGAGGATACTTGGTGAGAACAAAATTTGTTTTGATAAAGTAATGACCAAATTGTCATTTGGAATGTAAGAGACAGAATCATGTTATGAGAACCCAGAATTCCTAAGGAGACATTTGAGACCTCCAGCAAATTACACTATGGTCTGAATCAGTTTTGCTGCATGTTGCTTTATGGTGCCAGTTGTGGGATCAGATGCATATAAAAGGGCAGCAAATAGCAGAAATGAATTCTCTTGTATTTTATTTATCTAATATTTTATTTATTCAATTTCTATAGTTGACCTTGTCAATTCAACTGACCTTGTAAAACACAGTAATCCCCACCCCCCACACTTTGTAAACACATAATGCCTGACATGATTATGGGGGAAATAAGAAAGCCCAAGAAATCATGAAATTACCCAACTACCTGACCAGTTGCAAAGGAAAAGGACAGTTGGAATTTTGGTTTGAATACTCATGGAATCCAGAATTCGCATTTTTAATCATGTATGCCTATAATTACCCCATGTTCTCACCTTCAGTTAGAAAGGTAACTAGTTAGTGAGAGTTAATGCTAAGACTTACCTGAACCTTGTTAAGGTAATGCTACTTGAACCTAGTTAAGGACTAATAAAATTGATGACCAGTCAGTTTTCAAATGTTTCAGAAGTGAATTTGCAAGTCAACTCAAGAAAGTCCATCTCAAAATGATGTCCAAATAAAGTAGGTTGAGAGTTTATTGAGAAATGTGCCAGTAAATGCTTCAGTAGTAATTATCTTGCACCTATGGGTGTCATTCATGTATGAATTACAATTACCAATTTCTATTCCCTACTAAATAATTTGTACATCTCATAATGTCCTCAGATTTTAATGAGCCACAAATATCCATTATATACTCTTTATGCAACAGAGACCAACATTGAATCCAAGGCATCTAGCGACAAGTTATCATGCTTTATCTGGACCCTACATTGTTAATTGATTGACTGTGCATTTGTACCAATACAAGATGCAATGTTTTGATGGATTTGAAAGTATGAAGATATATAAGCAAAAGCTGATTTTTAAAGCAGTATTAGGAAAATAAAAAATGACACTCTAAAGGTCTATCAGTGTAACTAATAAATAATAATCAAATATAAAAAAGCATAAGAAAACATAAAAATATAAAACTGGATGGAATAGAAATGAGGTCATAAATTTCGCATTATGATAAAAGCAAATAAAATAAAACTTATAGGAACAAAACAAACAAGAAAATGATTATGGAAATGAAAATTTAAGGATTTTTACATGGAATTGAAAAGACCTTAATGTACCTCATCAAAAAGATTTCTCTGGGAAAATACCATACAGACTACCAATAAAGGAGAATATTTATAGTTCCGGGATTCTTGGTGCTCCCTGAGCTTGGTTGTTTTCTTGCAGATGTTTCATTACCCAAACTAGGTGACATTATCGGTGCAGTACAATGTTACCTAGTTTGGGTAATGAAACATCTGCAAGAAAGCACCGAAGTTCAGAGAGCACCAAGCATCATACAGACTAAAAAGGTTCTTTACATATTGTGTGAAACTCAGAATTCACAAAGACATAAGATGATGGATCAATTAAATGCAAATCTTTATTATAGTTAAACAACAACCACAGCTTTAAAAGAAAACATATTGAAACTCTTTACATAATTTTGCATATTTCTTTTCTATCAGGGATTCCCAAATTGTGCATTTCTTGGAGGCCTGCCTGAAAAGTTGAAGGTGAAGCAGAAAGAATCTGCAGAGTTCTTTCTCAGGGGAAGGTACAGAATATTACAAACATCTGGATGGAGGAGAGAAGAATACCCTTATGCCATAAAGTACGCCATTACTTTTTTTTTCTCTTTTATGCTTAGGCTTCTTTTTAAAGTATTTCTTTTGGCATTTCCATCGCTCATCTCTTTCTCTGTCTCTGTTTTCTATCTGTTCCTATCTTTGATAATTTGATTTTCTTAGTTTTATCTTTATGATTTATTTTAAAAATAATGAAATTATATTAATTATTCACTTTTGATCAAGTGAATCAAGAATTATACAAAATTCTTCATGAAGACTCTCTAAAAATGGAGAAAGTTTCATTCTTCTAGCAGGTCTCATCAATGTTGTCATAATCATCAACATCAATATATTAATTCACATATTATTTTAGAATATCATACAAGCAGAAACCTGAGACTCCTTCCTATCCAAAACAATAGCCATCTGAATTAGATTCATCAATAGAAGATGTTTGAACAATAGTTCTAAAAAATGTCTGGCTTCAACAGATTATCTGAATGACAATTGATCATGAAAAGAAGTCTACTAAACTATGACTACACAAAGGAAATCCACTTATTTTATTCTGTCACATCTATATCAAACAAATTAAGGAATAACTTTCCAAAATATTATGTTATTTTTTTCAGTTCACCATTTGCATACTAATCAATTTGCTTTATATCAAACCACTTTACAGAGTAGGAGAAATCAAAGGTTTGAAGCCCATTAGCTTTTTGATGGCTTCCTTCACTTCCCTGTTTTTCAGACTGTAGATGAGGGGGTTCAGCATGGGTGTGGAAATGCTATATTGTATACTGATGAGTTCATCCACAATAATTGAGGAGGCTGAGCTGGGTCTCATATACCTAAAACATCCAGTGCTATAATATAAAACCACAACAATAAGGTGACTGGTACAGGTAGAGAAGGTTTTCCTTTTTGCTTCTGTGGAGTTCAACTTCAGAATAGTGGAGATGATATGAACGTAGGAAAATAAAATTAAAGTGAATGAACATATGGCAATGACACTACCAGTTATGAAAAAGAGTGTCCAATTGGAAAGGGTTTCTGTGCAAGATAATGCAAATAGAGATGGCAGTTCACAACTGAAATGCCTGATAAAATTTGCTCTGCGGAAACTGAGTTTGAAAGCAGAAGATGTATTTATTAAGGCATGTGAAAAAGATAATGTCCAGGCACCCCCCACTAGCCATCTACAACATGCTTTCTTCATAATTTGTACATAATGGAGGGGTTTGCAAATGGCAGCAAATCGGTCATAAGCCATTGCTGCAAGAATGCAAACTTCATTGCTCCCTGTTAGAAGAAGAAAAAACATTTGGACAAAACATGCAGAATACGAAATTGTCTGCTTTTCAGTCAAAATTTCTAAGAGCTTAGGCACAGTGACAGAAGACAAACAGATATCAATAAAAGCCAGGTGAGCCAAGAAAAAGTACATGGGGTTTGGGAGATGACTTGTAACAACCATAATAACTATATTTCCCAGTAAAGTAAGGACATAAATAAAGAGGAATACAAAGAAGAGGAAGAGATTCACTGCCAGATTATTTGAAAATCCCCAAAGGACAAAGGAAGTGATTGCGGTACTTCGATTTTCTGTTTCCATGTTCAGTCAATGTAGAAACTTTAAGAAAAGGAGAGATTATGAACTGTCAAGTGCATCATTTAGGGTAGAATACCATGGAACAAAAAAAATATGGTATAGAGAAAATTATGATTTCCACTTACATGGCAACAATCTTCTACACTTTCATATCAATAAAATGAGGAGTTAATTTTTTCTTTGAAAATATTATTTTCCCAGGTTTAGCATTGTTTTTATAAACTTCAGGTCAGAGTTTAGCATTGATGGATTGATGGATGGATTATATGCCAGCAGGTCATGCTCACTCTTAGTGAATCTTAGTTCAATGTCTCCTACTGAGGATCCTTTAGTTGTAAGCATTTAGTACAAATTGAAAAAAAAATCAGAAAACAATTGTGTTTCTCCAGAAAACATTTATAGGTTTAAAAGATTAGGTAGGACTATCTGATTATGTTTTGTTCCAGCACATTTTTCTTCTATAATCTAAAGCACTTATCTCTCTCCCTGGTAAACTTTGCACCACAATGAAATACTTTAGATAAAAAATAATAATTTTTTCTTTGCCGATGCATTGTAAATTTTCCCCTGGTATTACACAGCCTCTAATAGAAACTGCACATACACAGAACCATCTTCAAAGGCTTTCACTAAGCTACTTCAACTAATTTGACATTCACAGTTTCTTAGTCATATTGAACCTGAAATTTTCTCTATGAACCAAATTATAATTAATTATTCTCATCACCTGAAACTGTTTTATAGAACCTTAGCAGTGAAAAATTGGTGGCAAAATGACTTTTAGTACAATAAATAAAATTACAATGAAAGAAAAGAAATCACCATCTCAAGATACAGTATAAATCAACAATTATTTTCATTATTTTCATTGATGGAGCACAACATTCTATGACATACCTATTTTTGATAGCTAACAGCCCGAAGGAAATGGTTATCACATGATAATATAACTGGAAAAGCAGTATGGAACCTGGGACTATTTTCTCCATTTTACAGGGGCAGGAATAAGTTACTTTTAACAGTTATATACATGTGAAGCTGATCAGGGGGAATATAACTTTCATTTCCCAATTAAAATCAGTGAGGAAAAAAGAAACAAACAAATGAAATCTGTACTAATTCAGTATATTTGCCAAATGGAGCCATATACTTTTGAGATCCTCAAAACTAAAGGGCAGGAAGATTTAAAATCATATAGGAACTCTTGATTGCTTGTCTTTGGGTCCATGAAACTTAATATGTTTGTATTTCAAACACTATTTTCTACCTAAGATTTAGAAGACATGTTACAATATGAAGCATGAAATCCTAATAACTTATTTGCAGCATCCTAAGTGCCATTATTTCTTTTATATGTCATAATAAACACATTTGCTTTGATGCAATGTGTAGTGGTAGAGTCCAATGAATATGAGAAAAATGTAATTGTTAATGAAAAAACAAAATAAACCACTAAAACTATATTTGTCTGTAAATGATAATATGGAATCTGTGAATTAATGCTCATTCTTCCAAACAAACAAGGGAAGAACAATGTATAATTGAAAGTTTTACATAAGCCACTGACTTGAAAAGAAGAAAGTTTTGAATGATTTGCACATAGTTTTATATGATTTTTTTTCATTGTCCTCCATTAAATCAATAACTACAAAACAATACCAAGGGTGATTATTTTTAAGAAGAGAAACAAACTTATAAATACAAAGTGGTAGAATTCTACCACTGAACAGGCTTGGGATAAAAATCAGTATTTTATTCTGAAGACTTTCTGGCAGATAAATGTCATGCAGAACCAAACTCAACAATCAAAATAAGACATTATAGATTTATGTAAACAATATCCACTGCCCTGAAAAATTAATAACAAAATAAATGTTATCAACGTTTGTACTTTTCTGAGTCAGGGTAGGAAGGTTTTCAATATGTAATAAATAAAAGTTCATTAAAGTTCTGAGGAATGTACTTTAAAAATTGGAAGATATCTTGTGATAAATCAGAATACTGCTATATTTCCTATATTATTTTCATCAACCAAAGTCCTCAAGGTATACTTCTTACCATTTTCTGCTAATATATTGTCTGCTTCTATTTCAGCTAACATGGAACTTTCTATTGTGTATTCTAAGAACTGTAAAAAAAAATATCACATTTCCCCTAATGTTGTAGTGTTTATATTTTAGGAAAATTATATAGAAAATTAAATGCATTTAATTTAAATGTATTCATTTTCTATGATACTTGTAATTCTAATCTCCTCAAGTACAAAATATGGATATTACTTTATTTAAAATATGTTACTACCAAAACATCCATAATTAGCCCACAGTATTTTATTAGGAGTAATATTGAAGAATTGGGAGATGGTTAAAAAAACATTTAAAATTTTTGCTTCTGTTCTTAAGAATTCCTTTTTTTCTTCTAGAAAATCAAGAAAAAAGCAGTGCAGAATGAGGTTTACCTGATTCTCTTTGCTGATTTCTTTAGCTTGAAAAATGCTGCATATGTTATGCGGCTAAAAACTTATAAATGTTCATTTTATTACATTCACATGAGCTTCCTTAGTGAATTGTTTCCCTTGGGGAAAGCATACAGACCTTCATAATAATTAGGGATATTGTAGCTACAGGAATCACCTTAATGTTTAATTTATTTTTTGTGTTATGCCTCCAAATGCAGTGTTTGTGAAGTTTTCATTTTCCCAAATATCCTAATAACTTTGCTGAATCTCTGGAATTCCCCATAACAAGGGAGCATATTTACACCGTGGAAGTAAAGATGCCATTACTGGTCAAGGCTCCATTAGGAAGCCTAATTTTGCAATTGGTTATTGTATTTGATACTTGATTTTTCTTTGGGAAAACAAGATAGAGTATGTTGTGTCCTGGGCCTGCCAAGGAAACTCAGCAGGCCCAGAACTGTTGCAAAAGGTCCCGGGCAATTCCAAAAGTTGCCTTGGACCAGACAGGGCGGCGCCAGCCTTTTGCGCATGTGCAAGGCATGAAAACGCTATATTCTGACTTCCAGTTCTGGATCGCAGTGCCTCTAGCCGCACGGGGAGATTTGTCCCCTCGTTCGACTAGTTTCCCTCTGTCAGTAGTCCCCGGTGGGGGTCCAAAGTCGTGCCTGGAGGGCGTGATTTCCATCGACGAGGCTGCACTCAACTGCATAGGAGCGGCGGCTCCTCTAGCTGTCCGAGCTGACTCTGAGGGCCGATGGAGTAGAACACCGGCCATAAAATGGCCCATCACCTAGCCACACCAACCACAAGTCACAAGAACAACTAAGCATGAAGAACCACCGTGATGAATCTGGGCGAGACCTTTCCTTCCCTCGCTATCCTGATTTTTCCTGTAAGAGTTTCTATTTTCCCTTATTAAGAAAGCAGCGGCTGCTTATATGTGGAAAGAAGAGCTAAAAAGAAAAGGATTAATTTTTTTTGTCTGTGTGTGTGTGTTTTTACTGTTTGACTGCTCTGGGCTGAATTTCAGGGGAAAGAAGGGAAAAAGAGACAATGTTACTTTCCTTTTTTAATTTGATAATTTAGAAGACAGTTTTTGTTGATCTTTTTTTAAAAAAAGAAAGAGAGAAAACTTTCCTTTTTTGTTCTTTTTTAAACTGAATTAACTTGGGGAAGAAAAAAGAAGAAGAAAAAACTTTATAGTCCACTGAGGACATCTGGTGGTGAAAAAGCAAAACTTCAACTGTATTTCTCCCTGTTATTTGAAGATGATTGGATAATAAAAGAGAAAAAATAACTATATAGCTGGGTGGTGAAGCTGGCTATTAGACTTTTGGAGGCGGATATTTGTGGATTTTTCTTAAGTAGTCTCTAATAAAGGAATAGGCAAAGCTACCACCAAAATGGCTGAAAGTTATCCACATCTTGACTATGATTTAATACTGGAAAAAATATTAGAAGTTAGAGAAGATTTTAAAACCTAATGGAAATCTTGAAGAAAATCCAAAGATGCCACCTTGATTGACCCTTTAATAATGAATAAAGTTATGGAACAAGGAATAATAGAAGATGAACAGAATAATCCTGAACAGACCTACTTACAACTTAAAGAGACAGAGACACTATTCTTACAACCTAATTGTGAATCTGCATTAAGAGAAAATGTGGAAATCACTGAATCAACTAATGCTATGCATTAGGAGAATTTTGATAATTGGACAATTTTGATGACCAAGAAATAACTGTAATTGACCCAACTCAATTATCAAAAATAACAAAGATTGACACCCAGACACAACTTTTTGGAAATTAAAATAAAGAGGAAAGGGAAAGAAAATTTGTTCAGTTTGAATCTGTTAGGAATCCTTGTAATCAAATCTTTAGGTTTGATAACCGAAAAGCCTTACTGTGGGAACCAAATTGGCATAGGAAGAAAGCTAGAGTCAGGTTTAAATGTGATACAAAATGTTATTTGACGGGTTAAAAAGGCTTAGAAATTGTGTCTGATTTAATGATGAACGAAGGATGTAAATTTACTGTTACTATGGTTGATAATAATTTGAGGGAGTTAATCTTTCTAGAGGACAAAAAGACCTTATAGAAGTAGACTGACGAAATGATTGAATATATCTAGTAAAAAAGGAAAAAAGAAAGAGAATATGTCTGATTTAATTAGGAATGAAAGATGAGAATTGCCTGATATTATAATTGACAAGTTAGGGTTAGGGTTTTGTATGTAGGTCTTTGGTTCTTCGGGTTTTCTCCCACGTAGAATTTGAAGTGTCTGGGCGACCTTTCGATGAAGTCTCATTCATCATCTTCAGGCTGGTGCTTTTGGCTTCTGCTTCTAGGAGCAATGTGTGGTCTAAGCTGTTTTTTCTTTTTAACTGCCAGTGGGGGTTTGAATTGATTGGCTGGGAGCTTGGCTATGTTCTGATTGGTTAGGGGCTTGGCTGTGCTCTGATTGGCTGGGGGGTTGGCTGTGTTCTGATTGGCTGGGGGAGTGTTCTGGTTGGGTGGGGGCTTTGTAGTGCTGGAGGGGTTCAAAGTGGCCAATGATGCAGCTCTAGTCTGGCTCCTGATCTGTGGTCTTCCCTCATCATCGGTGTGGTTTTGGGTTTGCTTTTTGCGTGGATGTGTGGAGGTGGCATCCTGTGTGGTTCTGGTGTCAATCTTTGTGTTAGGAATTCGTTTGTCAATAAGGGCGGGTTTCCAAATGGCTGGTAGGCGGGAGGTATCATCTCGTTTGTTCATGCTGTGGGGGCGTTTTTCTATCTCGATGGCTTCTCTGATTATTCTGTTATTAAAATGTTCAGTTTTGGCAATAGTTCTGGTCTTTTTGAAATCAATTTCATGTCCTGTGGCTTTAAGGTGTTGGACCAGGGAAGAAGTTGGTTCCTCTCTTTTGACTGAGTTTTTGTGTTCTTCAATGCGTGCACTTATCCTTCTGTTGGTTTGTCCAATGTATGTAGTGGGGCAAGCAGCACATGGGATTTCATATACTCCTTGATTTTCTAACTCAATTTTGTCTTTAGGGTTTCTTAGGATGGTGGATATTTTTCTGTTTGTGCAGAATGCTGTCTTGACATTATATTTGTGCAGGATTTTGCTGATTTTGTCTGTGGTGCCTTTTATGTATGGGAGGAGGGCTTTGCCATTTTCTTGTTCTCTGTCATGGATTTTAGTGGGAGTTTCTTTTTGGATTAAGTTGGAAATCTTATTTCTTGGGAATCCGTTGGATGTTAGTACATTAGTGAGAGTGTGTAGTTTGGTTTTTAGGTGTTGTTCGTCAGCTAGGCATATCTCTATCTCTATCTCTATCTCTATCTCTATCTCTATCTCTATCTCTATCTCTATCTCTATCTCTATCTCTATCTCTATCTCTATCTCTATCTCTATCTCTATCTCTATCTCTATCTCTATCTCTATCTCTATCTCTATCTCTATCTCTATCTCTATCTCTATCTCTATCTCTATCTCTATCTCTATCTCTATCTCTATCTCTATCTCTATCTCTATCTCTATCTCTATCTCTATCTCTATCTCTATCTCTATCTCTATCTCTACCTCTACCTCTACCTCTACCTGTATCTCGATCTCGATCTCGATCTCGATCTCGATATAGATATAGATATAGATATAGATATAGATATAGATATAGATATAGATATAGATATAGATATAGATATAGATATAGATATAGATATAGATATAGATATAGATATAGATATAGATATAGATATAGATATAGATATAGATATAGATATAGATATAGATATAGATATAGATATAGATATAGATATAGATATAGATATAGATATAGATATAGATATAGTATAGATATAGATATAGATATAGATATAGATATAGAGATAGAGATAGAGATAGAGATAGAGATAGAGATAGAGATAGAGATAGAGATAGAGATAGAGATAGAGATAGAGATAGAGATAGAGATAGAGATAGAGATAGAGATAGAGATAGAGATAGAGATAGAGATAGAGATAGAGATAGAGATAGAGATAGAGATAGAGATAGAGATAGAGATAGAGATAGATAGAGATCTAGATCTAGATCTAGATCTAGATCTAGAGATAGATAGAGATAGAGATAGAGATAGAGATAGAGATAGAGATAGAGATAGAGATAGAGATAGAGATAGAGATAGAGATAGAGATAGAGATAGAGATAGAGATAGAGATAGAGATAGAGATAGAGATAGAGATAGAGATAGAGATAGAGATAGAGATAGAGATAGAGATAGAGATAGAGATAGAGATAGAGATAGAGATAGATAGATAGATAGATAGATAGATAGATAGAGATAGATAGATAGATAGAGATAGATAGATAGAGATAGATAGATAGATATAGATATAGATATAGATATAGATATAGATATAGATATAGATATAGAGATAGAGATAGAGATAGAGATAGAGATAGAGATAGAGATAGAGATAGAGATAGAGATAGAGATAGAGAGAGAGAGAGAGAGAGAGAGAGAGAGATAGAGATAGAGATAGAGATAGAGATAGAGATAGAGATAGAGATAGAGATAGAGATAGAGATAGAGATAGAGATAGAGATAGAGATAGAGATAGAGATAGAGATAGAGATAGAGATAGAGATAGAGATAGAGATAGATAGATAGATAGAGATAGATAGATATAGATATAGATATAGATGGATAGATAGATAGATAGATAGATAGATAGATAGATAGATAGAGAGAGAGAGAGAGAGATGTAGATTGATGAAATGATATATTCTTAAAAACAGAACTGTATTTGTTGGACTTATATTATTATTTTAAATATGATAACTATGTTGTAATAGAGAGAGAGGAAGAGCTATTTGTGATAAGGAGAAAAAAATCTGTCTCAATGAATGATTGTGTATTAAGGATACTTGAAATCACAATTATGTACTTACTAAAATGTAGTCGGAGTATGACAACTGTAATGATATAGGATATAGATTATAATTCCATGTGTTTGATGACCTTTGTAATTGCATAAATTTTAATAAGCAATATCATATTTAATTTGAGCTATATTTATATGACTTTGTCTTTGAATGATTGGACATCCTGACCACCAGGTTGTGTCCTAAGCTTTTGGGGAAAGATGGGAAAAATCAGTAAAAAAAATTTTTTTATCTTTTATTTTTTTTTTCAAAAAAGGAAAGAAATATTTACTGAGAAGATTAAAATAGAAGTATTAATGTATAATACAGATAGGGAAATTTGGAGAGAGGAGTTGCTCAGACATTACCCCTGAACTGCATCTGAAGAAAGGAGAGGAGAGAGGAAAGAGTGAAGGAGGGGAGAAGGAAGTAGGAAGGTTGGAGGAGAATAGGAGAAGTGGAGAGAAAGGGAAGGAGAGGGGGGGGAAGAGGGAAGTAGGGAAGAGAAGAAAGGGAGAAAGAAGGTAGAGAAGAAAGAGTGTGGATGCGGTGAAAGGGGAAATGGGCTAGCAACACCAAAAGTTACATGTAGGTATTTATCTCATTTTTTTAAAAAAAGTACTGTATATATGAATGTAAAAGAACGTATGGTAACATCTTATAAATATCATGGTATATGTATCGGTGAGAGTTTGGAATGAAATTGACAAAGTTTTAAAATAAGTTTAACAGAAATTTATGACAGAAATGGAATATATTAAATTTATATGCTTTTGTTTTTTTGTGTGTGGGTGAGGGAAATAGAAAGATGAAAGTGAATGTATTAAGTTGAGCTGTTTATGTATGTTTTTATTCTGGAATTTTTGTCTACCCAATCACCACGGAGTGCCTTAAGCACCTATTGTTAAAATCATAAAACCAATAAAATATTTTTCAAAAAAATAAGAAAAGAAAGAAAACGCTATATTCCTATTGGTTGTCAATGTCTGGGGTTTTGGTTATATAAAAGGTCTGTGTGCCTTTTCACTTTTGATTGTGTTGTGAGTAGTGAGAACACTGCGAGTATTAAAGGATTGTTGGATACACCATGTGTTGTCATCTTTGCGAACGAACCCAAGAATACAACACTGGCGACGAGGATGGGATTCTTCTGCAACAAAAGAAGAGTAACTGATGAAGAAGAGCAGAGGGAAGACGGCGTCTAATTAGCGTCCAGCCTGCCAGTACAGAGTCGCTGGAGGGTGAGTTTGGCTACCAGACCCTTTCCCTTTTTGCCAGAAGGTTTGCAGAGGAACAAGTGGGAAGTTTGCAGTTCAGAATGAGAAAGATTGGCCAGATTTTTAATTTTGACACTTCACACCCTGAGATGTGGAACTCTTATGTGGCTAGAGTAGAGAATTACTTTAGGGTGAACCAAATCAGAGAAGATGGATTGAAGGCTGCAATCTTGTTGTGTGTTTGTGGGCAGGAAGCATTTGAAATTGCAGAAAACCTGGTGGCTCCTGCACCATTAGAGTCAGTGGCATATACCGATTTAAAGAAGTTACTAAAGGAACATTTTCAGCCAAAGCTGTACGTCATTGCTTTGAACAGAGGGACCAAAAGCAAGGAGAATCTTCTTCTGATTATATTGCAGTCTTAAGAAGAGCAGCCAGGTTGTGCGAGTTTAAAGACTTAGAAGAGAGGCTGCGAGATAGATTCGTGTGTGGGCTAAGGAACAGAGACTTGCAGCAGAAGATATTTGCTAAGGAAGAGATTTCATTCCAAGATGCACTGCAAGAGGTTACCGCAGAGGAAGCAGCAGGCAGGGCTGTGAAAGCCTTGCGAATTACTAAAAGTTCTATAGAAACTGCTACGGTCCATCAAGAGGACATTCGAGAAGGATCAGATACAGATCCTGAAGATGAGGTGAATAGACTTTCCCAGCCAGCCGAAAAGAGGCAGAAGGAACGTCAGGACAAGGCTCCAGCATCCCTTCAATGCTTCGGGTGTGGAGGCAGAGCTTGTGGCAGGCAAGGCCACATAGCATCTGTCTGTTTGGGTTGACAGAAGGTCCAACCTCATGAAGAATTGCATCTGAAAGGTACCAGAGTCCCCAGCCAACATAGGGTGGGCTTTTGCGCATTGCACAGAAGCATATTAAGGACAGGAATACATAAGCCCCTTAAAAAGAAACTGTCTCTTAATATAAGGTTGCAGGGTGTTCCATGAGCAATGGAGTTGCTCTCTCCATTATTTCTAGTGACACTTTAAAAAAGATTTGTAGTAGAAGCGGCCTTCGAATTAAACTCAGGCAATTTAATACTCACAGATTTTCAAAATTCTATGGTGTGTGTTAAGGGGGAGGCCACCCTTAGAGTACAGTATAAGGATTTTGATGGTCCCCAAGATGTGGTGGTTGTTGGGGCTGAACATACGAATCTTATTGAACTCAATTAGTTTGAAGCCTTGGGAATCCAGGTGACAGGACTACACAATTTGCAAATGTTTAGTCTTGTAGAAGTCTGCAGAGAGTTTGCAGATGTGTTTAATTCTGAGCTTGGATCCTATAAGGGGCCTCCCATTTTGTTGTGCTTAGATCCAAGCATTACACCCATCAGGGTTAAGTCTAGGAGGGTATCTTTTGCCCTCAGAGGAAAGAATGATGCTGAGCTGGACAAGTTGCTCCAGCAAGGCATTCTGAAACCTGTGGACTCCAGCCCATGGGAAACCCCCATAGTAATGCCTTTAAAGGCTAATGGGGACATATGTAGATGTGCAGATTACAAGTGCACACTGAACAAGGCATTACCTGTGGTAAGTCACATCCTGGCCTCCCTCAAGGGGGGGCTTATCTTTGCAAAGCTTGACTTGGCACAAGCATATCAACAGTTGCCTGTTGATGAGGCTGCTGCAGAGGCACAGACTATTGTAACCCATAGAGGGGCATTTAAAGTAAAGAGACTGCAATTTGGGGTAAATGTAGCCCCTGGCATATTCCAAAGTGTCATGGAGCACACTTCAAAGTGTTCCTGGGGTCTGTCCATACTTTGATGATGTCCTCATTGCTGGGGAATCATCTAAGAACTTAGCTGAAAGATTAAGGGCTGTTTTGCTTCAGTTTCAAGAAGCAGGCCTCAAACTTAAAAGAGATAAATATAAGATAGGAGTTACTTCTACTGATTTTCTAGGGTTCAGGATTGATGCTCAAGGCTTCACCCTGCTGAAACTAAACTGACAGCTATCCAACAGGCACCAAGCCCTAAATCTAAGAGTGAGTTGCAAGGCTTTTTAGGATTAGTAAACATTTACCATGCATTTCTTCCACACAAAGCTGCTGTGGCAGAACCATTAAATAGGCTATTAGACAAGCAAGCTCCTTGGCAGTGGATTAAGGTCCATGAAAGGAGTTTCAATGAGGTTAAGGCCTTGCTTACTTCCAATGCTGTTTTAGCTCATTTCAATGAGCAACTACCTGTGTGCATTGCATGTGATGCTTCTCCTTATGGGGTTGGAGCTGTACTCAGCCACCTGCAAGCTGATGGAACTCAGGTTCCTGTGGCATGTTATTCAAGGACTCTGTCTTCTGCTGAGCGTAACTATGCTCAAAATGACAGAGAGGCTCTGGCCATAGTGGCTGGTATCAGGAAATTTCACGATTTCTTGTATGGCTGCCATTTCACCGTCTTTACTGACCATTAGCCTCTGTTGGGCTTGTTTACTACCAACAAACAAACCCCGCACATCATCTCTCCTCGAATGTTGACATGGTCCATCTTCCTGTCACCATATGACTATACATTAGTTCATAAACCACGAAAGGACATGGGCCATGCAGATGGCCTGAGTAGATTACCATTCAATCAAGTAGAGCCAGATCCTACTCCAGCCATTAATATTCTGTCTATCCAAGAGTTTCCTGAGTCTCCCTTCAATGCTAGGGATGTGGCTGCAGAAACTGCCATTGATCACACACTTGCACGCATGCTGACATGGGTTTTATCAGGTTGGCCTGACAAGTGCCCAGATACAGAGTTCCAAAACTTCTGGTACAAGAGACACAAGTTATCCACTTTCATGGGTTGCCTGTTATGGGGAAGCAGAGTAGTAATCCCAGCCTCTTTGAGATCTAGAATCTTGATCTTTCTGCACAAGGGACATCCTGGTATAGTCAGGATTAAAGTGCTTGTGCATAGCCATCTGCAGTGGCCTAGCCTAGAGAAAGCCATCGAGACCCAGGTGCATGGGTGCCAAGTGTGCCAACAGTCCTGGCCTGAAATGCCTCAGGCACCAGTACATAGGTGGGAGGAAACACAATCACCATGGTCTAGAGTGCATATAGATTATGCTGGGCCCTTTCAGGGGCAATTCTTCCTGGTTGTTGTCGATAGCCATTCCAAGTGGCTAGAAGTTGTTCCTGTTTCCTCCACTATTACTGTCAGGACCATCCAAGTGTTGAGAGGTATTTTTGCATCACACGGCCTTCCAGATGTTCTGGTCTCAGACAACGGTCCTCAATTTACCTCTTCTGAGTTCCAGACTTTTCTCCAAGCCAACATGATCTGGCATGCAACTTCGGCTCCCTTCCACCCATCATCCAACGGACTGAGAGAATGGTGCACACCACCAAAGATGCCCTCAAGAAACTGACTTATGGTAACTGGCATCACAGGTTACAGATTTCCTTCTTGCACACTGCACCACACCATGCACTGCCACAGGGAAGATCCCTGCTGAACTCTGCTGGGGTCGTCGCCTTATCACAAAGCTGGACAGGCTGCACTCTGACTGGGTGGCTTCATAGGTGTCACAACCACGGGCACCTAGGAGTCTCCAAGTGGGCGATCCGGTCTGGGTGAGGAACTACGCTCCTGGATATTTGTGGGTGCCTGCTGTCATTTCTACGGTCTCTAGACCTCTATCATACGAAGTAACCTTAGATGATGGCCGTGTTCTCTGGCGTCATATCGATCAACTGTGTTGGCAGTTGTCGCCTAGGGTTGCTGTCCCTGACTCTGCTCTCAGATCAACATCCTAAGATACAACCTCACACTTCAGGTCAACTTGACGGGGCACAAGCTCACTGGTCCTGGGTTATATCCCAGGTCACGAGTGATCTCCCAGGGGAAGTACAAAGACATCCTCAGAGTTCAGCTATTGCGCCAAACAGGGAGTCATGCGTATCCGCAAGAGCTCCAAACAGGGATTCCACAAAGGCGAGGTTAGCCATGGAGGTGACTTCTGACTGTGGCACCTTGGCCACAGGGGACTGGGAGTATTGGGGCACACCTGCAATGCACATTCGAGACTGGTTGATGGTCTTAGGGACTAAGTTCCCTGGAGCCAACCAGGATAGTAGGGGAATCCTCAGCACCTTCAGAAGGCTGGGGAAATTCAGCTTCTTTTATGGAGTCTGGCAATTCAGCTGGCATGCCCTACCAGGTGTCACCTGCAAAACCTGTGCATAAAAGTCCTTCTCTAGCAAGCCCAACAGAGGGGCCGGTAGGCCAGGTGCCCTTAAGGTCAAGTCCTGCCCTGTCCAGCTTTGCAGGTGAGCTGTCAGGCCAGGCACCCTCCCTAACCTTGCGTAGGTCACAACAGGCTAAGGCCCCTCCTAAACACCTAGGCGAGTATGTGAGGTTCTTGTCGGTATGAGAACAATACAAGTCTTGGTAGGAGGTGAGACCTATGAGGGTAAAAGATGAACACGTGAAGTCACATTAGAGAGTGGCTTGTATGTAGTCAGATTATTATTTACTTAACTTAATTTTTTATATATTTATATTAATTTAATTATTTGTGTTGATTGTAAGAAATAAGTGTGTGTTCTATCTAGGAGGAGGGGTGTTTTTTCCTGGGCCTGCCGAGGAAACTCAGCAGGCCCAGAACTGTTGCAAAAGGTCCTAGGCAATTCCAAAAGTTGCCTGGGACCAGAAAGAGTGACGCCAGCCTTCTGTGCATGCGCAAGGCACGAAAACGCTATATTTCTATCGGTTGCCAATGTCTGGGGTTTTGGTTATATAAAAGGCCTGCGTGCCTTTTCGCTTTTGCTTGTTTTGTGAGTAGTGAGAACACTTAAAGTATTAAAGGATTGTTGGATACACCATGTGTTGTCATCTTTGCGAACAAACCCAAGAATACAACAGAGTACACAATGAAACAGCTTTAATAGCTGTTTGTAGTAGCACTAATAGCACTAATGACAATCTTTTGGAGTGCAAGAGATAGGATTATTATATGAATGAATTCTCCCAGAATTCCTTGACAGAAATTTGAATTCTGTAAGTATCTATTTTACAGTCTGAGTCAGTTTTGCTATATGCTGCTATATAATGTAAATGGAAGGATCAAGTAAATGCACACTAAAGGGAAGCACGTAGCAGAAATATATTTTCATTTCTCTTATTTATCTGTTATTTTATTTATTCAGTTTCTATAGCTGACCATCTCAATGTATTTGACTCTGTAAAACACTATAATCTCATTTATCTATACCTGCCACTTCCTAGAGACATATAGCACCTAACATGAAAATGTGGGAGTGAAGACAGCCCAAGAAATCATGAAATTGTGCAATTTGAACAGTCCATGGCCCAACTATCTGATGAAGTTTTCCTAATGGTCCCAAAGGAAAAGAACAATTGGAGTTATGGTTTCAATGTTATGCAATTCAGACTTCCTATTGGTCATATACATACAATTCCCCAAGTTGTGGTCTTGAGTTGGAAAGGAATCCTGAGCCTCACAGTAGTGAAAGATTTTTATTTATTTATTTTATTACTTAGATTTCTATGACGCCCTATTTTGAGAACTCAGGGCAGCTCACAACATAAATACTACATGTAGAAATCTAATATATAAAAAACATTTATAAACCCGTCAATTAAAAGACCAATCATCCACTACAAACATACAAACATACATACACTGGCTGGGGCCAGGTGTTAACTGCCCCAGGCCTACCTGCACTTTGTTAAGCACTACTTAGATTTAGCTTCCAAATGTATCCAAATGGAATTTGCAACTCAAGAAAGTCCATTCCAAAATAAAGTCCAAATGAAACATGTTGAGAGTTTATTGATAAATGTTTCCATAAATGTTCAGTAAGAATTCTCTTACACCTATGACATAAATAGATGTGATAGAAGATTGTTCCAGTTTCCACCCTCTAATAAATTGTCTCTGTGTGTGTGTGCGTGTGTGTGTGTGTGTATGTATGTATGCATGTAAACACTATGATATAATATCCACACACACACAAGCACATACATACATACTTAAATACATATATACATACACTATTCATATAATTTTTATTTATGTCACAGGTTTGAAAATAGCAATAGCACTTAGACTTATATTTATTTATTTTATTTTATTTATAATTTGACTTATATACAGCCCTTCTCACTACACTCAGGGCGGCTCACAGCAAAAATACAAGTACAAAAATATAAATCAATTAAAATAGTAATATACAATATAAAAACTATATAAGTATTACCACTCATACAACATACAGTACCAATCAAAGGCCCGGGGCAGAGCACAGCTCACACGCCCCAAACCTGTCTGCATAAATGTGTTTTTAAGAGTTTTCGGAAAGCTAGGAGGGAGGAAGCAGTACGAACCTCTGAGGGAAGTTGGTTCCAGAGGGCTGGGGCAGCAACAGAGAAGGCCCTAACCCTTGGTCCCGCCAGACAGCACTGTCTAACAGACGGGACCCATAGGAGGCCAACCCTATGTGCCCTAACCGGTCGCTGGGATTCATGGGGCAGAAGACGGTCCCACAAGTATCCTGGCCCATTGCCATATAGGGCTTTATAGGTCATAACCAACACTTTGAATTGTGTTCGGAGACCAATTGGTAGCCGGTAAAGCTCATGGAGGGCTGGAGTGATATGAGCATGTCTTGGGAGACTCAAGACGGCTCGCACGGCCGCATTCTGAACTACTTGCAGTCTTCGGACATTCTTGAAAGGTTGCCCCATGTAGAGAGCATTACAGTAGTCGAATCTCGAGGTGACAAGGGCATGGGTGACTGTGAGGAGTGACTCCCGATCCAAATAGGGCCGCAACTGATGCACCAGGTGAACCTGAGCGAATGCCCCCCTCGCCACAGCCGAAAGATGGTATTCTAAACTTAGCTGTGGATCGAGGAAGACACCCAAGTTGCGAACCCTCTCCGACGGGGATAAAACTTCCCCTCCCAGAGTGATGGATGGACAGATGGAATTGTCCTTGGGAGGCAGAACCCATAGCCACTCCGTCTTGTGGGGATTGAGTCTGAGCCTGTTGGCACCCATCCAGGCCCCAACAGCCTCCAGGCACCGGTTCATCACTTCCACTGCTCTGCTGTAATGACGTGGGGTAGAGATATAGAGCTGAGTGTCATCAGCATATTGATGACAACTCACCCTGTGTCGATGGATGATCTCACCCAACGGATTCATGTATATGTTAAAAAGCAGAGGTGAGAGAACAGACCCCTGAGGGATTCCACACGGAAGAGACCTCGGAGCCGATCTCTGACCTCCTGCAAACACCGACTGCGACCGGCCAGAGAGGTAGGAGGTGAACCACCACAAAACAGTGCCCCGCACTCCAAGCCCCTCCAACCGGCGCAGAAGGATACCATGGTCGATGGTATCGAAAGCCGCTGAGAGTCAAGAAGCACCAGGATAGTGGAATAACCTCTATCCCGGGCCCGCCAGAGATCATCGGTCAGCGCGACCAAAGCAGTTTCCATGCTGTAACCGGACCTGAACCCAGACTGCTGAGGGCCCAGATAATCAGTTTCATTCAAGGACCATTGGAGTTGGAGTGCCACCATCTTCTCAACAACCTTCCCTAAAAAGGGAAGGTTGGAGACTGGACGATAGTTATTTAAAACTGCCGGGTCCAGTGAAGGCTTCTTGAGGAGGGGGCGCACAATTGCCTCCTTTAAGGGAGCCGGAAAGGACCCCTCCCTCAGTGAAGCATTAACAAGAGCCTGGACCCAGCTTCGTGTCACTGCCCTGCTAGCCAAAAGCAGCCAGGAGGGGTACGGCTCCAGTAAACAGGTGGCAGAACTCACAGCTCCAATGGCCTTGTCCACGTCATCAGAAGTTACCAGATCAAACTCCTCCCATTCAACAGGACTAAGGCGGGCCTCTGTCATCTCGACTGACTCATTGTCAGCCGACACTGTATCCCAATTGGAGTCCAAGTCGGCCCGGATCTGAGCGACCTTGTCTGCAAAAAAGCTACTAAATTCTTCGGCATTGCCCTACAAAGGTTCCTCTCTCCTCCCCGTATCAAGGAGAGAGCGAGTCACCCTAAACAGGGCAGCCGGACAAGATTCCGCAGACGCAATCAATGCGGAAAGATACTGAGATCTTGCCGAAGTGATTGCTTCCAAATAGGTCTTAATATAAGCTCCCAATTTGGTTCGATCAGATTTGGATCTGCTTTCCCTCCATTGCTTCTCTAAACGTCTCTTCTGGCGCTTCATCCCCCTGAGTTCCTCAGTAAACCATGGAGATCTCCTGGGTCTGCTACCACAGAGAGGTCGCAACGGCACAGTCCGGTATAGACCTCCCATAGCGGCCATATTCCAGGCCGTCACTAGGGACTCCACCGAACTGTGTACGAGCAAATCCGGCAATTCCACAAGCGCCCTTTGAAACCCAATAGGGTCCATCAGGTGTAAGGGGCGGAACCATTTAATCGGTTCCGGCTCCCTGCGAGAGAAGATTGTTGTCATAAACTCAAGCCGCAGGAGAAAATGATCTGTCCATGACATGGGCAACACTTCTAATACCCTTAATATCAGATCATTCCTCAAGTGTTCCGAGAGAAAAACCAAGTCAGGTGTGTGTCCCCTCTCATGGGTTGGGCCCTCAATTACTTGTGTCAGGTCCATGGTTGCCATGGAAGCCATGAACTCCCACGCCAACCCAGAGGACTCACCAAGTGACGGCACATTAAAGTCCCCCAAGACAATAAGTCTGGGGAACTCAACCGCTAACCCAGCTACCTCCTCGAGTAGCTGTAGGGCTGTAGAAACGCAGCTGGGAGGCAGGTACGTAAGCAACAGACCCACCTGTACACCTAGGTCCAACCTCATAAGGAGGGACTCACAACCTGATATCTCAGTAGCAGCGAGTCTGTGCAGCCCGAGTGTCTCCTTAGCTATAATCGCCACTCCTCCCCCCCTTCCCTGTAGTCGTGGCTGATGCCATACCTGAAACCCAGCTGGACACATCTCAGAGAGGGGAACTCCTCCCTCTGGGGTCAGCCAGGTCTCAGTTACACATGCCAGGTCTGCCTCCTCATCTAGAATCAAGTCCCGGATGAGGAGAGCTTTATTTACCACTGACCTGGCATTGAGCAACAGCAGCCTGAGTCCAGGGTCTGGATTTCGCTCATTACCAGTACTCCAGGAGAGGGTCCGGGAGCCGGAACAAGAGATCGCTTTCAAGCAGCGAGGCCTTGTTCCCCGAGAGCGGCCTACCCCAGGCCTCCGGTCGTATCTGCCTCTTCCCCATAGGACTGGTATAGCCTGGCCCTCTGGTCCCTCAGAGCAAGGCTCCTTCACTTCACTAGCTTCCACAATTGCAGACAGGTCGGCCCTTCCATTTATCATACAACCACCCATCCATTCAGCCCGATTCACTTCACAATCAGTCAATCCCCCCCACATCATTCATAACATCCAGAAAGAATCAATTAAAACAGTATTAAACACATTTAGATTATTTAAAAATTAGACAAATAATAATTAAAAACAATTCAAAAAACATAGTAGTAGAAACAGGCATGCCAGATGTTAATCCTGCTGCAATAATTATAGCTATGCCTGTATTAGAAACCCTCCTAAGATAAAACCTGTGGTAGGTTTTTGGCTAAAATATACTGCTTCATGGTGGTTTACAGCACTTTCTAAGCATTTAAAATTTTTGCTTCTGTTCTTAAGAATTCCTTTTTTTCTTCTAGAAAATCAAGAATAAAGCAGTGCAGAATGATGTTTACCTGACTCTCTTTGCTGATTTCTTTCGCTTGAAAAATGCTGCATATATTTTGCTGTTAAAAATTGATAAATGTTCATTTTATTACATTCACATGAGCTTCCTTAGTGAATTGTTTCCTTTGGGGAAAGCATACAGACCTTCATAATAATTAGGGATATTGTAGCTAGAGGAATCACCTTAATGTTTAATTTATTTTTTGTGTTATGCCTCCAAATGCAGTGTTTGTGAAGTTTTCATTTTCCCAAATATCCTAATAACTTTGCTGAATCTCTGGAATTCCCCATAACAAGGGAGCATATTTACACCGTGGAAGTAAAGATGCCATTACTGGTCAAGGCTCCATTAGGAAGCCTAATTTTGCAATTGGTTATTGTATTTGATACTTGATTTTTCTTTGGGAAAACAAGATAGAGTACACAATGAAAAAGCTTTAATACTTGAGTATTCAAATTTCAAAGTCTTTTCCTAATCATGAAATTCCCCTTGAAGCTGGAAGGACTGAACTTCTACCTGCATGATTACAGTACTGAAAGTTGTTTCTTTTTCTTTTGGCATTTCTTTTCAGGATACTAGTTGAAATGAAAATAGATTGTAATAGCACTAATAGCACTAATGACAATCTTTTGGAGTGCAAGAGATAGGATTATTATATGAATGAATTCTCCCAGAATTCCTTGACAGAAATTTGAATTCTGTAAGTATCTATTTTACAGTCTGAGTCATTTTGCTATATGCTGCTATATAGTGTAAATGGAAGGATCAAGTAAATGCACACTAAAGGGCAGCACGTAGCAGAAATATATTTTCATTTCTCTTATTTATCTGTTATTTTATTTATTCAGTTTCTATAGCTGACCATCTCAATGCATTTGACTCTGTAAAACACTATAATCCCATTTATCTATGCCTGCCACTTCCTAGAGACATATAGCACCTGACATGAAAATGTGGGAGTGAAGACAGCCCAAGAAATCATGAAATTGTGCAATTTGAACAGTCCATTGCCCAACTATCTGATGAAGTTTTCCTAATGGTCCCAAAGGAAAAGAACAATTGGAGTTATGGTTTCAATGTTATGCAATTCAGACTTCCTATTGGTCATATACATACAATTCCCCAAGTTGTGGTCTTTTGTTGGAAAGGAATCCTGAGCCTCACAGTAGTTAAAGATACCTGGACTTTGTTAAGCACTACTTAGATTTAGCTTCCAAATGTATCTAAATGGAATTTGCAACTCAAGAAAGTCCATTCAAAAATAAAGTCCCTCTAATAAATTGTGTGTGTGTGTGTATGTATGTATGTGTGTAGACACTATGATATAATATCCACACACACACAAGTACATACATATATACATAAGTACATACATACATACACTATTCATTAGAGGATATAATTTTTATTTATGTCACAGGTTTGAAAATAGCAATAGCACTTAGACTTATATACTGCTTCATGGTGGTTTACAGCACTCTCTAAGCCAGGGTTGTCAAACTCGCAACATCACATGACGTGTTGCGACATATTGCAATTTTTTTTCCATTGCCGGCAATGGGGTGGGTGCGGTTTCTCCATGACTCATCTGGTCCATGGGCCTGCAGTTTGACACCCCTGCTCTAAGCAGTTTACAGAGACAGCATATTGCCCTTAACAATCAGGGTCCTCATTTTACTGGCATCTATTTATGTCAAAGTTTAATGAGCAATAGCATCCATTATATATACCTCACTCATTAGTAACCAACTTTGGGCCCATGGCACCATGAGTTTAATTTCTATTTGCAAAGAAGAAATATTAATGAACCTAATGTATCTATCATTTCAGTGAAATGATTGGAAAAGTAACTAGGAAGTTGAGTTGACAGAGAGTTGTCTTTAAGTCAGCCAATTTGAAGATTACTAGAAGAAAATTTGCAATACTGTCTCTCATTCATCAGGATGTTTTATTCTGCAGTGTGGCTTGCAGGCTATATTCACAACAATAAGCAAAGATGGTCAATTATACTTTCCCTTATTGCAGGTAGAAGCCAGAGATCATCTACTAAAAGTTGCAATTCCTTAATTGGATCTTCAGTTGTTAAAAGAGTGATTAATTGCTTGACTGCTTGACTGATTTACTGTGCATTTGCACCATTCAGTACAATAATTTAATTAGATAGATAGATAGATAGATAGATAGATAGATAGATAGATAGATAGATAGATAGATAGATAGATAGATAGATAGATAGATATGGAAGACAGTATAAAGAAATATAAACAAAAGTTTTTAAGGCAATATATGGAAAATAAAAATATCGCTATAGAAGTCAAAAATTTACCAGATTCATAAATGAACATCAGATATAAGAAAGAATAAGAAAACAGAAAAGAATAAAAGAAGTGTCACAGTAATGAGATAATAAATTTGCCATGATGATAAAATCAAGTAAAATAAAACAAATCATATAAATTCTAAAATATGTAAATGGTTTTGGAAAAGCAAATTAAATGATTTTTATTTGAGATTGAAAAGATCCCAATGTAGATAATAAAGAAGTTTCCCTGAGACAATATTCCTAGACACATAACATCACTACTAAAAAGGCTGTCTACACTTTGCATGAAACTCAGAATTAATGAAGACATGAGATGATGGATAAATTTAAATGCACTCTTTATTACAATTAAACAGCAATCACAACAATTTTAAAAGAAAGTATATGTAGCCTCCTTGCATAATTTTGCAGATTTCTTTGCTCTCAGGAGTTATCAAACTACATTTCGTGGAGGCCAGAAATTTTGAAAGTTAGGCAGATAGAAAACTCAGAATTTGCATAGATCTCTCTCATGGAGAAATCACAGAGGATCACAAACATCTGAATGGAGGTGAAAAGAATGTCCTGGCCCACTCCACATACTCCACATTAGAGAGCTGCTGATAAAAACTTTGCACTCATTCAATGGTTCACCAAAGCAATGTTGATATACTATCAACTATATCAGACAAGATAATTCCCAGACCCAGATCAGAGGATAAAAGCTTTTATAATTCCTGGCTGTTCCTTGGAGGCATTTGAATGTGATCAGGTTAATCACTCAACTTCATCAAGGCAACCTTGCAAATGTTGTGCTACGATATGCTATTAGACTTAATAAGGATGAAGCTTCCCACAGCAGTAATACAGCTAAATGCTTGCTTTCATTTGCAGAGTGGATATATATCCAAGGAGTTAATCAGCAATGGGAATTCATGTCTTGAGCTTTTAGAATACAATACATCATAACAAATGTCAGCAAGTACACTAAAACAAGTCACATTGTTTCAGACTCAGTTTATGAAATCAGAATAAGAAAAAAAATGAGTTTGGTTAAATATATGAATACTTCATTAAAATAATTTTCCTTTGAAGATTCTCAATCATCCAGGTCATGTTGTCCCAAAAGTGTTTTTTTTCCCCAAAAGGTAATTGGACTTCTTTGATGGTTTTCTTTGAAAACATTTCACTTCTTATCCAAGAAACCTCTTCAGTTCCAACATTCCACAATTCAAAAAATTCCATTTCATTCTACTGACCATTGTTATTTTGTACATCATCATCATCATCATCATCATCATTATCATCATCATCATCATCATCATCGTCAATACTATGATTCATATGGGAGGAGTCACACAACCTTACATGGCATTCAAATACCTTTCCAAAACAACACATTGATAACTAATCAGTTTGAGATTATATAGACCAGGGTTCTTCAAACTTGGCCTTTTTATGACTTGTGGACTTCAACTCCCAGAATTCCTCAGCAAGGCATGCTGACTAAGGAATTCTGGGAGTTGAAGTCCACAAGTCATAAAAGGGCCATGTTTGAAGAACCCTAATATAGGCAAACCCAGAAAGATAGAAAGAGACAGTGAGGTACATTGTTTGTGTGTTTGTGTACATAGAGACAGAGGGAGATAAACACATGCATGTGCGTACACTTATATATGTGTTCATGTGTGCAGATGCATTTTACAAGGATTTGTAGCCCATTAATTTTTTGATGGCTTCCTTCACTTCTCTGTTTTTCAGGCTGTAGATCAGAAATGCCATCCAATTGGAGGATATTTCTGTGCAAGATAATGCAAGTACAGATGGAAATTCACAGCTGAAATCTGTGATAAAATTTGGTCCACAGAAATCTAGTTTCAAAGCAGGTAATATATTTATCATGGCACATGAGAAACCAACTACCCATGCTCCACCCACCAGCCACCTACAGCATGCTTTGTTCACAATTTGAACATAACGGAGGGGCCTGCAAATGGCAGCATATTGGTCATAGGCCATTGCTGCATGGATGTAATCTTCAGTACTTCCTGTGACGAAGACAAAAAACATCTGAATAAAGCACCCAGAATAAGAAATATTTTTTTTTGCCCAGAAAATCACCAGCAGTTTTGGGATAGTGATGGAAGAAAATCAGATATCAATAAAAGCAAGATGTGTTAGAAAAAAATACATGGGGCTTGAGAGATGACTGGTGACTACCAGAATTATGATATTTCCCAGTAAGGTTGGTGCATACATAAGCAAAAATACCATGAAGAGAAAAGTATTGATTGTCATGCTGTATGAAAATCCCAGAAGGGCAAATGCTGTTATGGTAGTGTTCTGATTTTCCATTTTGATTTTCAGACGATGTAAAAACCTCAAGTAAAGAAGAGAACATGAACATTCATTGACACAGTTTAGGATATAATGCCATGTATTGCTAGGAGTATGAATGAAATGGCAAGGAAAATGAACCAGGAATGGAGAATATTCTTTATTACATGATGTATATTAAAACAAATACATTCTTCATTTTCCAACATGCAACTCAACATGCAAACAATTTATAATCTTTTGAAATAAGCTTTTTTTGTTGAATTTCTAGAACTTTTAAAATGTGCATATAAATGTCTCCAGAACTTTAGAGTTTATATAAAAATGTATTTTGAATCATTGAGCAGTGGCACTGTGCACCTTAAATCCTTAATGTAGTTAGACAAATTTCCTTTTCATTCTCTACTGCAAATCAGTGAAAATTACAATGTAGAATTCAATAATTTTGCCAAATCTCTTTTACAAATTTCTGGGAAGATTCTGAGGACTGCAAACTGGGTGATTTGAAGGTCATATGTGGTCAGAGGATATTGAAGACCCCCCCTTTTCTTCATTAATTGTAAGAAACTTCTCTTCCTCCCTCCCTTCCTTTCTTCTTCTCCAGATAAAACCTAGGATTTCCTATAGGGAAAATATCAATCTGGGTGACAGTGAAAGGAATGGTAGATTTTACAAGAAAAAAATAGGTTGAGAGAGAAAATTAGTATGTCTGTCTCTGCATTTCTTGTAACATTTTCCCATCACTATTCTCCAGACATAGCTCCCATCAATTCCACTATGCTGCCTGAGAAGTTACAACACAACATATCTGGTGAACATTAAATTGAAGAAAGTAGGACTTGGTAGAATATTCGTAGAATTTCAATCCTGATATCCAATGCTGTAATATTTGAAAATTTAATTTAGAAGAGATTGAACAGAAAGCTTTTGACATTCATATGTGTTAAGTAAACTGTTTCTTTTCCTCAATGATGTAGGAATATTTAACTTTCAAAAAAGTTTCATAGAACCTTCAATGACTTGAAGATAATGGGAAATAACTATTGCACTTACCTGAATGAAAGATTTGCCAAGAATTTTCTTTTCCTCTTGTTTTCAGTTTCAATGGTTTCACACCCCAGTGGAAAATGTGATGTGTTTTAAAATCAAAACAGATTTGATCTCAGGATATCAGAAAAATTCTGGAACAGGGTGATGCTGGGAATAATGCAATCAGACAATCTTCTTCTCTTCCAGGGACAGAAAATTCCTGCTTGAAAAATGAATCACTCCTTTGCCCTACTTCAATAAAATACATCTTTTAATCAATTTTTTTTTAAAAAATCACCAAAATCACCAAACATCAAAGATGGAAAATCAATTTCCCAAATACATTTTGAGCCCTCAAGTTTAGACTATTTAATTAGAATACTTCACTCCTATATTCACTAAGAATAATGCTTACATTTCTAATTTTCCAAGTGTATGTCTTGGAGTATGGAAAGAGGAGTGAGGGGAATAAGTAAAAATAATGTGATTCTTTTTCTTCATTAACTTACCCCTTAATCTTTGCTGCTACAAATTTTAAAAAGAATTTAGACTGAAATCTATCTTCTGTTTGGTATAGATTCTTATTTGTTAAATGGCTTTATTGATTTTTGTTCCTAAGAACTTGAAAACATTTATTTTATATGCTGGTTCACTGTATGTTTGGTATCTGTGATATCTAACTGCTTCCTTTGGGGCAAATGATGTAAAATCTATTTGAGGAGATACAAAATGTGTTTTAAGAATCACATTTGAATTTATTTTCTTTTATTCTCATGCTTCCACATATGTATAATAGGGAGGATAAAAGCTAAGAATTTGCTAATAGTTCTGAGCTTTCTGATTTTAATTTTAATTTTAATTTAATTTATTCGGATTTGTATGCCGCTCCTCTCCGAAGACTCGGAGCGGCTTACAACATATATATGTAAACAATTGAACAAATCCGAACAACATTAAAAATACAAACCCCATACATACTCATCAATCACACCACAATCAACAATCATCCCCAGGCCTGCCGGCAGAGGTAGGTTTTTAAATTCTTTCGGAAGGCCAGGAGGGTCGGAGAAACGCGGACTTCAGGAGGTAGTTGGTTCCAGAGGGTGGGCGCCACAACAGAGAAAGCCCTCCCCCTAGGGCCCGCCAAACGACATTGTTTCGTTGACGGGACCTGGAGGAGGCCGACCCTGTGCGCTCTCACCGGTCGTAGAGAAGTATGTGGCAGAAGGCGGTCCCGTAAGTATCCTGGTCCCAAGCCATGAAGGGCTTTATAGGTAATAACCAACACCTTGAATTGGGCTCGGAGACCAATAGGCAACCAATGCAGCGTGCGGAGAGTTGATGAAATGTGGGCACAACGAGGAAGACCCACAACTGCTCGCGCAGCTGCATTTTGCACTAATTGTAGTCTCCGAACACTCTTCAAGGGTAGCCCCATGTAGAGAGCATTGCAGTAGTCGATCCTCGAGGTGACAAGGGCATGTGTGACTGTGAGGAGTGACTCCCGATCCAAGTAAGGACGCAACTGGTGCACCAGGCGAACCTGGGCAAATGCCCCCCTCGCCACTGCCAACAAATGATGATCCAATGTCAGCTGTGGATCAAGGAGGACTCCCAAGTTGCGAACCTTCTCTGAGGTGTTTATAGATTCACCCCCCAGGGTAATGGAAGGACAGATAGAAGTGTCCTTGGGAGGCATCACCCACAGCCACTCTGTCTTATCGGGGTTGAGCCTTAATCTGTTAACACCCATCCAAACCCTCACAGCCTCCAGACACCGGCACATCACCTCAACCGCTTCACTGATATGGCCAGGAGTGGAAATGTACAGCTGAGTATCATCAGCGTACTGATGGTATCTCACTCCGTGGCAGTGGATGATCTCACCCAGTGGCTTCATGTAAATGTTAAAAAGTAGGGGGGAGAGAACCGACCCCTGAGGCACCCCACATGGGAGTAACCTAGAGGTGGACCTTCGATCCCCCACAAACACCAACTGCGACCGACCAGTGAGATAGGAGGAGAACCACCGCAATAAGGTGTCCCCCACTCCCAATCCCTCCAGCCGGCGCAGAAGGATACCGTGGTCAATGGTATCGAATGCCGCTGAGAGGTCAAGAAGCACCAGGACAGAGGACTGGCCTCTATCCCGGGCTCGCCAGAGATCATCCATCAGAGCGACCAAAGCAGTTTCGGTGCTGTAGCCGGGCCTGAATCCCGACTGCAGAGGGCCCAGATAATCGGCTTCCTCCAGAGACCGCTGGAGCTGATGCGCCACCACCTTCTCGACAACCTTCCCCACAAAGGGAAGGTTGGAGACCGGACGATAGTTGGTCAAAATTTCTGGATCAAGGGAAGGCTTCTTGAGGAGGGGGCGCACAAGTGCCTCCTTTAAGGGAGCCGGAAAGGACCCCTCCCTCAAAGAAGCGTTGACAATCTCCTGGATCCAGGTACGTGTCACCACCCTACTGGCCGAAACCAGCCAGGAGGGACACGGGTCCAACAAACAGGTGGCAGAACATACAGATCCAATGGCCCTGTCCACTTCCTCAGGCGTAACAGCCTCAAACTCTCCCCAGATGACCGGACAAGAACATGCCCCTGTCAACTGAATCATTATCAGTCGACTCTGCTACACAATTGGAGTCTAGGTCAGCCCGGATCTGAGCCACTTTGTCTGCGAAACAGTTATTAAAGTCCTCGGCACTACCCTGCAAGGGAGGCCTCGGACCCCTTGGGTTAATAAGGGATCGGGTCACCCTAAACAGGGCGGCCGGACGAGATTCCGCAGACGCGATCAAAGCAGAAAGATACAAAGATCTTGCCGCCTTAATCGCCTTCAGATAGGCTTTAATAAATAAGCTCAATCTGGTTCGGTCAGATCCGGACTTACTTTGTCTCCATCGCTTCTCTAGACGTCTCTTATGGCGCTTCATCCCCCTGAGCTCCTCAGTAAACCAAGGAGACCTCCTGGGGCCAGAACCACGGAGAGGTCGCAAAGGCGCAATCCGGTCAATAGCCCCCTTCGCGGCCGTATTCCATGCCGCTACCAGGGACTCCACCGGACTGTGAATGAGGGAGCTCGGTAATTCCCCAAGCGCCGTCTGAAAGCCAATTGGATCCATCAGGCGTCTGGGGCGGAACCACCTAATCGGTTCCGCCTCCCTGCGGGGAAGGATTGGGGCCGTAAAATTCAGTCGAAGCAGAAAATGATCAGTCCATGACAAAGGCATGATATCTAAGCCCCTTAAAACCAGATCATTACCCAACTGCTCCGAAAGGAAAATCATATCCGGGGCATGTCCACCCTCATGCGTCGGGCCCTGCACTACTTGGGTCAGGTCCATGGTTGTCATGGCGGCCATGAACTCCTGTGCCAATCCCGAGGATTCGCCAAGCGACGGCAGATTGAAGTCCCCCAGGACTATAAGCCTGGGGAACTCCACCGCCAGCCCAGCAACCTCCTCGAGTAGCACAGGCAGGGCTGATGCCACGCAGCTGGGAGGCAGGTACGTAAGCAATAAGCCCACCTGGACCCCTAGGTCCAGCGTCATAAGGGTGGACTCTCAACCCGGAATTTCGGAAACAGTGAGTCTACGTAGACTGAGGTTCTCCCGGGCCAAAATAGCCACTCCTCCCCCCCTTCCCTGGGGTCGCGGCTGATGCCATACCTGATAACCTGATGGGCACATGCCCGTGAGGGGAACTCCCCCCTCAGGGCCCAACCAGGTCTCAGTCACACACGCCAAGTCGGTCTCCTCATCCATGAGAAGATCATGAATGAGGGGAGCCTTATTGTTAACCGACCTGGCGTTAAGCAGCAATAGCCTGAGCCCAGGGCCCGAGCTACACCCATCACCAGAATCGTGGGGAGAGCAAGTTTTTTCAGAAGGGCCAGAACAAGGAACTGCTACGAGGCAGCAGGACCGAGTTCCCCGTGTGCGGCCTACCCTCCTGCTCCCGCCATACCTGCCTCTTCCCTGAATGACCGGTATATTCCAACCCTCATTGTCTCCAGAGTCCGCATCTCCCCAGTCCCCGGCCTCCCTCAAGCTCGGCAGGCCTGTCCATTTATCTATCATACATTCTTCAAGCATGTCCCCGTCCCATACATACATCACTCACCCCCCCCAATTTGATAAAAATTAAAAATTTAAATTTAAAAGTTTAAAAATTTAAAAACAGACGTATAAACATATTAAATTTAAAAAACCACAGTATAAAACATATTAATTAAAAGAACCGCAAGCAGAGATACAAGAAATAAACCAGTCGCCCCAAAATGCCTCATCAGGGGCACAGACTGAGCTTGAAGGTCAACTTTCCCAATGGAAGTCAAAATATTTACACTATTGTCAGGCTGACTGGTTAAGCACTAGTGATAAGCCTTGCCTTGCCAATTCTTTCTTTATTTTATTGTTTATTTATGTTTTCAATGTTGGTTTCCTTAGAAGTTCAAGGCAAAGTATTGGTGGGGGTATCCCCTCATTTTTATCAAGTACCATAGGAATGGGTTAAGATGAAACCAATTTTCTCCCTTGAGTGTAATTTGATTGTTTGTAATTATTTGAAATAAGAATTCAACATTTTATAGATTACAGAGAGATGAGATCTGAATGGCATCTATCTCTTTTTACATTCTTGTTACAGAGTACTCTCTTTACATATTTAAGAATAAGCATAATTCTCCCAGCAATCCTAAAATAAAATCCTATAAGATTCTTCAGTTAGCTGATTCATTTATTAATGAATTTATATTCTATTATTAAGTTTATAGTCAATCTTTTGTGGCGTTCAAAATGATTAGGATTTAGTACTGTATCCTGATCTTCATCTTCATATAGATATGAATTATTGACTTAGAAATCAGTCTTTATTTCACCAAAATCTATTTGTTTCACGCTATGGAATTTCAAAAGTGATAGGTATTTCTGGACCAAATAGGCCAAATATTACATGGCTGAGTTGACAGAAATTCCAAGAAATATTGGAAACAATAGAAAATTCTGGTAGCCTGGGTTTTAGATTTTAACAGTGGTGTGCTCTCCAAGCTTGTTTCAGTTTAGTTTCTGAATGTTTCATTACCGGACCCGGTAACATCATCAGCAGGATTTTCTTGTCCTATTCCTCTTTAGCTTAT